>RAIA01000087.1:217500-352500 GCA_003664395.1 Leishmania lainsoni
TTCTTGTGGCTGCGGCCTCGATTGCAGGATATTGCTGTCGTTCAGTCTGCCATGCGGAACCTCCAGTTCATGGTTTCACCTTTCCTGCTCCTCTCCCCTCCTCCACTGGTGGCTGCGTCGCCACCGTGCTCAGGCAGCACTGACCACAGCGCCGCTGTTCCTCACGACGCCGCGCGCCCTGCATCGTACGAGGAATGCAGCCGTTGGTATGCGACCCGACCCATCCCAGCTGGCATGTTTCTCATGAGTCTGCCGACAGAGGCGGTGCTGTTTGCCAATCCGCCGCCGGCTACGGATCCGCTGATTACGTTCTACATGCAAGTGGAGGAGCTTGTGGGCCAACTCGTGAGCGCTGTCGCGGACGTCGCCTCGCCGCATCATGGCTACGCATCCTACCTGTGCGACAGCGTCGTGCCGAGTCGAAATCTGCCGTTCCTAACCATAGCGGACGTGCAGCAGCTCTTTAGAGCGACTGCAGATGGATCGACAGCGCAGCCACCCCAGGTCCTGCACACTCCGCTGATGTTGGTGATGACGCCAGCGGGGCGGTCGACAGCCCTGCACTCTCGCTCATGTCCTTCTTCCACGAAGACATGGCTGGCGAGCCGCTCAGTGATTACCTGCGCACGCGCCTCTCTCGCCCTGAGTATGCGTGGTGGGTAAGCCTCGTTCTCTCCCACCGCACCGGCACCACAAGTCTACTGCCCATGATCGACAAGCTGAACCACAGCCCCTTCCCGAACTGCTACTACACTATGGCCACTGAGGATACCATGTGCGGCATTGACGTTCTGGACAACCTTCTTGCTGGCGTGCCGGGAGAGCTTCTCTACCAGCCATACGTACACGTCTTCGCGCTGCGCGATATCCCGGCGGGCGCCGAGCTGACATTGTGCTACGCCTCGGCGTCCGATGGGGCGTACAAGCCTGCCGGTCGGCACCTGTTCGCCCAGCCACCGTCCCTGCTTGCGGAGGAGAGGAGTGATGCGCGTCGGCACGGCAGCGCTGCTATTGCAGACGCGGGGGATATCGAGGAGGTGATGCGCACTCTATTCCCTCACTCCGATGTGGTCGCACTAGCGGAAAGCGTCGGTGGCATCAGCGGCGGCGGTGCCAACGCTGACTCTGTCTTTGCCTCTCAACTTCGGCGGCTGCAACACCCCGGGAGGCAGGAGGTTGACACACCTGAGGGCAAAGCAAGCTGGCTACTCCAGTGGGGCTTTGTGCCGCCGTGTGATGCTCTCTACAGTGCGCAGGACTTGCGTGAGATGGCGACGCTAATCGTGGAGCGGCGCGTGGGCATGCGATCATCGCTCTTTCCGCAGGTCGGGTAGGTCAGGGGGTGATGGCAGTGGTCCTTCTGTCAAACGTGTTTGGTCACTTCCCTCCCTCCGCATCTGCGTACGCGTGCGTGCAGTTGCCCCTGCGGGGTAGTGGTGTTGGTGACACGCAGGTCAGTCAACATGAACTGAAAGAGTCAAGCGCTCGCCAGTGGGAGTGATTCGAGCCAAAGTGACTCTTAAGTGGAACGACTGGAGAAGGAGTGCTGTTGCACTGGCGTGGGCACGAGGAGGCCCCACTATGTTGAACTTTCAGCGCCGGATATCGATTCATTGTCGCTTGCAGGCCGCTGAGTGATGCCGTTCGCGTTCCTGCACTTTTACTCACCATGTGCAGCCAATGCATACCACTCATCACACACCGATCTTCTTGGCGACACATTTCGCTATCCATTGCTGCGGCTACTTGCACATCTCTGTTCTTCTTTCCGCATTCATCTTCTTCCCCTCCTTTCCCTTCTGTCCCCTATCCGTGTGTGCGTCCCCCACTTCCACCCAATCTCTTTCACCGATGGGTTATGCATGCGCTGTTTTGATAGAACCTCCTCAACACGCGAGCCGAACTCCCCTTGATTCATAAAGTTCCTCTTCTCTTCTTCGGGTCTTCATTGCCATGCCACTAGAGCATATCAACCTCGCCCGGAACCGACTCAGCCCTGCTGGCGCTGCCTCGCCTGGCCAAGGCAGCGCCAGCAGGGCTGAGTCGGCGGCAGGGCAGGTCGGCGAGAAATTCACCGCAACCCCGGAAGAACTACTTGTGATCCAGGAAAAAATGAAGGATCCTGTCTTTTCGGAGCTGATGCATGAGTACATGAAGTCATTGGAGGACCCCGAGACACGACGCGAGGAGGAGGCGTACCTAGAGCAGGCCGAGCGAGAGGCGCGAGAGGGTGGCGATTTCAGCTTCGAGTTTGTATTCCCGCGCGCCGCATTTGTAGTGGAGCTTCTGGAGTCGTCTAACACGGCGGTGTCGGCGGTGGAGCTCAAGAAATTGGGCTTTGACACGTCTGCCACCACACGCACCGCAGCGAAACCCAGCAGTGCCCGATCTTTTTTGAACTTCTGCTCAAGCGAGAAGGTGAAAGCTTTCACCGAGCGAACCACGGGGGACGCCAAGGCAAGCAACTGGGAGGTACCGGTCTCTGTATCGCAGCGACGCGTGGAGGCGTATCAGCCAGTGAAGTCCAGCCCGTCTGCGTCGATCCCAGCCGAGTACGCAGCAGCGTGTGACAGTGCATTTGCGTCGTCCTCCTCACCATCCGTGTGCGTCGTGCGTGATGTCGTGTTCCACCCCTCAACACTCGCCCTGGCAGAGCGTAGCCCGCGCTTCATGTGCTTCTTGGCGGAGATCGCTGTCGAGCACATCAATAGTGGCTATGGCGAGTCGAACGGCTTTCGCTTCCGCCGCCTGCCTAGCAGCATTGTATCCATTGGTACCCCGCTGAACCAAACAATTCGGTCTTCCTCGCGGACGGGCGGCTCGCTATTTGACGCGGACCCACGTGCGCCGGTGCTGACAAGGCCGACGAAGAACTTGCCAGCCGTCAAGGACAGTGACTGTTGCCAAAGCACATCATCATCACCCAGCACGACTTCTGCCAAAGCGTTAACGTCGTTAGGTACTGGAGGCGCGAAGGGACCGAAGGGCACCGTGAGCGAGGCCGCTGCTGCCTCCGCAACCTCGTCGAAGACTGCCGCGCTGCCGCCGTACACAATCACCCACCGCGGTTCCGTCGACCTCAGCGATGCATGGCAGTGGAGGGTTTCGGATAAGCGCGTCGGGGTTCCCGAGGAGCTGATCGTGAAGCTGACGTTCGCAGGAGTGCGGCGAGCTTCAGTGCTAGATATCGCCATCACCCCAGACGGTCAGGCGGTGCGCATCGACCCGACTGAGGGCCAGAGCCGCTACGAAGGCTGCTCGTGTTGCCCTTCACGGTGGAGGAGGCGCCCCGGAAAGCTCAGTTTGACTGCTCCCGTGGCGTGCTTACGTTGACGCTGAAGGTGGTCCCGCCTCCCCTGCCGAATGGCGCGCCGAACGCGGAGCAGCTGCGTAAGGCACTGCAGGGCGATACAGGCGACGCGGTGGACGAGTGCAGAGGTGAATTTTCAGAGAAGGTAGGCATAGATCAACAGTCCGAGTGGCACTCGTCTCATTGTGTGCAAAGTCCCTCGCTTGCTGAGGCGGGGGTGAAGGCACTCGCCAAGGAGACAGCCGCATCACCTGCGCCAGTCACACGTGCTGAATCGCCAGAAAAGACTTCCGCTGAACCACTACTGCCGACCCCCGCTGCACCGACCTCGAAAGGCCCTGAGTTGGCGCACATCGGCGACCAGGATCGTGTGGCGGTGATGATGGCGCAAGTGCGGGCCGCGCGAGAGGCGCGGGAGGCAGCAGCGGATACCGTCGATATTGAGAAGCCTGATGCCTTGGTACCCGCATCTCCTTCTGTGCCCACCACCGCTTTGTGTGTTTCTGTCGATAACGGCAGCGACAAGTCTGACGAGCAGATGCAGCACACGGCTGTCGCTTCTGCGAGTGACAGTGCCCAAGCCGAGGTCACTGCGTCTCACGAGAAGTCACAAGAGGCGATCCCTTTTATTCGCAAAGCTCCGGTGACCACGGCGACCCTGCCGGCCGCCGACGTCGGCGACGAAGAGGGCGACGACATCAAGACTATGCGTGCACGTCAGCAGGCCTGGGCGGCCATGATAGAGGCGGATATGCAATTGACAAGGGCGCGTGAGGAGGCTGAGGCTCTCCAAGCGGAGCAGGAGGCAGAGGTGCAGGCGGCCAAAGCTCGGCGTAAGATTGCAGCGGAGCAGGAGCTGGCGCGACTTACCCACGCTGCCAGGGAGAAACGGAACTCGCTGCCCTTGTCAAACAAGTACATCTTCTCCATTGACTAGGGGGGTAGGGAGTCTGTACGTGATGGTGACCATGGCAGTGAGGCGGCGAACCCAGGGAAGTGCTTGCGTCTTTGGCCTTCCATTCCTACTCCCTCTCTCTCTTGCGTCTGTCTCCATCTTAACCCCTGTCGCTCCTTTTCGTGTTTTTTCCTTTCTCTGTTAAGTGGGTGTTGACGTCCGTGTTTTTCAGTGCCTCACGATGTATATTAGCCTGCCAGTGAGTTTGGCACCCTGGACGAGGAGGGGGGAGGGAGGGAAGGCGGACTGAGGGTAATGACGCACACATTTCCCTTTCCCCCTCGCTGTCTGCACGTGATGTCCTCTGGTCAGGGTGAGAGGGTGAGGAGGGGGGAGAGGCTGACCTCTGCCAGACAACACCGAAGGCACCGCTGCACATCCCCCTTCTCGTGACTCGAGTTCCCCACAGCGTGAGCATCAAGCAAAACGCAAGGGACACGTACGCACGAACCAAAAAGCCTGGCTGCAAGCCGTTCGCGTCATTGTTCTCCCCCCTCCACCTCGCTGTCGCGCTGTGCAGATTATCTTTTGTGGCCCTCGACGCAGCGGACGCTCATGTGGTTCCCTGACCCTTTCGACTTGACAGCCACCGCTGCACAAAGGACTCGAGGAGGTGATGCAGCTGTCGAACACTTCTACCTCACTCATCCGACACACAGACACACAGCCAGAAGCACAGAGATGCCGCTTTTCTACGCAGACGGCGTGTGCCGTTATCTGCAGCTTCGTCTTCAGATCGGTCTCTTATGCGTCTACATCTCACTTGCTTCCTTCTCTTCCCTCCTCTCGATGGTGCTTTAGTACATGGCTTTCCATGAGGTGAGCGCAGTGGAGTCAGATAGGCACATACCACGCCTACCTACATAAGCGAACACAAGGCAGCTGGTCACACGCGCACCCCTATCTTCTCAATCTCAGCACGCCCACGCAGCCAGCTCTGCGTACGCTCTGTTTCCCATCAGATAAGGGAGAGAAGGAGGTAGCGTCAAAACGGAGAGAGGGAGCTTTGTGCGTCTTCGACGCTGCCCATTGCGCAGTTGCAGCGTGCCCTGACGCCCTGGAAGGTCGCTGTGGATCAAGAAGACGTGGTGGTCGGCAATAGAAACGAACGTGAAGACCTCCCCCCAAAACAAACCACGCACAAGTGCAATTAGCTGCTGCAGCAGCACTGGCACACTGACGTTTACGCTCATTCATAGCGGCACCCAGGCGAGAAGGACCAGACTACTCAGCATTTTCCTTACCCCTCTCTGTATCGGAGGCCTTCCCCCTTCCTCTTCGCCTCCGACCTCTCCGCTCACGGTCTACACACTGCTGCTGCTGCTGCTGCATCGATACAAGGCCTCTTCTGACACCTGCAGGCCTCTGTTGGTCGGCGTTTTTGTCGGTGTGTACTCTGCGAAGGCTCTGCCCGTGTACTTCTGGGTCGCGCACTTCTTTCCTCGTTTCCTTTTTCTGTCTCCCTTCATCATTTAGTGTTCTTCACCGCTTATACACACGCGGCGTGTGCGGAAGCGCGCGTGTGTATAAGCCGTTGTTGTTCACGCAGAGGCGCGTTCTTGAGCTGTTGTGTGGTCGCGTGCCTTTCCATCCTTTTCCGTTGGTTTTGTTGTCGTTGCTTGTCGTCGTTGTTCGCCTGTTGCTCCGTCTTGTCAGCCGCTTCTCTCTTCGTTCCAGTTTAGAAATTTTCTTGTGTGTGCGGTCCCTCCCACCCTCTCACTGTGTCTCTCTCTCTCTCCCTCACTAAGTATTTATCCAGACCACACAGACGCACACTCGCACGAGCCCTCTCGCCCACGTACACTGCATACTTTAGATACCCCTGCGTGCAGTCCGCATAGACACACAGGCAAAGGGAGACAGAGTACAGCGAAGCAGAGCCTACCTACTCATTCTTTACGCAGAGGTGAGCCACCCCCCCTTCGCTCTCCTCCTTTCCCCCCTTTCTTTTTTATTTTCGTGCCTCCCGACTAGCAGAATCGGGAAGAGGTCGGCGAGCACGACACGGGGGCGCCACCTCGTGTGAACGCTTGCTTTCGCTCGTTCGCGCATCGAGCGCAATATAAGAGCAACAACCACATGAGAAGAGAAGACTTAGCCGAGAATGCCACTTGCAGGTTCATCCTCTGCTGCTGCCACCCTGGCCAGCGGCAACAGGGCAAGCGCGGCGGTTCAACAGCAGCGAGAGACGCGGCACAATGTCGGTGCCGACTCTGCCACCATGGCCAGATGCGATGACTCTCGTGGCAGTGACGGACTCCTGACAAATGCCAAACACGACGTACACTACTTTGATGTGCTTCATTCAATCCTTCTGAGTCATGTGCGCCGAGCCAACAGCGACGGTGTGCTGGCGCTCCTGTCGCTTCCAAGTATAGCGGAGAGCGACGTTTTCTGGCGCACATGTACGTACCGTGTTGGGCTGGTGGCCGCCGTGCTAATTTACGTCATGGAACACACGGGGCAGCTGACCGTCCCGGCACGCCTACTCACTCTGTCGACGCCCACAGCTACCGCTGCTAGCCCTCCTGGCGTACTCGTGACCTCCAATGGTCCCGCTGACAACTCTCCAGTTTGTTCACCGGAGTCCACCTCGCAGACGAAGCGGCAGCCATCGCTTCCATCGCCATGGGCTCTCTGTTCTCCAGCTCTAGTAGCGCCGTCTGAACCCGTCACTGCGACCGATGATGGGCTCTCGCCGACGTCCCACTCATTTCCGATTACCTTCCTTGCCGTCGATGACCTTCACGCACTGCTGCATCTCTGCTCACGCGAAGGAGCCGAGGCTCCGGCATTGGACGAAGGGCACCAGAGTGCTCCTTCACCGCAGGAGCACATGGACGAGGGGAGCGCAGAGAGACCATTCATTCTCGATCGACGTCACCCGCCCGCGCTTGCAACACTTCTTCGAGTAGGCAAGGAGCTACGACAGCAGCGCCGCGGCAGCACCGCATCGACACGAGATGCAGGGACTTTCAGCCTGCAGCGTCGGCCGACTGGGGTCCTGCGACAAGCTGCAGTGGATATGGATCTGGAGCTGTACATACAAAGCGTTATGCGTCGATTGGAGGCGATGGGGTGTGTGCCGAAGCAAGCGGAAGAGCACAGCCTTGAAGGTCCTGGCGTGATCACGCGCAAGCGACCTCGATGGAGCGATGCACCGGCAGCTGCATCGGTCGGCACCGGTAGTGAAGGCAAGAGGAGCGGGATTCTGGCTTCATCCGATCCTGATCCACTCCGTGACCCGTGCGGAGAGGACATAGTAGCAGTACCCACGAATGCGGTGGACCTCGCGGCGCTTGCGGCGGTGCTGCAGGAGCATTGTCATGACATGGTTTACGTAAACCCGTTCGATGACCACACCGCTGCGTCAGCGGCAGTGGTGGAGGGCACAGATAGCACCGCCCCAAATGCCACAACCGCTATCGGCATATCTAGTAGCACCAGCAATGGCAGTCGGACCAACCCCGTACATGCAGCAGACATCACCACCACCGGGCACACCACTGCCGAGGCAGCGGCAGCTAACACCTCAATCGCTGATCTAGTGGAAGCTGCTCCGGAGCCTGTTTCCGAAGGCGCGGAGAGCTCCAATAAGGTTGTCATCCAGGTCAGCGACGCGCAGGACGTGCCTGGCGAGCTCGACGCTGTGGCGTTACTGCGCCGCATTCCCGCCATCAGCGCTACGCGCTGGGTGTTGCCGAGTGATGAGCGCAACACCACCAGCGGTACTGGTGAAACTGGTAGTGGGGCACGCGATCCTCTTTTAGCCCCCTCTGCCACGCCTACAGCGCGGCGGGGCGGAGCGGGACAGCGACACCCCACTGGTGCGGCTGCGGACTCAATGCCATTATTAAAGCCACTGCCATCCTCCCCGACTCATACGGCGGCAGTGGAGAGGCAGGCGAATGCCACTGAAGAGCGAGCCCGTGTCTCTGCAGCCATTCGTGCATTTGACGTCTTCACCGCAGCGCTTGAGCAGTCGGCCGGCCCCACAGCCGGCACTTCGGCTGGCTCGGTGCAGTCCACATGTGCGCCGACGGCGCCTTTGTCGTCTTTGTCTGCTGGTAACATCAGTAGCCGTCTCACTGCAGCGCGACGCGTGACGTCGGGTGTCATTCACTCGCGGCCTCCAGCACCACGACTGCCACCACCGCCTCGGTCATCTTCGACCTCTGAAGTTCGGCGCCGCTACAAGTTCAGTCCGCAAGAAGACGCCGCCATCCTCCATGGAGTAGCGCGCTATGGGAAGATGAGCGGGTCTTTCCAGTACATCTTGCACGCCTACCGGAGCGTGTGGCGGGCTGGTCGAACGGCGCTGCACCTGTATGACCACTGGCGTGGCGCACTGCGTCGGCGCGCTGTTGCGGCTGCCAGTGAGGAAGTGCCGAGCCATACAGACACGAACGCGCTGAACAAAGCACTTCATGATGACGATGAGGCAATGTGCATGTCTCCCATACATCCTGCAACGCCGGACTACAAGCAGGACCTAAGCTCCGACATTGAGGACTTTTCTGATGCTTCGTGAAGCTAAGTGCAGTGGTGCAGAGAGCGGGCGGAGGGAGGTAGGTAAGTAGGTGGAAGTCACAGCAAGGCCGTAGCCCTGCGTGTGTACCGGTGGAACTTGGGTATGTGATGCATTGACGCAGTCGCATTGTTGCCACCACGTTTGTTTGTGAGTGTGCGTATGGGTACGCGCGAGGGTGTCAGTCCTCCCTCCTCCTCTTTGTTCTTTGTCGCTTCTCCCCAGGCCTTTTTGTGCGCCTTTCCGGCGTCGCTCTCTCTCTGGTCGGCTGCGCAGATTTGTGCGGCGGGTCTGTTTTGTGCAAGCGCCGCTACCCTTCTGAAGAATGGCAAGAGGCCCTCGCCCGCCTCCCTTTAGGATCCACCTCAAGAAAAGCAAAACAACACCTCATCATCATCTCCCCGGGCTTGTGTGTGTGTGTGTGTGTGTGTGTGTGTGTGTGTGTGTGTGTGTGTGTCTGTGCCAACTTATCTGGGGACGTGCATGTGTGCCCCACAGTACGCGATGCTGCGCCGCCTTCCGTTCCTTTTTGCAGCTGCCGATGCCGCTGTCAACCGCACGTCGTATCCGCGCTCGTCTTGACGCTTTTTTTTGTATTTGGCTTGGGATTTTCCGTTTCCATTTCTGCCGCTTTCCCCCCTTCTCTCACGCCTTCTCTTCCTTGGCTGTCTCTTCCTCTCCCTCATCACCCGCCACATCCTGGCCCGCGATTCTACTGCACATGAACACGCTTGCCTGTGAGGGCATGCATGCACACCTAACTAAACATGCACGTGCCCCGCTTCGTTTGTCCACCTCCCTGTACATCCTCATAGTCAATGAGTCGTTCTCCTCAACACTTTCAGTCCTCCTTCCTCTCTATCATCGTGTCTGCTATCTACGTCGGACAGTTTACCTTCCTCCCTTTCTTTCCCTTCCTTTTATGAGCTCTGTGATTAGCCAGATCCGTAAGGCACCAACAACGATGCCCCGTTACCCTCGCTTCCCGCAGCAAGTCGAAGCGCTTGTATCCACTCCTTCGTATTCTGTACTTTATTCTCAAACTCATCACACACAACCCCAACTTTGTAGAGCGCACGCTGTGAGTAATCAGCGTCTCAGTCATCAAGTCCTCACCTAGCTTACACCCCTCGACCACTTACACACAGCGAGGAGCCGCAACAACAACCATACTGGAGAGTCCAAGAAGGTCTGTACGTGAGCAGCCGTACTGGAGATCCATCTCCCCCCCTCTGCGTCACATTTTCCACCGTATTTCACAGCCAATAATTTCCCTCCTCCGAGCAGCTCGAAAATTCCTCCACCTTTCCAGACCTCCGTGGCCTCCTTTTCGCCTTTCCGATGACGCGTGCTCATTTCACTGCCCACCGCTGCATACTCACAGGTACTCCACCAACATGGCGGATACAACAACGTCCAACGGAGCCCTAACATCGCCACCTCTACCAAAAAGAAATCACCAGGCGTTATCCAAGACGGCGGCACCGCCCCTCCCGCTCTGGCAGTCGCTCGCCGTGTCAGGCTTCGCCGGCATGTTTGGTTGGTGCTTCACACACCCCTTCGAGATGTGGAAAAACACGGTGATGATGGCGCCGCCCGGCACGAGCCAGCTGGATTCCTTAAAGGCGACGGCGGAGAGGGGCTTCTACACGGGCCTGTCGAGCGGCCTGATGCGCCAGATGGTCTACACAACTGCCCGTCTGGGCTGCTACCCAGCTTTTCGCGACGGCATCCTGCAATGCGAGGTTGCGGTGGGGCTGAAGAAGTCTGCGGACCCTGCTGGGACGACGGCGCTTGACCGCGCTCTCGCCGGCGCGTCTGCTGGCGTCTTCGCCTCCTTCCTGTCCTCTCCGGTGGAGGTGTGCCTTGTTCTGCAGACCACGAACAAGGGTAAGGAGAGGCTGTCTATGCTGCAGGCCTCCAGGATGGTTCTGAAGAGCCGCGGCATCCCTGGTCTGTGGAGGGGCTTTGGTGCCCTCGCGTCGCGCGCGGCGATGGTAGGGGTGTCGCAGGTGGCGGTGCACGACCAGGTGCTGACGATGCTGCGCAGTCACAACGTGAAGCGCCGGACCCGCTCAACGACAACCTCGTCATCAACATTGCGAGTGTGATCACGGCCTTGTTCTGCAGTCTTGTGACGATGCCGATGGAGGTGGCGCGTGTGCGGATGTCTGCGGAGGCGAAGCTTGGTGCTGGTGTGGAGAAAAAGTACCACAACGCTGTGCAGTGTATTGGCCGCATCTGCAAGGAGGAGGGTGTGCTGGCCATGTACGACTCGTACCTGCCATACTTTGGCCGCTGTGCGTCGCAGACGCTGATTTGCTTCTTTATGATCGAATACATTACGCGCCAGCTGCGCGAGCGGCATCTGGCGAAGGCGAACCTCATCAAGTGAGCCCTGGGAGTGCTTTCCACCCAAGAGCAGGGGGAGCGGGGGAAACCGGATGCGGCGTTGTGCGCGTAGACGTAGGGCTGCTAGATGCGCCGGCGGTGATGCGCTCGATCGTTGGAGGGGGCGAGTAGAGGGGAGGGGGAGGAGAAAGGGCATGTGCGCAGGTGCGCGCAGCTCCCTTGTGTTCTCTTTGTTGTCTCTCGCTCGTGGTCTTCTCTGCGGGAATCCGTTTTCTAATAAAGCCCTTTTTTCTGTGCGTGTGTCGTGCCTTATTGTGGAGCGTTTCCTCCTCTGCTAGCGTGTTGGTTTGTTCCTCCTCCCTCCCTTTCTTTCTCCCCCCTCTCTCTCTCCCTCTCTCCCTCTCCCTCTCCCCTCTCCCTCTCTCCCTCTCCCTCTCCCCTCTCCCCCTCTCCCTCTCCCCCTCTCTCCAGCTGCTTCCGTATTAGTCATCAGGTAACCACTACTGACGATCCCCCCATATTCACCTGTGCGGGCACAGGCACCCACTTCTCTCCCCCCGTACATGTGCACTGCTACCCCCGCTGTTTTGCAGGCGTTCGTTGCTTCCCTTCCTTTTGCCCTGTGCCGTCGTCGCTCGCCCCCTCTTCCGTACTTGCTGGGCTCTCGCCAATTTTTTTTTGCCTTGAGGAGGGGGTGGGGATGCCGTGGTGGCTGTGCTGGCAGAGGCGGCGGTTCTTCTCTCTCCTGATCCTCTGCGCCTCCTCACATCGCTGTCAGCGCACTCTCCACCTCTTCTCTGTGTGGCTCTGCATGTACGCGTATTGGCGTGCGCCGCTTTCCCTTCCCCCTTGTGCGTGTCTGTGTGAGCACGGCAGTGCTTTTCGTTCTCGCTCCTGTGCGTGTGGTGCTGGGGCTCGTGCATGAGACGCACCTCGGCGAGCGCTGCTGCTGCTGCTGCTTTTGCTTTTGTTTGGACATGTGATTGCCACATACGAGGCACCCTGGGAAAGGAAAGAAAGGCGCGCACGGAGGGAGTGTGATGGGGGTGAAAGGGGCATGCTGGGAAGATGGGACGCGCCGCTAGATGCAGGCTCGGTGCTACTTGCGCCAGGTGTAGGAGATGTGCGTGCGATTGTTGGCTTACTCGACACACCCCATATGCTACGCCTCCCGCATTGCTGTTGCCCCTCATCTCTTGCCGCGCCGCCCCGGCTTGACAAGTTACGCGCGCCCACTTTCTTTCTCTTGCCTGCACATCAGGTTGTTTCTGAAGGACATCACATGCTTTCCGGCCTTGTGCCTTTCGCTCCCCGGTTCGGAGCGCCGTTCGTTTGGAGCCGTGATGAGCAAAATTGTCCCGCCAAAGGGCATACGAGTGGAGGCGAAGGCAGCGCTGAAAAATGCAAGCAAAGCACAGGGGGGGGATGGGCGTTGCTGGCTGAGGTGTCAGCGACAGCGTGGGCACTGGCCCACAAAGGAAAACGGCATTGTCCTTCAATCATACTTCCTCTGTGTGCCAGCGCCCATGCCGCGAGTGTCGGCGGATTGTGGTGGGGAAAGGATGCATCTACGCCACCTCCTCGTCCACTTTCCTTGTCTCCACCCTTGCTGGACTAGACCAGCGGCCTGGCAGTGATCTGAGCGCGGTGGCGACGGTGACGCGGACGTGTTGCTGCACGTTCCCGTGTGAGACAACTGCCGCCCCTCTCTCACACCTTCCTGCATCTCCTTGCTGTGGCTGGTCACCGCCGTGCTTTGCTTAGTTTTGCACCCGTGCACGGTCACGTATCGCACCACCTCAACTCTCTCTCCCCGTCTCCTCTCTGCTCTCTCTTCCCCTCCAGGCTTCCCGACCTCTCCTCGTCTCCATCTGCGTCTGCCTCTGCGTGTGACTCCTCGACGTGCCTGACCAGCGACACGAGGCAACAACAGAAAAACGTCACCATTTTCACCACCGCTCCAACTACTGCTGACCTCGGCACTGCAGCGCTCTTCTTCGCGTGGGTTTCTCCTTCATCTCGCTCTTTCCTCTTCGCGTCTTGTGCCCAGCCTCCTGGCCATGTCTCGGGAGGCCGCTTCAGCACCCAAGGCGGTGGCACCGCCCCTCCCGCTCTGGCAGTCGCTCGCCGTGTCAGGATTCGCTGGCATGTTTGGTTGGTGCTTCACGCACCCCTTCGAGATGTGGAAAAACACGGTGATGATGGCGCCGCCCGGCACGAGCCAGCTGGATTCCTTAAAGGCGACGGCGGAGAGGGGCTTCTACACGGGCCTGTCGAGCGGCCTGATGCGCCAGATGGTCTACACAACTGCCCGTCTGGGCTGCTACCCAGCTTTTCGCGACGGCATCCTGCAATGCGAGGTTGCGGTGGGGCTGAAGAAGTCTGCGGACCCTGCTGGGACGACGGCGCTTGACCGCGCTCTCGCCGGCGCGTCTGCTGGCGTCTTCGCCTCCTTCCTGTCCTCTCCGGTGGAGGTGTGCCTTGTTCTGCAGACCACGAACAAGGGTAAGGAGAGGCTGTCTATGCTGCAGGCCTCCAGGATGGTTCTGAAGAGCCGCGGCATCCCTGGTCTGTGGAGGGGCTTTGGTGCCCTCGCGTCGCGCGCGGCGATGGTAGGGGTGTCGCAGGTGGCGGTGCACGACCAGGTGCTGACGATGCTGCGCAGTCACAACGTGAAGCGCCCGGACCCGCTCAACGACAACCTCGTCATCAACATTGCGAGTGTGATCACGGCCTTGTTCTGCAGTCTTGTGACGATGCCGATGGAGGTGGCGCGTGTGCGGATGTCTGCGGAGGCGAAGCTTGGTGCTGGTGTGGAGAAAAAGTACCACAACGCTGTGCAGTGTATTGGCCGCATCTGCAAGGAGGAGGGTGTGCTGGCCATGTACGACTCGTACCTGCCATACTTTGGCCGCTGTGCGTCGCAGACGCTGATTTGCTTCTTTATGATCGAATACATTACGCGCCAGCTGCGCGAGCGGCATCTGGCGAAGGCGAACCTCATCAAGTGAGCCCTGGGAGTGCTTTCCACCCAAGAGCAGGGGGAGCGGGGGAAACCGGATGCGGCGTTGTGCGCGTAGACGTAGGGCTGCTAGATGCGCCGGCGGTGATGCGCTCGATCGTTGGAGGGGGCGAGTAGAGGGGAGGGGGAGGAGAAAGGGCATGTGCGCAGGTGCGCGCAGCTCCCTTGTGTTCTCTTTGTTGTCTCTCGCTCGTGGTCTTCTCTGCGGGAATCCGTTTTCTAATAAAGCCCTTTTTTCTGTGCGTGTGTCGTGCCTTATTGTGGAGCGTTTCCTCCTCTGCTAGCGTGTTGGTTTGTTCCTCCTCCCTCCCTTTCTTTCTCCCCCTCTCTCTCTCCCTCTCTCCCTCTCCCTCTCCCCTCTCCCTCTCCCTCTCCCTCTCCCTCTCCCTCTCCCTCTCCCTCTCCCCCTCTCCCCTCTCCCTCTCCCCCTCTCTCCAGCTGCTTCCGTATTAGTCATCAGGTAACCACTACTGACGATCCCCCCATATTCACCTGTGCGGGCACAGGCACCCACTTCTCTCCCCCCGTACATGTGCACTGCTACCCCCGCTGTTTTGCAGGCGTTCGTTGCTTCCCTTCCTTTTGCCCTGTGCCGTCGTCGCTCGCCCCCTCTTCCGTACTTGCTGGGCTCTCGCCAATTTTTTTTTGCCTTGAGGAGGGGGTGGGGATGCCGTGGTGGCTGTGCTGGCAGAGGCGGCGGTTCTTCTCTCTCCTGATCCTCTGCGCCTCCTCACATCGCTGTCAGCGCACTCTCCACCTCTTCTCTGTGTGGCTCTGCATGTACGCGTATTGGCGTGCGCCGCTTTCCCTTCCCCCTTGTGCGTGTCTGTGTGAGCACGGCAGTGCTTTTCGTTCTCGCTCCTGTGCGTGTGGTGCTGGGGCTCGTGCATGAGACGCACCTCGGCGAGCGCTGCTGCTGCTGCTGCTTTTGCTTTTGTTTGGACATGTGATTGCCACATACGAGGCACCCTGGGAAAGGAAAGAAAGGCGCGCACGGAGGGAGTGTGATGGGGGTGAAAGGGGCATGCTGGGAAGATGGGACGCGCCGCTAGATGCAGGCTCGGTGCTACTTGCGCCAGGTGTAGGAGATGTGCGTGCGATTGTCGGTTTACTCGACACACCCCATATGCTACGCCTCCCGCATTGCTGTTGCCCCTCATCTCTTGCCGCGCCGCCCCGGCTTGACAAGTTACGCGCGCCCACTTTCTTTCTCTTGCCTGCACATCAGGTTGTTTCTGAAGGACATCACATGCTTTCCGGCCTTGTGCCTTTCGCTCCCCGGTTCGGAGCGCCGTTCGTTTGGAGCCGTGATGAGCAAAATTGTCCCGCCAAAGGGCATACGAGTGGAGGCGAAGGCAGCGCTGAAAAATGCAAGCAAAGCACAGGGGGGGGATGGGCGTTGCTGGCTGAGGTGTCAGCGACAGCGTGGGCACTGGCCCACAAAGGAAAACGGCATTGTCCTTCAATCATACTTCCTCTGTGTGCCAGCGCCCATGCCGCGAGTGTCGGCGGATTGTGGTGGGGAAAGGATGCATCTACGCCACCTCCTCGTCCACTTTCCTTGTCTCCACCCTTGCTGGACTAGACCAGCGGCCTGGCAGTGATCTGAGCGCGGTGGCGACGGTGACGCGGACGTGTTGCTGCACGTTCCCGTGTGAGACAACTGCCGCCCCTCTCTCACACCTTCCTGCATCTCCTTGCTGTGGCTGGTCACCGCCGTGCTTTGCTTAGTTTTGCACCCGTGCACGGTCACGTATCGCACCACCTCAACTCTCTCTCCCCGTCTCCTCTCTGCTCTCTCTTCCCCTCCAGGCTTCCCGACCTCTCCTCGTCTCCATCTGCGTCTGCCTCTGCGTGTGACTCCTCGACGTGCCTGACCAGCGACACGAGGCAACAACAGAAAAACGTCACCATTTTCACCACCGCTCCAACTACTGCTGACCTCGGCACTGCAGCGCTCTTCTTCGCGTGGGTTTCTCCTTCATCTCGCTCTTTCCTCTTCGCGTCTTGTGCCCAGCCTCCTGGCCATGTCTCGGGAGGCCGCTTCAGCACCCAAGGCGGTGGCACCGCCCCTCCCGCTCTGGCAGTCGCTCGCCGTGTCAGGCTTCGCCGGCATGTTTGGTTGGTGCTTCACGCACCCCTTCGAGATGTGGAAAAACACGGTGATGATGGCGCCGCCCGGCACGAGCCAGCTGGATTCCTTAAAGGCGACGGCGGAGAGGGGCTTCTACACGGGCCTGTCGAGCGGCCTGATGCGCCAGATGGTCTACACAACTGCCCGTCTGGGCTGCTACCCAGCTTTTCGCGACGGCATCCTGCAATGCGAGGTTGCGGTGGGGCTGAAGAAGTCTGCGGACCCTGCTGGGACGACGGCGCTTGACCGCGCTCTCGCCGGCGCGTCTGCTGGCGTCTTCGCCTCCTTCCTGTCCTCTCCGGTGGAGGTGTGCCTTGTTCTGCAGACCACGAACAAGGGTAAGGAGAGGCTGTCTATGCTGCAGGCCTCCAGGATGGTTCTGAAGAGCCGCGGCATCCCTGGTCTGTGGAGGGGCTTTGGTGCCCTCGCGTCGCGCGCGGCGATGGTAGGGGTGTCGCAGGTGGCGGTGCACGACCAGGTGCTGACGATGCTGCGCAGTCACAACGTGAAGCGCCCGGACCCGCTCAACGACAACCTCGTCATCAACATTGCGAGTGTGATCACGGCCTTGTTCTGCAGTCTTGTGACGATGCCGATGGAGGTGGCGCGTGTGCGGATGTCTGCGGAGGCGAAGCTTGGTGCTGGTGTGGAGAAAAAGTACCACAACGCTGTGCAGTGTATTGGCCGCATCTGCAAGGAGGAGGGTGTGCTGGCCATGTACGACTCGTACCTGCCATACTTTGGCCGCTGTGCGTCGCAGACGCTGATTTGCTTCTTTATGATCGAATACATTACGCGCCAGCTGCGCGAGCGGCATCTGGCGAAGGCGAACCTCATCAAGTGAGCCCTGGGAGTGCTTTCCACCCAAGAGCAGGGGGAGCGGGGGAAACCGGATGCGGCGTTGTGCGCGTAGACGTAGGGCTGCTAGATGCGCCGGCGGTGATGCGCTCGATCGTTGGAGGGGGCGAGTAGAGGGGAGGGGGAGGAGAAAGGGCATGTGCGCAGGTGCGCGCAGCTCCCTTGTGTTCTCTTTGTTGTCTCTCGCTCGTGGTCTTCTCTGCGGGAATCCGTTTTCTAATAAAGCCCTTTTTTCTGTGCGTGTGTCGTGCCTTATTGTGGAGCGTTTCCTCCTCTGCTAGCGTGTTGGTTTGTTCCTCCTCCCTCCCTTTCTTTCTCCCCCCTCTCTCTCCTCTCTCCCTCTCCCTCTCCCCTCTCCCTCTCCCTCTCCCTCTCCCTCTCCCTCTCCCCTCTCCCCCTCTCCCTCTCCCCCTCTCTCCAGCTGCTTCCGTATTAGTCATCAGGTAACCACTACTGACGATCCCCCCATATTCACCTGTGCGGGCACAGGCACCCACTTCTCTCCCCCCGTACATGTGCACTGCTACCCCCGCTGTTTTGCAGGCGTTCGTTGCTTCCCTTCCTTTTGCCCTGTGCCGTCGTCGCTCGCCCCCTCTTCCGTACTTGCTGGGCTCTCGCCAATTTTTTTTTGCCTTGAGGAGGGGGTGGGGATGCCGTGGTGGCTGTGCTGGCAGAGGCGGCGGTTCTTCTCTCTCCTGATCCTCTGCGCCTCCTCACATCGCTGTCAGCGCACTCTCCACCTCTTCTCTGTGTGGCTCTGCATGTACGCGTATTGGCGTGCGCCGCTTTCCCTTCCCCCTTGTGCGTGTCTGTGTGAGCACGGCAGTGCTTTTCGTTCTCGCTCCTGTGCGTGTGGTGCTGGGGCTCGTGCATGAGACGCACCTCGGCGAGCGCTGCTGCTGCTGCTGCTTTTGCTTTTGTTTGGACATGTGATTGCCACATACGAGGCACCCTGGGAAAGGAAAGAAAGGCGCGCACGGAGGGAGTGTGATGGGGGTGAAAGGGGCATGCTGGGAAGATGGGACGCGCCGCTAGATGCAGGCTCGGTGCTACTTGCGCCAGGTGTAGGAGATGTGCGTGCGATTGTCGGTTTACTCGACACACCCCATATGCTACGCCTCCCGCATTGCTGTTGCCCCTCATCTCTTGCCGCGCCGCCCCGGCTTGACAAGTTACGCGCGCCCACTTTCTTTCTCTTGCCTGCACATCAGGTTGTTTCTGAAGGACATCACATGCTTTCCGGCCTTGTGCCTTTCGCTCCCCGGTTCGGAGCGCCGTTCGTTTGGAGCCGTGATGAGCAAAATTGTCCCGCCAAAGGGCATACGAGTGGAGGCGAAGGCAGCGCTGAAAAATGCAAGCAAAGCACAGGGGGGGATGGGCGTTGCTGGCTGAGGTGTCAGCGACAGCGTGGGCACTGGCCCACAAAGGAAAACGGCATTGTCCTTCAATCATACTTCCTCTGTGTGCCAGCGCCCATGCCGCGAGTGTCGGCGGATTGTGGTGGGGAAAGGATGCATCTACGCCACCTCCTCGTCCACTTTCCTTGTCTCCACCCTTGCTGGACTAGACCAGCGGCCTGGCAGTGATCTGAGCGCGGTGGCGACGGTGACGCGGACGTGTTGCTGCACGTTCCCGTGTGAGACAACTGCCGCCCCTCTCTCACACCTTCCTGCATCTCCTTGCTGTGGCTGGTCACCGCCGTGCTTTGCTTAGTTTTGCACCCGTGCACGGTCACGTATCGCACCACCTCAACTCTCTCTCCCCGTCTCCTCTCTGCTCTCTCTTCCCCTCCAGGCTTCCCGACCTCTCCTCGTCTCCATCTGCGTCTGCCTCTGCGTGTGACTCCTCGACGTGCCTGACCAGCGACACGAGGCAACAACAGAAAAACGTCACCATTTTCACCACCGCTCCAACTACTGCTGACCTCGGCACTGCAGCGCTCTTCTTCGCGTGGGTTTCTCCTTCATCTCGCTCTTTCCTCTTCGCGTCTTGTGCCCAGCCTCCTGGCCATGTCTCGGGAGGCCGCTTCAGCACCCAAGGCGGTGGCACCGCCCCTCCCGCTCTGGCAGTCGCTCGCCGTGTCAGGCTTCGCCGGCATGTTTGGTTGGTGCTTCACGCACCCCTTCGAGATGTGGAAAAACACGGTGATGATGGCGCCGCCCGGCACGAGCCAGCTGGATTCCTTAAAGGCGACGGCGGAGAGGGGCTTCTACACGGGCCTGTCGAGCGGCCTGATGCGCCAGATGGTCTACGCAACTGCCCGTCTGGGCTGCTACCCAGCTTTTCGCGACGGCATCCTGCAATGCGAGGTTGCAGTGGGGCTGAAGAAGTCTGCGGACCCTGCTGGGGCGACGGTGCTTGAGCGCGCTCTCGCCGGCGCGTCTGCTGGCGTCTTCGCCTCCTTCCTGTCCTCTCCGGTGGAGGTGTGCCTTGTTCTGCAGACCACGAACAAGGGTAAGGAGAGGCTGTCCATGCTGCAGGCCTCCAGGATGGCTCTGAAGAGCCGCGGCATCCCTGGTCTGTGGAGCGGCTTTGGTGCCCTCGCGTCGCGCGCGGCGATGGTAGGGGTGTCGCAGGTGGCGGTGCACGACCAGGTGCTGACGATGCTGCGCAGTCACAACGTGAAGCGCCGGACCCGCTCAACGACAACCTCGTCATCAACGTTGCGAGTGTGATCACGGCCTTGTTCTACAGTCTTGTGACGATGCCGATGGAGGTGGCGCGTGTGCGGATGTCTGCGGAGGCGAAGCTTGGTGCTGGTGTGGAGAAAAAGTACCACAACGCTGTGCAGTGTATTGGCCGCATCTGCAAGGAGGAGGGTGTGCTGGCCATGTACGACTCGTACCTGCCATACTTTGGCCGCTGTGCGATACACACAGTGTTGTGTTTCTTCGCGATTGAGTACGCTTCCCGTGCTTTGCGCGAGCGTCGAGAGAGATAGCGTGTGGACGGGGTCTGTCTCTCTCTGTGTGTGTACGGGTGGTGGTGGTGGTGGCGGGAGTGTGCTGGAGTGTTTTTTTTTTTCCTTTTCGTTAAAGCGTCTAAGGAGCGTGTGGTATGGGATGTGAAGGGCGTCGCTCAGTTTGCTGCCGGGGCGTTCGGTAGTTCGTTCGCTTCTGTGCTGCATGTGGTGGTACAGCCACTGGTTGATGTGTTTTTTTTATTTTATTTTAGTTTTTATTCTTTCGCGTGTGTGTGTGTGTGTGTGTGTGCAGCTGTGCTCGTCGGTTTTCAGTTTCGTTGTCGCTCATCTCACCATCATAGCGACTTTCGGCGTTGTGCGGCACTTCCCTGCGGAAGGCAGAAGAGAGTGTAGTGGGGATGTGCTGCTGCTGTGTCGTCCTGGACTAACAAGGGCGGTAGGGCGAGTCTTTTCTCTCTTGTGTGTCTGTGTCTGGCCATGGTGCCTACGCATGGATGCGTGGAGAGAGAGCGAGACACGAGCACATGGCGGGTCGCTGATGGCGTTGGTGTCCCGGTACCGGGGGATGGGGCAGACCAACGTCAAAGGTGTCTTTATTTTGCTCATATGAATTCTTCTGCCGGGCGCGGCCTAGTTATATAGGGCAGGCTTACAACCGCACCATAGACACACTCGCAGGGCGATCCACTGAAGGAAAAGGCGAAACTGAATTGAAGTGGCGTAGGCTGGCAGGCAAGCAAGCTTACAGGTACACCAGCACGCGACACGTGTGCCCATTCAAGAAATATTCCTCCCTATTGACGCGGCTTCGCCCATCAAAGAAGATTATTGAAGCTCCCCTCTTTGATTGCGCCCAGAGCAGGGGGCGTATATGTGTTTCCGTCGGTGCCCGCCTGTGTATGTGTAGCTGCGTGGAATCTTTAGTGAGCCACACCCACTGGAACTGGTTTGTCGCTTCTACTGAGCCTTTTCCTTTAATTTCTCTCTTCTCACAAGCACACTTTGATGGAAGGCTGATTTTACCAGTTTCTCTTTCTTTGCTTCTGGCATACCTCTTCTCCCTTTCTATTTTTTTTTTTTCTTTTCTACCCCTCCTCTTCCTCCTCTCTTTGGCTTTGTGCATTTCCGCGCGTGTTCGTGTGCTCGCGTACCCCTTGCAAGGCCGATCTCGGGATACGATCTCTTGTGCGTTTCCCTGTTTCATTGTACGCAGTTTACAATGCATCCCTATCTCTTTACATAACTTTCTTGGCAAAGGAACGACTATCGATAACAGCAGCAACAACGACAAAGAAAACGATTGCGCTATCTTGACCATGTACACCGAGCAGTGAGCATGCTGATTTTGCCTGAGGTACTGTGCCCACGTCTCTCTTCATGCATGTGTTTCCTTCACGTCTTTGCATAGTCCTCTCCACCTCCCCCCCACCACTTCACCTTCAGCTCTCCGTTGTTGTCGTCGTCGTCTCTCTCGGGACGCATTTTTATTTTTCTTGTGTGTTTCGTCTGGCACATCCAGCACTAAAAGTGCGCCCTTCGCGGCCCGCTGCGGTTGTTGAGGTTTACCTGCTGAAAGGCGCGGCGGCGTTTTCGTGTCTCTTTTTTTCTCTCTCCTCGCTGATTTCTCTTACTTTTGCCTTCTGAACGCCTCGAACGATTGCGTGTGCGTGTGTGCTCCCGTCGCTACTGCCTGGCCGCCTTTCTCTCCCTACTCTTCCCCTCCGACTCTTTACCTTCCGCCCTCGTCTCACTTTTCGGTCTCTCTTCCTCTCTCCCCTTCTCAAGCCACACTAGTTGGGGTGGTGAAGGTTGAAGCTGCGTATCGACAGCAGAGGGAAAGAAGTGCGGTATGGAACTGGGAGGGCGAGAGGGAATGTGGGAGGAGTGGGGGGGAGACAGTGAGGCGAGAGTAGTGGATGGGGAGGGGGGGGCAGATGAAGTGAGAGAACGAGGCATTGACACGAAGCAGCTAACGCTTCAATCGAGCAAAGCAGACAGGCGCGATGCAGAACGAAAACGGAAAACTTCAGCCAACTCTTGACTAAAAGAAAGCGAGAGAAGGGGCTGAAGTGCCACCGTTTTTATCGTCTTGAAAGAGGAAGAGACCAGCAATAGATCAGAGATAAAGCGGGGACGACAGCGGGACAGAGAGAGAACACATACCGATTTTATTCAAGTGACGGCTCCTCTTACTCCATGCCCTTTCTGCATGTGAATGTGCCTTCTTTGCTGTCTTAGTGCTTCTTCGTGCACTCCAGTGCACACCCCGTGGCTCTGGTGTATGCTGCAAGAACAGGTGGACAAGAAAGTACTGCGAACCGAGACCATAGTCTCTCTCTCTCTCCCTCACTCGCTCTTATCCATCTTTCTCAGTACTGGGGCATTCGCTCATCTTCTCCTCCACCCTACTTCAGGCAGATACACACACACACACACACAGACGCACACAATTCCCTCTTCCCTTCTTTTTGTTCTGCTCCTCCTTCTCATTTTGACTGTCGTGGCGTGCCCACTACATGGGGAGAAAAGGCAGAAAAGGAGGGAATGAGGTGAGATGAGGTGACGGATAACCTCACACTCCTCCTCTTGCTCTACCATCCAGCGACCTATACCTACACCCACGCATCTGCTCTGTTTTGCCTTGTCTTGGGGGGGGAAGGAGGGAATCTTCCATTTTAGAAATCGTCTCAAACGAAAATATAATGGCGAGGAGGGGGGGTGCATCTACCACATTCCCTCGCTATGTAGGGATTTGTGAATCGCGTTGAATCTCGCGTTAGTTGGCTGACATGCGGGCAGCTTACCCTGCTCTTCATTATGGTTGGGGTGCTGTCCGGTGATTGACTGAATACACAAGAAAATGAGTGTGAAGTTCACAAATGTGCTCAGCCATGGTGAGCCTCTTATGTGGGGTAGGTGAAGCGAAACTGAAAAAACACGTTTTCCATTTTGCTGCTTTTCCTTCTCCCCTTGATGATGGGAGAGAAGACACCCCTCAGCGTGTGGCGTCCTGGGGCCCCAACACCCCCACTCTATCTGAGAGAAGCCAGGCAATCCCCTTATCCTTGCCCATACTGAGCCACCTCTGGTGGTGAGGGGGTCAGGCCCCTACGGCGTAGGGGAGGCTAGAGCAGTTTATCGCTGCTGATGCCGGCGGTCAGGTCCTGGATGGCGTTGCGTCGGAGCGACCTGCGACAGTGAACCCGTCTGCGCCCTGCACATGATGGGCGGCGTGTCAGCGTGCCTCGAGCGTACCTCGCGCAGCCCTCACTGCCTACCGATGGGGTGCGGGAGCGGGACCTGCCCCGAGGGATGCCCCAGGTGGCGAGCGGCTGTGAGGTGGCCTGCGAGGCGTGGGCGCGTGCAGAGCTCGGGCCGGGGGTCGTGCTGAGTCGGCTGCCTTTCTGTAAGGCGTGTCTACGGCTGCCCTCGCCCCACGCGATGGGCGTTGGACCGGGCCGGTGGCTGAGTGGAGTTTCCCTCATGTTGTATGTCCGAGAGTGGACACGCCGACTGAAAACAACCCTTTCGTTTCCCCCTTTCTTCTTCAATCGTACAATATCAACACTCCGTACTCTCCTTCTTACTGGTATTGCAGAAACTCGTGCCCGCGGTAACGTGTTGAGGAGTTGCAGAACAGGGAGAGAAACTACATTGATAACTGTGCCCAGTAGCGCCTTCACCCTCCTTCTAATTCAGACCGCAGCAATGCCGCTCTTGTCAACACTGCCGTCGTACGCCGAGTCGAGGGACAGTTGTAGCGAGAGTGCTGAGGTCTATCGACGCTACCCTGCACCGGAGATGGTGCACTTACCCATCAGAACTTCCACCACTACTACAAGCATGTCGTCCACCTCCTCTAGTGTACACAACGGCACGGAAGTGACTACGTCTCCGCCCGAATCGACCACGTACATCTCCCTCCGACTACGTTGGGGTGTGCAGGCGACAGAGCTCCGCAGAGTGTATGAGATACACGAAGAGGCGTACCCTATCAGGTACGCCGCCTCTTACTACGAGTGGCTGCTGAACCACGACGCCTGTATGGGCCTGGTGGCGCTGGCGACTCCGGACATGTACAGGAGGTGGACAGAGCGCTGGAGGGAGACGAAGGGCAACACGACGAAGGTGGCGGCGGCACAGACGGCATATGTTGTGTCGACGTCGTCCACTTCCTCAGCACCTCCGGTTCCGCCACCAGTCTCGCAGTGCAGCATGACTGCTGATGCTGTGCAGGAACGCACGCTAGTAGAGAGAACCATCGCGGAGCAGGAGCGCATTGCTGCTCTCAAGGCGGCTGATCGTAGTCACAAGGGTTCCAATGACGTGCTCAACAGCAGTGAGGACAGCGATGCCGCGGCACACACTGTGGTGGTAGGCTTTATCCTGGGCCAGATGGCCTACGCTCGTCACGACGCTGGCCACCTTCTTTCAAACCCCACTGCCTACATTGGCTCCTTTGCAGTCGACCTGCCCTTTCAAACCTGCGGTGTGGGCAGCGTGTTGTTGGAGCGTTTCATTGCGTATGTGACGCAGCAGCGCCCCTTGTACGCGCAGGACTACTTGCACTATGACGAGAGGAAACTGATTGCGCTGCTGGCGGACGCCCAGGTCAAGCAGCGCACGCCAGGGGTGGGGAAGTTGCTCGACGGAGCCCCCGCTTCCACAACAGGTGGCGCTTCCGAGGACGGCGGCGATGGCAGTCGACAGGAAACAAATGCTTCATCAGATGCGCCGCCGCCGACTTCCTGCGCCGCGCTATCTCAGTCATCGAACCCCACCTCAGGCCACTCCTCCATCTTCAAGGATCTGCTCTCCACATACCTTCCAGAGCTGCATAACTGGATGGAAGATCGGCAAGCGCGCCTCCGACTGCGGAGTTGTGGTCTCACCGAGGATGAGATTGACGCGCAGCGCTTGCGTGATCGACTGGCACCCGATGTGCTCACAGACGAGGAAGCGGACGAGGTACGCAGAAAGGCACGTCGCTTTGTTATCCAGACCGGTGTGCGAGACGTCTGGTTGCACTGTCTGCCTGGTAATCTCAAAGCCACCACTTTCTACGCCCATCGCGGCTTTGGGCTGCACCGCGAGCTGAAGGGTTACTACGACATAAATGGCGTTTCATACGATGCCCACCTCCTGCATTGCGTCTGTGGAAGTGATGAGCCCAGTGCCTTGCCCACCGCATCGGCGGAGCTCTCCTCTACGTTGGCGGCTGACACGCTGAGTGAGATGGACCGTGTGGTGGAGGGGCTGGAGCACCGTAAGGCGCCGGAGGGGGAGGAAACGATGAGCACAGATGACGCCGCTCCCTTGACCTCTGTAACACCTGTGTCTTTGCCCCCGTTGTCATCGTCATCGACGGGTCTGCGCCGTCGCCGTGGCGCACCCCAAGTGAGGGAGGACGTCGGCCTGACAGTAGCCGATTATGCTCTCGGTGAGGGGGCCAGAGTCATCATACCAGACCCTGCCATCGCCACCCCCGCTGCTGCGTTAGACGTGCCCGCGGGGAAGGCCACACCGTTGACGCAGGTGTCTCTGCAAAGGGCCTCATGGCTGTCTCCTCGCACGTACCCCATGGTGGCTGATATCATTCTCTGCGCGGCGGAGAAGGGTCAGGAGGAGTGGCGACGCCTCACAGGTCCTAAAGGCTCTGATGATGTGGCAGGGAAGCGGCTGGGGTGGCGGGAAACGATGCGCGAGATGATGTTTTTCTCCAACGCCTTGGGCCTTCTATGCGCGGTACTGTGGCTCACCTACAACGTTCTCGTGACGGGCAAGGTGGAGTAGAGGACGTGACACGGAAGATGATTATGGGAGGCGCGCGGCTGTGGTGCCGATATGAGCATGCTGAGTAGTCTGTGCTGTGCCGGCGGCGGTGTTCAGGGGATGGGAGAGGAGGCGGTGGGTGTTACTCCCCTGCACCCTGTGCATCCACTTGCACATTAGCACGTTTGCCCAGCTTAAAACGGTAAAGAAAGAAGTCAAGCGAGCGGTGTCACACATCGTGGTGGGGAGCACTGCCCTCTCTGTTCGTGCTCCTTTCCCTTTCTCTCCTAGTGAGCCCTCGATATGCGCAGCTGCAGCGTGCAGGTGGTAGGAATATATGGCAGGTGTGTAGTGTGGATGTGCGCGGTGAGGGGGCACGTCGAACATTCGTCGCTCTCGCTATAATCCCTCCCATAGGAACACTCGCCTTCTCTGTAGTACCCCCCTTCTCCCTTCCCTTCCCCATTTACCCTCGAGCGCACTTTCCCCTCTCTCTCTCCTGTAAATGCCTCTCCCCGTTCATGCGTGTTCACTTCGCATGGCTCTTTCTGTGACTCCAACTGCTGCCCTCTCCTCCTCCATTCTCTCCACCGCTTCACACCTTTGCGAGCAAACACAACGTCACTTCCCCCCACGCACTCCTTTCCACTACTGGACACCAAAACTGAAGCGAATCGGATAGGGCGGTGCAGAGCAGAGCCGAAACCGAGCACCACCGTGTGTGTGTGTTGTGTGTGACGATCGAAACGAAGAGCGGGACGCCTTCCTTGGGAGTGTGGGTCTCCTCCTCCTCCTCCTCTCTCCAGCTTTATTATTTTCCTCTCTTTTGTCTTGCCTTCTCTGATGCCGTCCAGCTTTGCCTCGCCATCCGCTGGCCAGTCATCGCTCTCACACTTGAAGGCGACTACCATCGGCGTCGCGCGTACGTCACCGGCGCTTCCCCCCGCTACCTATCCCTCCAAGAAAGAAACACCAATGAATACGAACGATATGAAGCGCATGACGCGTGTGAGGCTGAACCCAACGACGCGCATCGCCTCGGTGCCAATGTCACCGGTGTTGCCCTACGCTGACATACCCCAGAGCAGTGACTTTCAAGCCAGCACCATGCCGCGCACGGAGACAACCCAGCTTACCTCGGCTCCAGTGGCCCCCAGCGACCATAATCAGGCAGTGCAGGCTGTGCAAACTGCCTACGAGAAGACGGAGGCGTACCTCAAGACAATCGAGCGAAGCTGAACCTCCTGCACGAAGAGATGCAGCGAGCAGCATCGCTACTGACGTCTCGCGAGGCATCGATTGAGACACCGAGTAGTAACGGCATGGCGCGGGGTGCACTCGGCTCTCTCGCTCCAATCGCTACCAACGGTACGTCAGGCAGAGCAGCTGCGGTGAAGCATCATCTGCAGCCCATCCCGCCTGCATTGGCGATGCCACTCCCGCCTGTCATACCGGTACGGGTATCGAAGGTGGCCGGGGTAGGGAAGTCTAAGGCACCCCCTGTAACAGCAGCCATCGCAGAACCTTCCGCTAACGCTGCTGCTGTCGTACCAATCTTCGAGAAACCTTACCAGCAACATGACCCGCTATACCCTCGCTTCCCCATCGACGACGCTAACTTGCTCGAGAGCCCCAAGAGCAGCATTGGCAGTAACTCATCTTCGGAAAGTGAGTCCAGGGGCAGCAGCAGCGATGCAAGTTGCACGTTACCGGCTGGTGCGCCGCAGAGTGTCGAAGAACCAGCGCGCCCACCCACCCAGGCATTTCCTGCGCTGGGGAGGACAGTGAGCCCAGCCAAGGGACGGTGACTCCGATGCGGCAGGAATCAGGTCTAAGGGTGTCTCGTGTGCAAATGCGTCGTCCTCGGCTGGCGCCGCCGATCATCGCGGAATTATCAAGCTCAGTGGCGAGGAATCAGAGACGATAACAAGTGATTTTGCTGCTTCGCCGTTGTCGACAGCGTCGCCGCTCAAGTGCCTCGCCTGGGATGCCGTCGAGACGGGCGAGGTGGTGACAGTGGGTCGAGAGTTCCGCCGCATCTCCTGCCAGGCGAGCACGTCAGGGGGTGCGGCGGCGCACTTGTCCGTAGGAGGGGTCTCCAAGGACGTAGTTGCCAACGGCCAGGCTGCCCACGGTCTCAGGAACGCGACGCGTCGCCAAACTTTCCTAGTCACGCACCTGCAGGAGCTCTTCGCACCGATCCCACGCTTCAGCGACGTGCTGACGTGCAGCGAAGCAGGCTTGTTCAACAAGCACGACGTCGAGAAGCTCATGCTGCCCGGCGCATCGTGCTCGTGGCTATGCTGTGCGTCGCTGGCGATCAGCTACGTGTCGGGGGTGCCGACGCCAGTGGAGAAGGTGCTGCGTGCAAACCACATGGGTGTACACTACATCTCATTCCCTACCATCACACTGGCGGAACTCTTCGACGTTGTGAATGACTACATCCACACGTGCTACCACCGCACCTCCGTGCACAATGGCAACTGCACAGAAGATGAGTTCGAGGACGACGAGGAGGCGGCGCAGTATCTGAGCGAGGACGAACAGAAGGATCTGGCAAACATCCACTGTGAAATGGCCATCTTCGACAGTGACGTACTAGACCCTGAGTTCTGCGAGGACATCCATGGCATGGGCGAGCACCCACCCATCACGAGCCCGCGCAGTTCCGAAAGGAGTTGCTGCTGCACCTCGAAGAGGAGAAGTCGATGTATATTTTCAACTACAACCCACATCTGTTGGAGCAGTCCCAGCTGCGGCTGCGCAGCAATCTCTGCGATACCGAGGAGGAGGCGGCCATGATCATGGCGGCCGCCCGCTTCCCTGCGAACACAAGTGGCTTGTTTTGCATTCTGTCGAGATTTGACTCCATGAAGCACGAGGTGACGGTACTGACGCCGTACCTCTCGGCGGAGCAGCACTGCTGCTCTTCAAGGACGGCGAGGGGGGCCACGTGCGCCATTTCGCCAGCACCTTCACGAACATCGTGATGGAGGAGCAGGTGGTGAGCCTGCAGGCGTTCTACGAGTCAGTCCATCAGGTGGACAGCTACTTGCACCTCTCGCGCGGTTTCGTGCGTGTCTTCAAGAGCAAGTCTTTTACGCCGAAAGTGCCGTCCATATTCCCGCTCTTTGTTCTGGACGGCAGCAGCGCCGGTGGTCTCACGACGGGCGTGCTGAACGTGACGATTGCGCCGCATGTGCTGGGCCTCGCCATGCTGCACCACCTTTCGGTCACTTTCCTTCTGACGGACTCGGCACGTCGCAAACAGAGTAGCTGCAACCTTCTTAGCAAGGCGAACGTGTGCGACGTCAAACTGCGTGGTATTCCACTGACGAAGGTTTGCCAGCAGCTGCGACTGCCGCTTTCTATGATCGTGTGTGAAAGTAACAAAAGCTCCATCGAGGCAGCATATGTGTGGTATCACCTCTTCCTCCAGAAGCTGCAGATCAACCAGGACGTGCGCATCGGCCTCATCTTACCCTCTCGCCGCGACGGCGCCGAGGATGGGCAGCCCAACATTACCGATAGTGAGTTTCTCAACCATCTGCAGTTGATAGTGCAGTCGCAGAGCGTGATGCTTATCAGTTTCGACATCAACATTGCCATGAACCTACGTATCGATGCCAGGTGCGAGCCGGCGCACTTCGCGATTGTCATCGGGGTGGATGGGGAGCGCGGCATTGTGCGGCTGGCTGACGTGAACACGAAGCGCTTCCGCAAGACGTGGCACATCCCGGTCTCACGCCTGTACAGCGCCGTCATGGGATACGGCTATATCGTCGCATCCAAGGACAAGAAGGTGATCAAGTCCCTAAACGGGAAGCAGTTTCATGAGGATGCGCTGCAGTGCGCGCGCAACTTTCTGCCCCCGTCAACTCCGGCGGTGCACCAGCGCTTCGAGTACCCGTCTTGCCCGTACCCGGTGACCGTTCTGGCCGACGCGATCGAACGACTGGGTTTCGCGGGAACCAACGTGGAGCGCTTCCTCAACTTCTGCGGCTTCCACATTTCTTACTTTTTGTCTCACGATATGCCGCTCGAAGGGGCGGCGTTTGCGATTCAGAACTACTCTCACTACGCCCTCGATGACGCCCTGAGCGTGACGACGATGCACTACGACTTCTGTGAAGAGAACCCCCCGCCTAAGGAGGAGGGTGCCGAGATGGGCGTGACCCCCACCTACCCAGTGCGGTCGGAGGCGGACTTCCTGCAAGCCATTCAGTATGCCATCGACGATCCTGACAAGCGAAAGCTGATCGTCAAGTACGACTTGAGTGTTCTGCAGGCAAATGCGGCAGTGTGGAATGGAAATGATGGAAGCGGCTTCGCCTTCGTCATGTACTACGAGGCTCTGACGAAGACAGTAGTGCTCTCCGACGCGAGCCCTTCCTCCTTCTACCGCTCTTTCGCCTGCCCCTTGTCAGTGTTATTCAGTGCCGTGTGCAGCTGGGACAGGGTTGACCTCCGTGGGCGCGGCACGATTCTGCTGACAACGGAGGTGACGCAGGAATCGGTCTATGAGGGCGCGAAGGGCTACGACATGGCACACGCCCTCGTGCACCACCCCTTCAAACCAATCTTCTCAGCCGTCTTCTCTTGCCTGGCGCTCGCGTCGACGGAGATCATGCTGAATATCGAGGCTCCCACGCTGCTCAGCGGCGCCACGGTTAGCATAGAGGATGAGAAGAGGAAGTACAGACGCTACAACAACATTTTTTCTACCGAGGACTTCCTTTACACTCTGCCCTCTTTCAACGTGTGCGAATGGCGTATGCGGTCGGCGGTCATCCATGACATTGTGAGCATGGCCAGCAGGGCGTTTGCAAGGCTGAGGCTGCCACTTCGCGCCGTGGATGTTCTTCAGGAGACCGGCGCCCACACTCGCGCTGACCCGAAGGCGCTGCTGCGCGCTTGCAGCGGTGTCAACGGTGTTCTGACGATTATCTTCGTCGCCTATGATACAGGTGTGCTGCACGGCGTCCAGGGTGGTCTGCGGGCCTAGTAAATCGTGTGCGTTTTCTCGACGACGATAGCGGCGACGAGGAGTCAGAGGCGAAGCTGATGGTGCCAGGCGCGCCGGAGAACAGCGCGGGCTCCGTGCAGCTTCTGGAGGGAGATCCGTGCCGCTGGGGTGTGTTCTCCGAGTGCTCTGCAGAGGAGCTAGTGCGCGCCGTCAAGGGCATCTATCGTGTGGAGGAGGTCATTGGCGACGGAGCGGATGAGTGACGGTAGTAGAGCAGTGCATGGATACTCGGGTTAGGCAAATGCATACGCCTCCCTCCCTCCCCCCTTCCTCCCCTCACTACGCACACACACATATATGAATGGATATTACTCATCTCTCTGTGTGTCTCCCTGTGCTCACGATGTACAATTCTGCTTCGATGTTTATGTCGTAGCGAAATGACTTCATTTTCTTTCGCCCGTTTTTATACTTTATTTTCGTCTTCTTCTTTTTTTTGTTTGAGCTGTGCAGCCTTGTGTGCCGAGTGGTCACTCTCGTTTTGGATTGGTTCTGTAGGAGCCGCCGCCCCCCCCCCCCCCCTCTTCCATATCGCAGTAGCGCAGGAGGAACGCACACACGCACACACATGCACACGCACATATACAGATCTCTCCCTCTCTATATCTATATATCCATGTATGTATATATCTATCTATATCTATCTATCTATGCGTGTGTGTGTGTGTGCGTGTGTGCGTTCGAAAAAGAGAACGTACGGAAGTGAGTACTCTCTTGTAGACAAGTCTCTCCTCCTCCTCCCCCCTCCCCCCTTCCTCTTTTATTTTCTCTGAGCTGTGCCTCGCTACTGCACTTTTCCTCACGAAGCGAATGTGGATGCCTCCATTGCTTTCTGTCTCTTCTTTTGCTTGTTCTGTCGCTGCTCTCTTTCACGTTGCACCGTCACGATACGTCTCCGTCGCCACCACTCCTTGTTTTCTTCTTTTTTTTTCTCCGATGCCCCCTCCCCCCTCCTCCTCCTGCGTAGATGTGAGTGTGGATTGGTGTGAGGAGCTCTGGACCGATGTATATCCACCCCCCCTCCCACCCTCCTTTCTTCCTCTTTGCATAGCACGCTTGGCTCGCTTTGTCTGGGTTTATATTCCTTCTTATTTGCATACGTTGCGCCTTTCTCTGCAACATTCTTCCATGGGCTGACCGAAACACCGACGTTGAATTCTTCTCGCTCCTGCCATCGCTGTCGATGAAGCACGACACTACGGCGTGACTTGGACTGCATAGGGACTGCGTAGGGGCTCTTTCTGGCACTCTTCACAGGCGTCGTCACCTTTGTCTCACTCTGGATGCTCACGTGCTCACAGACAGCCCGTACGCTGAGGCGAAGTGTGTAGATTGATGTAGCGTATCTTCTTCTATTGCTAAGTCTCTTTCGCGGTGTGTGTCTCGTTTCTTCCGCACTCCTTTTATGCGATGTAAAACGACGACGACGACGACGACCACCACCACCAACCCCCCTCTTCCTCCCAAACAAACAAAAAAACACACACGCAAACAACTAAACACTCTCCAACACACCGACCGGAAAGGAGAGGCGGTGCGCAGGAGCAGTGGCATCAAAGCAGGAGCGGGTTGAAGAACACGTCCACTAAACTCGAACTTGCTTTGGTTGCTGCTATCGTTCTCTCTCTCTCTCCCTCTGTCTTGCCGCCACGTGCACGTGTCGGTGGAGAGTCCCCTTTTTGTTCTGTTGTGCACTTTTCGTCGTGTTTTGAGCTTCTCCTCTTCTCTCCTCTCCCTCCCTCTCTGCCCAAGGCAGCCTCGCACATACATACATGCATAGATGTGTGTATGTATGTGCTTGGCTTTAGACCAAAAAGCACCCCCCACACCACACATCTTTCGCTTCCCCTTGGTACCCACTTCATCCTCCGTGTATCTCCACGGGCATATAGGAGGCGACATACGGTCAGTGTGCGAACCCCCCCCCCCCCCCAGTCCATGTGCTCGCGCTCTTTCTTACCCTTCAGCTGCTCATTTCCTCAGCTGCTTACAGGAAAAAAGTCCGCACATCTGTTTTTCCATGTGACTTGCAGCCCCTATATGCCAGCAGACTCGCCCTGGTATCAGGGTGTAGTACCCCCTTCTATGGGGGAGCCAGTAGCCTGCGGCCTGTGCTCGGGTGCGGCTGCGGCGCCATAATGATAGAGGAGGGGCCTGCGCTGACGCTGTGCGGAGGGGGCTCGCGGCCATGACCCCGTGAGGACCAGCCCCCGGCGAAGCCTGTTAGCGATGCAACGTATACGCGCGCCCGCCTGCTGTTTTTCTGCGCGCAGCGTGGTTGGGGTGGGCTTGGCGGCCCGACTCCTTGCCGGGGCACACCCGCGTTCTGCGCGCGGTGCATTTCGCACGGCATGCCTGCGGGACGTTTTGCTCGTCGGGTGTTCGGGGGCTCCGGCGTGGCAGGCGGAGGGGTGCGCGGCGGCGGCGTCCCCGTGTGTGGACGCGGACCCCGGGGCGAGGCGGGGGCCATTCCGCGCGGCCAGGCCGACGGGAAGCGCCTGGCGCGTGTCGGCAATAAAAAGGACCCTGGCCGCGGCTCGCGTGGGTCGGGGCGTGCAGTGCAGCCGCGTCCATCTGACGCCGATCGCGCAGCGGGCATCCGAGGACGGGACGCGGAAGGGCGGGAGGAGCCTGCAAGGCGCGCGAGTCGATTGGGCGGCAGGCGGCTCATCCTTAACGGCCAGCATATAGCCGCTGTGCAACACAGGCATGGGTGGGGCTGTGGTGGTAATGCGTGCAGCTGCTGACGTGTTGTGGGTGGGATAGACACGTGAGAGCGAAGCGAAGCGCCAAGTTTATTATGTTTTATCTCCGCCAAGCATCTCTCTGTCATGCGCAGTCTGCGCAGAGGCGCATCTCTGTGAGGGCAAAAAAAGTACAGGAGGAATTACATATCCAACGAAGAGAGAGGAGCAAGCCAGGGCGTGCGTTGCGAGAGGTTTCTACGGGCGGAAGCGGGAACACTTCACCCCTCTGCGCTTGACGCTATTCTTGTCGGCGCGTACTTCTTCTGTGGCTATCCGCCACAGAAGGAAGGCAATGAGGAGCGTGTGAGCGGTGTTGTTCTCCTCCCAGACGAAGGTGGAGGGAGCGGAGGAGCCTTGCCATATATACTCGGGGAGCGAAAGGCACCCCATGTGCGTATACGTGCCTGACGGTGGGGTGCTTTGATTTCAGTGCACTCTCTCCTTTCCCACCCTTTGCCATGAGTAGTTGGCAACGAAGAAAAGGTGACCCTTTTCCACATACCCCTGAGAGGACACTCACCCGGTGCTACGGGATAGTCGGTAGCATTGCTAATGTCCACGTGGTCACCGCAACTGTAGAAGAGGCTAGCTGAGGGGCGGCGGAGGGTTGGGCTTCTCTTCATGACTAGTCTCGCCAGTTTCACATGCTCCAACTCCCTCGTCCTGTCCTTACCCTTTTCTCTCTTTTTATCTCTCTGACGTGCGCTCTGTCTTTTGCCTTCCTCCCCTCTGCCTGTGGGCATTCGTGCGCACCTGTGTGTGTGTGTGCCTCCGACTTGTCCGACAGCAATACACACACCCCTCTCTGCGTCGCGAGCGCAAATCCTCAACAGCTGGGATCTTCTCTGTTTCCGTGCTCCGTTGCCAGAGCACCTCATAGTGCCACTTTAAATGGATGCAGTACTCTTCTCTTGCCGTTCCGCGTATGCTTCTCTCCTTGTTGCGCTGTTTCGGCCCCGCCTCTCCCTCGGCTTGTAGCACTTTTGGTATCATCGAAAATACGAGCCACATTGCGAGTGTACGCTGTTCTGCACCCACCCCCCAATAAGCAGCAGCAGTGGCGTTGCGTTTTACCGCCCGATTCAATTAGGCACCTGAGCAGTAGCAGCTCGTTGTGCGCCTTCCCCAACTGCCTGCTAATATGCTATTGCTCGGTGTGCAGCAGCACCCGGAGAACGCAAGCAAGACGTTGCCTACACCAGCACAGGTGGCCTAAACTCACACAGGGACACAGGCATACGCTGTTGCATCGTGTACCCTCTACGCACACAAAAGGTGTAGGGAATTGTTCTCCATACGAGTCTTGCCACGGCAGTACCTTTTCGAGAAGAGCACAGCGAAGTCGCAGGAGGGGGTCTGCTAGACGGCCGACACGTGTAAGCACCTACACACCGACCCACACGAGCACACTTCTTTGGCTCACTAGAGTCCCTCCCCCACTTTGCAGCTTCTTCTCCCCCTTTTTTTACATATTATCCCCTCGCTGACTGTGCTTCTCCTTTTTTTTTTATGGTTTTGTCTGCTCTGCGCACCCCCCGCGCTCAGCTTTACCGCACCCACACACGCAGAGAGCACCGTTTTGCATCGGCACCAGCAGCAGCAGCAGCCTTCGCCCTACCCCCTTCCTCTCCCACCCCCAAAATCACCCATCTTCCTTCTCTTTCATCTGTTTTCGTGCGGCGTTGGTGGATCGGTTAAAGCCCAGCTTCGTAGCCTCCTGCTGCTCTCGTTGTCCCCGCTGCTGACCTTTTCTTTTGTTTGTGCTGAGGGCCATCACAGGTGTGCCGTTGATCTTTCCTCAGCGTGCCACTTCTTCATCTCTTCTGCGCCGCTTCTCGCACGTTTTGGTGTGTGGGTGTGCGTCCGTCTTGCGTGTGTGTGGGCGCAAGCGAGCTGCACCCACCACATCGAAGCAATAAGCTACGCGACGGATTGCGCTTGATCGAATGCGACAACAGTGGACCATCACCCTCAAAACACACGCACAGAATCTGCCCTCTCGTTTTATCGTGCAGTCTCTAGACGGAAGACGCCCTTGCTGCTACTCCCATCTCGAGCACACGCACACGAGTCTGACATGTCGCATCTGCTAGAGCACAGTTTCCTCTTTACAACAGAGGAGCGAAATCTCATCTACCGTGCCAACAGCGACGTCAACACCCGCCCCGCCAGCTTTGTCACTCGCGTCTTCTACCCCCTTTGGATTCGCATCAGCAGACACCTGCTCAGTGATCTCGTGGCGCCAAACGCGATCACATTGGCGGGGCTTCTCAGCAGCATGCAGGCGTACCAGCTCATTAATACGTACTACCATTTTGGCGATCAGCAGCACGGCTCGCACGCGGTACTGGGCGATGTGAAGTCGTCGTTGCAGGCGTTTGGACTTCGTGGCGCCGGGCAGGTGCCCCTTGCCGCTGAGAAGACCGTCGTGGGAGAGATGACCTCTGCCTACAAAGCCGGCGCCGGCGCTGCGGCGAAGGCAGCGAAGGCGGCGAAGGCCATGAGTGCCGTCGCAACTGCGAGCGGTCAAGTCTTAAGACCGCCAGCGACCGACTACGTGGATTTTTTCCACACGGATCGGACGGTGCAGACGGCTACAGTGCTGGCGATTCTTTTATTGGTCATCTCCATCACATGCGGCTCACTGGACGGCGTGCACGCAAAGCGATGTCGCAGCGCCACCAGTCTGGGCGACATCTTCTCCCGCATTTGCTCCTCTATGGCGCGCGTCTTCATGGCGCTGACGCTGCTGGAGGTGTTCCACATTGAGGACGTGTGCACGAAGTGGTACTTTCTGCTTACCCTTCAGCTGATTGAGCTGAACACGGTGCTCGGCCGCATCAACGCTTCAAACTTGAAGAAGGACCGTGTCAAGAATGTGGCGTACATCGCAACGTACTGTTTTCGTGAATCGGAGTTGTCGTTTCTCATGGTGTTGCTCCTCATCGCCCGCTGGTTCTACCCTACCGCCTGCCGCAACATCCTCGGAGTCATCTTGGCGAAGGCGCAGGTGGGCTACAACACACTCGTCGTCGCCACTTTCGTGAACATTGCTATCCTCAAGATGAAGAAGCGGTACAAGGGGATTATTTTGCTCTGCCTCGCTGCGCGTGTGCTGCCGCTCTTCTACCTCCTGCCACTGAGCCAGTACGGCTTGCTGAGCGTGATTGGCGATGCCATGATTGTAGGACTTCTGTCCATCGAGGTGTACGTTAGTCACCTCGCCCAGCGACGCATTCACGCCGCGGTTTTTTTTCTCTGCCTCGGCTCGCTGTTGAATGATGTGCTCTCTGTGGCCGGGACTATCATGTACCTGATTGCCATGCTGGTCGACCTCTCGTACTCGCTGAATGTACCGCTTTTCACGCCTGTGCGCAACGTCTTCATTGACGGCGTCTTCGACCTCTGCCACGCCGGGCACAAGCTGCTGATGGCCAACGCGCTCAAGTTCGGCAACCGTCTCATCGTCGGCGTCTGTGGAGACGAGGAATGCGCCTCGTACAAACGCCCACCGATCATGACCACCGAGGAACGCATCAATGAGGTGCGATTGTGCAGGTACGTCTCGGAAGTGATCCCCAACTCGCCGGTTACGGGCATCACGGTGGAGATGATCCAGTACTACAACATTCACCTGGTCGTTTGTGGCGAGGAGTACAATACACCGACGGACACGTACTACGCGGTGCCACGCCACATGGGCATCCTGCGCACCGTACCGCGAACACCCGGCATCTCCACCAGCGTTCTCATATCGCGCATCCGTGCCGCCAGTGAGGACTCGGTAGAGGCGAAGGACAAGAAGAGCAACACATCCAAGGTGAAGGGCGGGGCGTGAGGGGCGATGCCGGCGTCTCGTGTCTTTAGCTGACGCTGTTGTGCAGCTTGTGCTGGTGCTGCGTCCTCTGGTGACCTCGTCTACACCCCACACCGAGGCGGTTTTACGAGCCTATCTACCCCCCTCCCTGTCTTGCTCTCGCTACTGTTTTGCTTTTCTTTCGGCATTCGAAGAGTGGCCAATAGCGACCATTGAAGGCGCGAAAGATATTTGCCTGCGCAGCGGAGCAGCACTGTTGTTGAAGGGCAAGCGTGGCTCGGTGACGATCCCCTCTTTGAGACACCTACACACACGTGTGTGTGTGCATGAGTGTGTAGGTGTCGGCCTCTCTGTGTAGACCTACTAACTTCTTCCGCTTTGCTCTTTCTTCAGTGGCGGCAGCCCTCCCACGGAAGGGAGGGGTCGTACAAGACTGCGCGTTGCAACACTTCTCTCCCCTTTACCACCGTCGCCCATTTCTTTGCTCCCCCCTTACACGACGTCTTGCTGCTTCGTGTGCTTGATGAGAAAAGACAACTGTGCTTGTGTCTCAAGCGCATGTCTGTGGTGATATTACTACCGCCTGTGTTGGCGTTGCTTGACAGTCTATATCTATAATTTGGGTTTCTCGTTCAAGCCGTCGCCAACCTCCCCTCGCAATGTGGGTTGTTTTTCCTTTCCGGGGCTTTTGTCCTTGTTCGTGTGGTTCTCCTGTCCCTCCCTCTCTCTCCCTTTCTCTGTGCGAATTTTTCATTTGACGATGTGCTGCTTGAACACGATGCATACGCTGGAGGGGAAGCAGGCGTCTCTCTGTGAGCGGCTCTTTTCGCTCTTTCTGTTGTTGATCTTCTTGCAGCGTTCACGGCGTTGTCTGTCTGCTTGTTTTTTTTTTTCGAAGCGCACGACTGTCTCTTCATTGCCGTTACTGAGTGGCGCCAGCGCCCAGGCATGCATCACTGCACAAGCACCCATGCACGTAAGCAAACTCATACAAGGCGAGTGTGAGGGGGTGCAATGTACGCGACCGCACACACCGAAGCGAAGGCGATGAAAAACGGGCTGCGGTTGTACTGTCGTGTTGCCGATGATGTGGTGACACTTTCCCTGACAGGACCTCTCCAATCTACACATGCGGATGATGGTGTCTACTTCTTCTTCGCTCTCTGTGCTGCATGTGCCTGTAACTCCGTATACACGCACACCCACCCAGACGCACGGGAACAGGCAAAGAAGTAACACGTGCGTTCCTGCAAGGACGTCGGGAGAGCTTCAAAAAATCTGACGCGGGCCAAGAGGGGCCAACACTGCTTAGGTCAGTGCGTGTCCTTCGTAAAGACGATAGCGCTGGCAACCGTCACTCTGGGCTTTGGTTCTCACCCGCTGCGGGCGGGCCCCTGGTGGCGAGGGCTACCTCGGTCCATGGTATCAGGACCTCGTAACCGCTCTGCGGGGGAAGCCAGGCAATCCCCTTATCCTTGCCCATACTGAGCCACCTCTGGTGGTGAGGGGGTCAGGCCCCTACGGCGTAGGGGAGGCTAGAGCAGTTTATCGCTGCTGATGCCGGCGGTCAGGTCCTGGATGGCGTTGCGTCGGAGCGACCTGCGACAGTGAACCCGTCTGCGCCCTGCACATGATGGGCGGCGTGCCAGCGTGCCTCGAGCGTACCTCGCGCAGCCCTCACTGCCTACCGATGGGGTGCGGGAGCGGGACCTGCCCCGAGGGATGCCCCAGGTGGCGAGCGGCTGTGAGGCGGCCTGCGAGGCGTGGGCGCGTGCAGAGCTCGGGCCGGGGGTCGTGCTGAGGCGGCCGCCTTTCTGTAAGGCGTGTCTACGGCTGCCCTCGCCCCACGCGATGGGCGTTGGACCGGGCCGGTGGCTGAGTGGAGTTTTACTCATGTTGTATGTCCGAGAGTGGACACGCCGAACGAAAGAGGAAAACATTCTCTTAGTTGTCTCCTTCCTGTTCTGTTTCCGTTCCGTGTTTCTTGCGCATCTGCAGGGCGCCGTGCCGAGCCGCCTGCTTGGCTAACACACTCCTTTAGTCTTTTCCCCATCTCGTTCTGATGCGCCGCACCCATTTTTAGTGGGTTCTGACCGAAGGTATCAGCAAGAGAGGAAACAAGTAAAGACTCCGAGTCTCACCTTGCGCACCCGTACCTATGCATTTTTGTGGGTACGCGTGGAGGGTGTGTGTGGCAAAGCCACACACACTCTCCTTTCCTCTCCCCTTCTGCCACGCTAAGAGAAGGAGCAGCACGTGCATGCGCAAAGGTGCGCTGAGTTGACTCCGAATCGACAAACTGCTTCTCTCTTTTCTCTTCGTTGCTCGACCAGCACACCTTCCACTTCACAACTTCCCCTCTGCACGCACGCAGGTGCATACACACGCTCGAGTCCACCCAAAGGTAGGGGAAAGATCAAGTGAACATCGCTAAGTGCACATACGTATAATACGCCACCCAAGCCGGCACCACCAAGACGAAAAGTAAGCGCCAAACACAAATAAGCGACGTAAGAATTGCCCTTCTTGTTTGTTTGTGTGTATACATTTTTTTTTTCAATTCGTTTTGCTCCCCTTTCCGTTGACACCCCTTCCCTCCCTCTGGCGCTTCATCTTGTTCACACTCGCTCTTCCACTGCGAGCAGTCTCTCTCTCTCTATATATATTTCTTTGCTTGGCTGAGTGCGCCCCCCGCGTGGTACATCTGCCTTCCTCCTGTGCGAGTGTGCCTCTGCTGCGCGCGTGACGCGCCCATCGGACTGGCCTGCTCGGTGCGTACCGGTGCGTGTGCGCCACACCAGCACGTCTTATTTTTTCTTATTTTCTTCCTTCAATTCTGGAAAAAGTACAACGAAGGGGAAAAGGTGCCGAGGAAAATATAAACACCACAAAAGGGCCAGGAGCCTGCAGTGCGCGCTTGCACACTCGTTCAGCATAACACCACCAGACGTTCTCCCCTTCGTTCCTACACGAATTCGCTTGCACGCACACGTACACACACCGGCACAGACGTTTTAGCGCCTTTCGCTTTCCTCTCCTCTTGTGCCCCTCTCCTCCTGCCGGTTTCACTTTCATTTGTTTTGTCGCTGTCTTTGCCAGAACTTACCCCTCTTCTCTCTACGCGTGTGTTAATGCGCGCGGTTCCACATAACACACGCGCTTGAGTTTCCAAACAAGCTGCTCCTGCTGCTGAGAGAGAGGCAGTGAAATTGAAAGCTACAAGTTTCAGTTTCTCTACCTGTTGTTGTTGGATTCTCTTGGCCTATCGCTCTCTCTCCAAAGGAAAAAAAAAAGAGACGTGGCAAATCGAAGCGCGCACGCATACGCTATACTAAAAGAGAGGAAAAAAAGGGGAGGGGGGAGTTATTGCTCTGCTTCACGTACTGCGCCCCTCTCACCCTCCTTTTTTTTTCTTTTCCTTCGGCTTAGATCCTCTTCCTCCCCCCTTTTGTCTTTTATTTTCGTATCTTGCGCGCTCTTTCTTCAGCTTCATCAGAGTCACTCATCCCTATTTCTTAACCATACCCCCCCTCCCCTCCCCCCCTCTTTTGCTTTGCGCTCTGGGCGCTTTCCCTCATTGAGCGGCCATCCACGACAAGCAAAACCGTAGCATGCAGAAGAGACGCAGCAAGAGAGCACTACACATACAGACCCACACCGACCCACCCACACACGCACGCCTAGCATAGCACAGCATAACTTTCATTTTGTTTGAGCTCTTTTTTTTCTTTCTTCTCTTGATTCGCTCTCTTGCGCCATCATACAGGGAAACGAAACAGAGAAGGCAGCGCCACGGACAGCCTTGTGAAAGATACCCCCTCGAAGTCTACGTGCATCCCCTTGGGGAGAAGGGAGGAGGGAGAACAGGCAGTGGTGTAGTGATAGCTTTGACGTCCACAGCCTGTGTTGCACCCGAAGGAAGGCCAACGAACAGGAGCGTCTTCTTCGTAGTTTATTTATTATTCTCTCTTCCCTCCTCCCCCCTCGCCTTTGCTGTGCTGCATGTTGCGTGTTTCGTCGTGCTTCTCTCCCTCGTCCTCTTCCCTTTTTCTTATCTGCACCTCTCTGTATTTCTTCCCGCGTTCTTCTACTTCTCGTGTAGCGCTCTGCCTCTCGCGCAGAAATTACCCCGCCACACTCGCCCTGTTGCTTTGCTCGTCCTTTTCTCTGCTCCACTTCTCTCTCCACGCACACATTCCTTTGCTCTTCTTCTCGTCGTTGGTCTTGGGTGAGTAATACATAGCAGAGGAAAGTCAATGACGTTAAATTCGTACTACTCGTGCTGTGGCACTGTGGCAGCCATGCCGACGCCAGGGTTTGCAGTGAGCTCTGCTGTACAGTCAGACCACAGAAGCGCTGTCACCTCACCCGCCATTTCGGTTAGCTCGGCGTCAAACCCCCCTGGAAGTAATCCGGCCAACTTTTCGAAAGCGTCATCTTCCTACAGGTCGCACTTTGGTGACTCTTCCACCGGCACTGTGCCCCTGCACTCTGCCTTTGCGACCACAGATCAGAAGGTAATCAGCCACGGTTGCTCTGGTGGGGTTCCGTCGAGAATCTCACTGTCCGGGAGTGCAGGGGTCTTGGCGTCCCCATTCAGTTTTGTTGGCTCGCCGGTTTCTGCGCCTGGGAATGACGTAATCGGCGCTGGTGCTGACTTACACAGGAACTCGTCGTCTACTGCCAACAGCTCACAGACAGTAAGCAGCACGTCAGTTGATAAGTTTACTCCTCCGCCATCAGTGGTGACCGCGGCGTGGCCGACGCCGGACTCCGCGGCGAGCGGGGCGGCCTGCAGCAGCGTGGCTGCCTCAGAACCCGTGGAGCCCGCATATGTGACTCGCTCGGTGCACGACGTTGGTGTGCTGCTGCAGGACTTCTACTCGGGGTCGTCGTCCTCGACGTCCTCGGTTCCTAGTTCGCTTGCACAGTACGGTGCCAACACCAGCTGCATCGCTTCTCACTTCACCAGCCCTCATCTCTCTAAAGCGGGGGCAAACAGCTCTTCTAACCCAAGCGCGACAACGCCGTCAGCCGCGCGGACCGTGGATGAGAGTGCTCTCAGTGAGACTCACAGGTCCACTCTCATCTCGTTCTCGGGCAACAAGGCCAACGTTGGTGACGGCAAGACACGCTCTCCCAAAGTGCCAAGCCGCGGCGGCCCTTCCACGTTCTGCGACTCAGCGCTCTCAGCCAAAGAGAGCTCGCGTGCAGATGACACGGTGGTGCTGCCGAGGAGTCCTCTGCAGCGTTTGAAGCAGCGACAGCAGCGCATCGGCGCCGCGCCACGCCACCAGCATGCCAACAACTGCAACTGTGACCCCTCCGCTGAGCAGTTGGGTCCTGACAGTCTGCCAAGAAACCGCAATAACTCCGCTGGGCAGGAGACGCATGTTAGCGTCTACGACTCGGACTTCGAGGCACTGCTCTCTATTCCAGCTTCGCAGGTGCTCCACCGCCCAAGCTCGTCTCTCGGAGTGTCGCGGCTCGTGCTGTGCCGCAAGTTTACCCTCGAGAATCCCACAAGCTGCTCGAAGGGAGACCTGTGCAAGTTCGTACACGCCGATATCCGCAAAGCCTCCCGGTGTAGCATCCACGTGAACTACGCATGGCGCAACCTTTCTCTGTGCACCTACCCGCGACTCCCGGCCGGGGATGAGGTCACCGTCTTGGCACCGAACGAGCGGCCTCCGTCGGAGGTGATCTCCAGTGAGCGCATTCTTGTCACGCGCGGCAGCACCAACTGGCACGAGCACACAGCGCCGCTCTCGCACTGCGCGCACTACTACTTCAACCGCATGTGCAACCGCGGCAAGCGCTGCAATTTCATCCACGCCGTACACGTGGACCCGAACGTGCAGGGCGACTTCAAGCATGCGCCTGCGCCGAGGGCAGTGGCGCCGGTTGTGTCCAAGCCACCGGGCTCGACGGCTTTGCGTGCTGAGAGCGGAGCACAGGCTGCGGCGAGTGAGGGGTATCAGTCTAGTGCCCACCACGGCGGCGCCGCGCGGAGGTCGCCTGCTGCGAAGCAGCCACCACTCCTGCCACCGGGTCTGCCCAGCGTCGCTAACAATGTCGCCACCGCCGGCGGTGGAATCGCGTACTCCTTCACGCCAACTCTCTTTGCCCCGCCGCCGCCCGGGTGTGTGACATACCCACTGCTGAGCCCCACGTTGTCACCGCCGACCGCGATGGGAGTACCTCAGTCGCCGACCAGCGTAGGAGGAGGTGCACCTTACGTGATGCTGATGAATAGTGCCGGTCAGCAGGTGGGTTGCAACTACGTTCCTGCCACCTTGATGACACCAACCTCGCAGCAGCTGGGCAGCACCAACGGCGTCTTCTTCATTGTACCGACAGCCACTGGAACTGGTGGGTCGTTGACTGGCAGCGGCGCTCCCATTAACTGGCCATTGTACGGAGACTTGGACACGACTGTGTGGATGCCACCGTCACCGTCGTCGCAGCTTTAGCGGCGAAAAGTGAGTGCAAGAAGGGAGTGATCAAATTCTGTGCCTGCTCGTATGGATGTGTGCGTGTGTGCGTGTGTGTGTGTGTGTGTGTGTGTGTGTGTGTCCACTCCGTCACTCAGATGATCCCGGCCTACACAACGTCAGACGATAAAATGAAGACATGCCCGCTCAACGAGAGGAGAGGAGCGCATATACTAACATCAGATCAAAGAAGAACATTTACAAAAGAAGGCACACACACACACACACACACACACACACACACACACACACACACACACGCACAAAAACTACAAGCTCGGGATCCTCGTCTCCCTGCTGCATCAACTCTTTGCACTCAGCATGCCTTACCGTTTTCCTTTTCTTTGGTCCGGCTGCTCTGTCCTGCCGTACTAAGACGACAGGACGGAGCAGCCGGTGGCTGAAGACACACGTCCACACAACGAACGGAACAGCAGGTGAAAAAGGGGGCAAGGGTGAGGGGTCAGGTAAAAAGGGGCGGCTGCGAACCACCACCAGAAGTACACGCTGGAGGTAAAGCACACAAGAAAAAAGCGACCCCCACACACACACACACACACACGCACACACTCACCTGTAACTCACCTCCCACGTGGGAAACCCCTTGCGCTCCCTTTTCCGTGTTTCTCCAGTGTTTTTGGTGGCTTTTTCTAATGCCTCGTGCACGTGTGTGCGTGTGCCCGTGCTCTGAGAACCTTTCATAGTTGCTGCTGCTGCTGCGGCTATTTGGGAGGCTGCCTCTGTTTTGTTCCGCTTCTCTTTTCTCATATTACCCTGGTGGCGAGGGCTACCTCGGTCCATGGTATCAGGGCCTCGTAACCGCTCTGCGGGGGAAGCCAGGCAATCCCCTTATCCTTGCCCATACTGAGCCACCTCTGGTGGTGAGGGGGTCAGGCCCCTACGGCGTAGGGGAGGCTAGAGCAGTTTATCGCTGCTGATGCCGGCGGTCAGGTCCTGGATGGCGTTGCGTCGGAGCGACCTGCGACAGTGAACCCGTCTGCGCCCTGCACATGATGGGCGGCGTGCCAGCGTGCCTCGAGCGTACCTCGCGCAGCCCTCACTGCCTACCGATGGGGTGCGGGAGCGGGACCTGCCCCGAGGGATGCCCCAGGTGGCGAGCGGCTGTGAGGCGGCCTGCGAGGCGTGGGCGCGTGCAGAGCTCGGGCCGGGGGTCGTGCTGAGGCGGCCGCCTTTCTGTAAGGCGTGTCTACGGCTGCCCTCGCCCCACGCGATGGGCGTTGGACCGGGCCGGTGGCTGAGTGGAGTTTCCCTCATGTTGTATGTCCGAGAGTGGACACTTTAAAGGACAAGCTAACAATAACTTCTGCGTATGCTACGTGCCCTGTGCGTTCTCTCTCAGCGACTCTCGTCCGTGGGGTTTTTCTTGTTTTCTTTGTTTTTGTTCTTTCTTAATTTTTTTCTTTTATTTTGCCTTCTGTTGGTCTCTCTTTGTGTGTTTTGCTTTTCATGTCTTCTACGTTGTATTGTGCAGCCTCTCTTAAAAGGTACAGCGACCTGTGTAGAATGAAGAAATGGTCAATTCATCAAACGGGGGGTGAGTGGGGAAACTAAAGGAATGGGGTGTGTGTGTGTGTGCGCTGGGTAGCTGTATGCGCGTTGGCTCTCGCATTCGGCACCAGTGCGTGTCACTGCTCTCCCTCGAGGTTTCCTTGTTCTCTCTTCGACCTTGGACTCTGCCAAGTTAGTTTTTAAAACGTGTCTCTACCTCGAATTATTTAGTCTTCCCTACCTATTCTCTCTGAGGCAGCGACAATGAAGAAAACGCGTGCATGGATCTGAGTGTGAGTATGAATGTGTGTGTATGTGTGTGTGTGTGTGTAAGGGAGGAGAACTGCGAGTTGTGTGCACCCTCTGCCCCGCCTGCACCTGAGCCAGCGGTGCAGCACCGATCAAACCTGTGCGGGATGGTTTGTGTGTCTCTCGCCTGCACTTACGAAGTCTCCTGCCCGATTCTCTCAAATGCATCTGTTCTCCTTCTCCCTCCGTCTCTACATCGTTTTCTATTATGTTCCATCTTGTCTGGCCAGCCCTCGCTGGCTTTTGTTTTCAAGCACGCTAAAACAACAAGCAAATATGTGGCGAGGCGAGGCGAGGCGAGGCCACGCCGAAAAGATCAAGGCAACATCATGCCAACAAGGGAGTACATGAGCACAGGAGAAAAAGTGGAGGTTTTCTCTGGTATGTGTTTGTGCGTGGGTGTCTATCCGCACTGAGCTTCTTCATCTTTCCCCCTTCTTTATCTTTCTCCCCCCTCCTCCATGCCCACACATTACCACAACATAGTTCACTAGCACGGTGTGTCGTCGTCATCGTCGTGTTGTCATCTTTCCATCGCTGTCTTCTAGATTGGTTGTTTGTCTTGGTATCCGGTTGCCACGACTATCGCCTCTCCAGCAGTCCCGTATATATATATATATATATACATTTTCTCTGCCTCTTTCCACTTTGCTCCCGAGTGTGTTCGCTGTACGGCGTGCGTTGTCGCTGCTCCTGGTTCTTTCCACCATCCACATTCACTGAACGCACACATACATACGGACACACACACACACACACACACACACACACACACACACACACACACACAAGGATTCCACCTCTTCAGTCCCGCCTTTCTGCCTTCACTCAAGCCAGACACAGGAAGCAAGCACGGAGAGAGTACCCCCCCCCCCCCCAAGCACATTCACATTCACAAGAGAGCGAACAAGCAAAACATAAGTAGACCGAAAGTGACTACAGACGAAGAGGCAAAATATACCGAAGAAGCATTGACCAGGCTTGCACCCCCCGCGCCATCTCGCTTGGTTAAGACCTTTGCCACTTTCTCTCTTGTTTCCTTCTCTGTTTCCCCCTTCCTACCCTCCCTTCTCCCTGGCCGTGTGTGTGTGCGCGCGCCTTGATTCCTCTGTTTGACCTCCCCTCGCTATTTCCTCTCTCTCTTCTTTCCTTTGCCCACTTGCGTGCGTGCGTGTGTCGTTTTTTCCCCCCTTTTTCTTCTTCTCCGTGTTGTTTTACGTCCATCTCTTCTCTCTTTTATTTCTTCACCGTTTCTTCTCTCCCCATCTTTCTCCGTCAGCACGCGCGTGCGTGCGCTCCTCTTCTCTGAATTTTCTTTTCGTTTGTAGGCTCAATCCCGATCTCCCAGTCTTGAAACCCCCCCCCCCCAAAAAAAAAAAAGGAAAGAGAAGAAGCAACCCTGTGGACCTCTCCTTGCGCTCTGCGTCTCTTTCAGCTGCGATCAAGCGAGTGTGCCCTTTCTTTTTTGCGCGTTTCCCAACGTTTTTTTTTTTTTTTCGCTGCGCTCCGCTCCTGTTTCACACTCCCCAGGTCCTTCTACGCGCGCGCGTGCGTGTGTGTGTGTGTGTGGGCCCATTCCTCTCTCTCTCTCTCTTTCTCTTGCTTATTTCCACCTTCACCCATAGAAGTATCCTTGTCTGTGCTTCTCCGTGGGTACTTCCTAGGTGGGCGACAAACTACAGGCGCTGTTTGACGAGCATTGACACGCTCATATTTTCTCTCATAAGCCTTTCCGCCTCCTTTTCTTGCGCGTTGTGTGCCTTTCCTTTCATTCTCCTTTTCGGGTCGCTCCTTGGGGCTCGAAGGAGGGTCAGAAGAAGCATAGCCCAACGAAAGTGAAAGCTACGTTTACCGGCCCTCACGAGGACTACGCCGCACAATTGTCATCGCCATCTCGTCTTTGCACAACCCCCAGCACTCACTCACGCCCACATCTGCGACAGACAGACCGACCGACCGACAGACACACAACAGGAGTGATAGCGGTTTATTTCCAGGCTCTTTTTCATTTTTGCCTTTTGTCGCTATATTTTCTCCGTTCTCGTGTCGAGCTGCAACGTGGACCTTGTGCGCACTTCTTTGCGGACTATCTTCTCTGGTCGTAATATATATGCGCCTATACGTGGCGTGAGGGCCAGACTTGTGCAACTTTTTCTTTTCTGGAGCGTGGACGTCTTGCCTCCCGCTCCTTTCGTCACTCCCTTCCCCAACTGCTCCACCGCACCGCTGCTTTTCCTCATTCGTTCATCATCTCTCTCTCTCTCTCTCTTCACGCATCCCACTCCGACGCAGGTAGAGGCCCTTTCCCTCTCTTTCCGCCGTCTGCTTCACCTTTTCTAGCAGCCAACTTGTGGAGCACACCCAGTGAGAGCTGTCTGCCCCTACAGACCATCAGCAGGAGCATATGACAAGACTGAAGTCTACAAAAGAAAGAATAAAACATCCCACCTCAGTCCGTCCCCCATCACCCCTCCCTCTCTTCTTTGCCACTTTCGTTTTCTCTGTGCCTTCTTGATTGCTTCGCCGACCCCCCACCCCCAGTCATACTTCTCTCTCTCTCCACCTACCCATCTATGGCCCACTTCTGTTGAGACTTCGCTTTGTCCTTCTCCCCGCCGTTTCTCTTTCCTCTCTGTACTTGTATGTGAGACAGCCCCCAAGTGTCTACAAGGCTTCTTCTTCACTCCCTCGCTCGGTTTTTCCTATCACCCTCATCTTCTCTTGTCCCTCCACATTCTCTTTACCTGCCTGCTTGTTTCCCCCATTTGCTTCTCTTTGAGCTGACACCGCGAGTAGCTCCACCAATTCATCTCTCCCCGATATTTTTCCTCGGGAGGTGTTGTCGTTTTTTCCACCAGGGATTTCTCTGACCGCCCTTTCCCCCCTTTTTCTCTCGCCCCCCCCTCCCCCAGTCAAGTGATTTCTTCTTGCTGCCTTTCAGTTGTTTTGCTCGTTTTTTGGTTGGTCTTTCTCTCTTCATTCGTTGTTCTTTGCTTATTGGCTCCGTCTTCCTCTCCCTCCCCCTCCCCCTCCCCCTCCCCCTCCCCTCGCTCTTCCCCCCTCCCCCAGCCTAAAACATACAGTGGCGGGAGAGTGAACAACGGCAAAAAAGAGCGGCCGATCACACATCGCACCCGCACGGTGCCGAAGCGGGCAGGACAAACCGAAAAGGAGTTGAGCGAAAGCGACCTGAGGTAAACGAGCTGATCAGCCGCAAAACAAGGAGAGGAAACCGCAAAGGACAAGGGCTAACCGAAGGAGAGAGGCGGGCGTTGGGCTTCCCTAACGGAGCAGCTTCAATCAGCAGACGCGCAGGCAAACACAGGACGCCATCACGACGTAAAGCCCGCAAACAGACGGAAAAGGAACAACGGCACGCAAACAAGAAAAAAAAGGTCACGGGAGAAGTACGGCGATACGAAGGAAACAACCGCTGAGCGCAACAAAGCGAAAAGAGCGAACGAAAAGCTGCTCTTCTGCTGCCGCTTTTCTCTTGTTTCTTCTCTGTCTGTCTGTTCTTCAGTGTTTTTTTTCCCCCCTCTTTCCTGTCTGGCTCTTTCCCGCTTTCTCTCCTTCAAACTCAATCCTTTTCCACCTTGTCTTTTCCTGCGAAAGTAAAACAGAACATAATTGCTTCTGCTGTTGCTCGTGCCACGTCTTTTTCTCGATTTTTCGGTTCTGATCCCCCCACACACACGCATATATAAAAAACTGCTGCATGCACGGGGGAAAAGCAAAAAAGAAAACAAAAAGAAAAGAGCACTAACGAGCCCGCACTATCCAACTTACACTTTATTTATTTATTTTTTGTTTTGGTTGCCGGTTTGCTCGTGCGCTACTCTGCCCCTATCCACCTATCCTTCATCACTGGCTGCAGTATCTGTGCTGGTACTTTTTTCTCTCCCCTTTGCCCTGACTTGCTCCTCCTGGCTTCTGAGTGTACGACGTTGCTCGTGCGTGCGTGTGTACCGCTATTTTTCTGGTTATCTCTTTTTCTCCCTTTCTCGCGTGCACACTAACACCGCGCGCTCTCTCACCTCGACTTGTTTTCGCTATTTCCTCTCTTTCTCTGTACCCCCATCACCTTCATCGACACCCACACACGCCCACCCACACACACGAGGTTCGAGCTTTTCTTTGCCCATTGTCGTGTACGCGTACTCGATCTCATTCACCGAGTTATAGCGCGCGAAAGCAAGCGAGCGAGAAAGGCAGTAACGAGAGTGTGTGTGTGTGTGCCTTTATAGGAAGATATACAGCGATATCGCTCTCCCTCATTCCTATCCTTGTCTCTTCCTCTATGTGTATGCACTGATTTGCAACTTCTACCGGCTTCCTTATTGTCTGTTCCTGCCCACTCTCTCTGTCTTTCTCTCTCTCTGCCTCTCTCTCTCTCTCTGCCTCTCTCTCTGTCTGTCTGTCTCACTTCTTTAGCATCTTTATTTTTTTTTACCCCTCACTGCGCGCCTTTCTTTTCTTTCCCCTTCTTCTCTTGGCCCCCTTTTTTTCTGTTTTTTGTTTTTGTTTTTACTCGCGTGTGGGTCGGTGCGTGCGTCTGTCTTTTACGTGACTGCCGCCGCGCCACTAAAACACGTTGTCGTTTTCGTGTTTCAGCGTGATTGCCTCCTTCCACGGTTTGCCCCCTCCTTTTTCTTTTCCCCGTTGTCTTTTGCTGCTGAATCGATCTCTACTCCCTCACTCCGTCACCACTACTCCCTCTTCGCCTCTCCTTCTCCGCTTTCTTAGCCGCCGCTATCCATACAACGGTTGAGCGCGAAGGAAAATAGCAGTGCGACCAAGTAGAAGAAAAGGACGCAAGGCGACATCAACCCCTAAAGGAGGCGGCGAACACATTACCGAAGAAGACAACGACGACAACAGCAACAACGGGTACCGAATAAACTCAAGGCAGCCAGAGAAGACCCGCAAACGTGTGTTTTTCTCTCGCATCTATTTTTTTTTCTTGTTTTCTTTCTTTTCTGTTTGTTTGGTTGTGTTTGTGGTCGTGTTACGTCGCTCTCCCGACTCGCCTCTGCGCGTTTCCTCTGCCCCCTCCCCTCTCCCACCCTCATTCCCCCCCCCTTTCGTTCACTCGCTCCGCTGCCCCTTGTGCAGCAGTGATCGCTTTTGGGCGTGTCTGCGCGTCGAAGAAAGTCTACCTGTACCCACACGCTCGCTTGCGCAAACATGTTCTCCCCGGTGTATGAAGATGTGTCCGGTCTCTTCGGACGCCCCATACCCATCTCCAGCTTTGGTCCACCAGCAGAGTTGCAGTTTCCTCAAACACACTACATGGCGACAACCACCAACGCACCGCAGGCACCAGTTCAGCAGCAGCAGCAGCAACAGCAACAGCTCGCTGGACGCGCTACGGTCTACTCGTTGGTTGACGCATCTGGTGTGCAGCTGCACCGCCCGGCTGCATTGCCGCAACAAATTCCGATGGGTAACGTGTCGTTTGGCACCTTCGATGGCGCCTCCATTGTGCCATACGAAGTCTTCCTGCAGCATCAGCAGCAACTCCCCGCTGCCAGCAAGCCCGCCGCTGTTCACACTGAGGACGGTGTGAAGTACTACTTTTCCTCTTCAGCAGGTGCACCAGTGATGACTTCTGCTGGCCCTGCAGCGGCAATACAGTCTAACATCATGCAGGTGCAGCCGCATGGCACCACCTTCTACACTCTCGAATCCAATGGCGCCACAACGACGCTGACCTCCACGCCTCCTGCCAGCAGTCACTACCCCGGTGCAGCAGCAGCAGCGGCCGGATTTTCGAGCAGCGGCCCGCTCGGTAGGACTCCAGCGGCTGTCGGTGGCGCCTCGGTAACCCCTTATGCGATACCAGGCCACGTGCCTAGCGCCTCCCCTGTTGCTGTGACAAGCAACCAGCACCACACTGGCAGTGGAATCAACACCAGCGTGTCCACTCGCCGAGAGAACCAGGCCACGCTTTATGAGATGCTAACCGCCAAGGCCACACTGGATGTCTTTGACCCGGACTTTAAGTTCATCTACAGTGTACCGACAAGCTGCGTGGTACACCTGCCGCCTGCACGGCTGAACATTACTCGTCTTGTGCTGTGCCGCAACTACCGCTCGCATGAACCGCAGAGCTGCGCGATGGGGAGCAGCTGCAAGTTTGTGCATGCGGACTGCAACTACACGAAGTTGGAGGCACACCCAATTCACGTGAACTACATCTGGCGCCATGAGACTCTCTGCACGTACCCACGCATGCCGGCTGGCGAGAGGCTGGAGGTGGTGCAGCCGGATGGTCACAGTACTGTGATTCTCTCTGAAAAGGTTCTCCTCACGGCCGGCGCGGCAGCGCGGAGGGAAGAGGGAAAAACTACGCTGATGTGCTGCGACAGCTACGAAAACAGTGGCATGTGCAACAGCGGCGAACGGTGCAACTTAATCCACGCCGTGCATGTGGACCCAAGCGTTCAGGGCGACTTCAAGCGCGCTCCTCGAAAGCGCGATGGACAGAGCAGTTGCAACAATCACATCAGCCACGTTTCTAGCAGCGCAACCCAGTGCACGAATAATAACGGTAACAGCAGCGCGAGCAACGGCGAAGCGAGCGGACGGGCGCGGCGGAGCGGCAGCTCACCCACTGCGGAGCAGTTACCGCAGCGCCGCCACACCCATTCTCCAGACACCGTGAACACCAACTCCAGCAATGCGACCAACGTCACCATGCTGAATGGCACGACGTCCAACACGACTACGTTCACTCCAGTCGAGAGGATCCTGAATACATCTGTGTCTGCGAAGCTGCAGGAGGCGGTATCGCAGCAGCTGCGCACAGCGGGGAGTATGGGTTCGCAGCTGGTGACTCCGTCTTTCTCCATCTCGCTCACACCCTTTGCCATTCAAACATTGACGAGCTCTCAGTCACTGGGGACGCTGTTGTATCTGCCGCGCGGGGCCTCCGAGGCTACGGTGCTCGGGCCCGTCGGTGCCGGCGAGGTACCGCAGTCCCCTCGTTGAGGTTGTCCAACATGGAACAGCGTCTTGCACGACCGCACGCGCATGCAACCTGGTCTCCATGTGAGTGACCTAAAGCACGACAGAGTGGCATTCATGAGCCCATGGCGCGCGACCTGCGTTTCGGCGTGACTGCTTGTGTGAGCCTTCTGTGTCTTTGCGCTTGTTTTACCCGCTCTTCAGACTCTCTTTCTCTCTGTGTGTGTGTGTGGTCGTGGTGTACGACTACCAGAGTGGACTTATCAGCGCTGCGCTGCTTTTTTTTTTCTCTTTTGCGCCCGCCTCCGCCTCGCGTTTCGGTCAAGTCAGGTGGGCACGGAGTGACTGCACCTCACGAAGAGCCGCAGAAGCGAAAGGCAACCAACTTGTCCGAAAAGTGAGGCGGAGGCGGGCGCGAAAGAGAAAAAAAATGACTAGGCGAGCACCGCAGCCCGTCTATGCGAAGAGCAGGCGAATTGTCCCAGAGGGACGTGGGCAAGACGAGACTGCACGAGAGCGAGGCACTGACAGCACTTGCGCTTTCGTCTTCGCCCCTAATCGTGCCTTCTGCGTAGTTTTGTCGCTGTGACTGCATGTTGTTCTCTCTCTCACACACACGCACATATGAGCGACTCGATGATTTCACCACTCTCATGTGTTTTCTTTTTCTCTGTTATCGCGTTGACTTTATATTGTGATACTTTTCTTTGGCCGGTTGCTTTTCTTCCTGTCCTTGCGTCTCGTGCAATCCTGCGCATGAAGAACAGGACAGAGGCGCTCGAAACCCCCTTCCCCCCTCCCTGTGGAGGAGGCAGGAGCGAAAGAGGAAGCTCCTCTGCGGTGCGGATGAATACTTCCAAGAAGGCAAAGTGTGAGGCGGTGGCTATGGTGATATGAGGTGCTAAGATCATGGAAGAGACGAACCGCGTATTGCTGTCCCCCCTCCCCCTCTGCAGCCCCCTCCCTCCTCTGCACACGCGTACGCATGCGGGCATACATACGAGCCTTTCTCTTTTTGTTCCCCGCTTCTTCTCGTCGCCGCCATCTTTGATTATGTCGCGTCTATTTGGTTCATGCCTGCCCGACTCCGCAGCTGTCTTCTCGTTTTTTTTTCTCTCTTCACCCCGCTACTGTTGTGCTAGCTTTCAACTCCCAGGTGTGATTGCCATTCCCCGGCCTTTCTGCCCTTCTCTTCTTCTCTTCTGAAGCTGTTGATGCCGACCGCACTCAAGCTTGTAGATGCGTGTTTGTGTGTGCATGTATGTGTGCTTATCTGTACGTGTGTCAGCTGCACCGGTGTGTGTGTGTGTGTGTGTGTGTTGGGTTGAAGTATCAGAGGAATCCACGCGCTTCTCCTTGTCTGACTGCCGCTTTCGCTCTCTTTTTCCTCTCGCACAAACTCCCTCCCCCTCCCCCTCCCCTCCCCCCAGCGCAGCCTATCGGTCTTAATTGCCCTCGCTGTTTGTCCTGATTTTGACTCTCATTTTTCTCGTTCTTTTTTTCTTTCAGTTTAGCTTTGCTTTCCCTCTCTCTTTCTTCCAACTTTGTCTGCTACACACACACACACACACACACACACACACACAGGCACACGTATATCCCTCTCCCTTGCTGCTGCCGCTCGCGTTCTATGTTGCTGCAGATTCCATCTCGCAATCTCAGTGTTGTTGTTTCTTGCAGATCTTCTTTTCATCTTTGAATGTCCCTGCAGGCAGGCAGGCCACATGCACGCGCCCTTGAAGAAGAAAAGAAGGGCGCTGAGGGAGGGAGTGAAGGCGAAGCCCTACTCTTACTTGCGATGTAAGACCGAAGGAAGAACAAACAAAGAAACGCACACGGAAAGCACTGCAGACGATATGCGAACAAATTCAGGCGAGCTGTGCAAAGGCAAAGACGATCAACGGAAAATGGGTGGTTATGAGGGGAGGAAGCTCTATGTGTCTGATCATTGTGTATATCTGCCTCTCTCTCCCTCTGTGCGTGCGCCTGGGTGACTCACATATGTTGTATGCGGGGATTGCCTGCCTGCCTGCCTGCTCGCTCGGCGTAGTTGTTTCTCTTCCCTCTCTTTTTTGTCGGTTCTTTTGGCTCATTCATACTCCATGGCTTAACACCCTATACGAGTGCAGACAGACACACACCCACATCCACACCCGCACACAGAGGCCTGCAGTACCATCTCGTTGCTTCGTCTCTCTCTCTCTCTTTCGTTGCTCTTTACGTCTCTACCGGGTACGCCCCCCTTCCTTCCCCCTCCGTTCGGAGGCATGTGACGGCGTGTTCTCCTTCCCCCCTTTTGTCCTCTGTTGTTTTTTGACCCGTAGTCTCCACGTGTGTCTTCTCGCGCCTCCTGCCTCCCTTTTTCCCTCCGAGTTTGGTAGTTGCGAGCGCGCGTGTGTATATGTGTGTGTCTGTCTGCACGGGGATGTGTGTCCTGTTCTTCTAATATGGGCGTCTCCTATGCGCATACATTCTTTTTCCCCACCCTTTCGTCTCTGCCTCTCGCTTCTTGCCTCACAGCAAAGCCCAATGCGTGTCGCGTATCATCGACTTACCCGTCTTCTCTCTTCTCAGGGTTTCTCTTGGCTTGATGAGTGTGTACCTCCTCTACTCTGCCGCCTCTCAACGCTTTTCCCCTTTTATTTAGATTTGTACGCTAATTTCAACTGTCTCATTTTTTTTTTTGCGTGTGTGTGTGTGCCCCCTCCCCTCCCCTCCCCTCCCCTTGTTTGCTTGGCTTATTTTTATTTTATTTTTCTCGTTTCTTGAGGTCATCATGCACGCGTGCACAGTCGCACCATCTTTCATACTGTTGTTCGTGTGACTTGCGCAGTTTTCGCTAGCACGTAGCATCTCCTCTTTTCTCTCTCGCTCTCATGAGTACTCATCACTGTTAGGACGCACCGCGCAGATTTATGTTTTGTCTCTTTTCTTCGCGTGTTTCGCACTTCACGGACTGGGGGCAGCATCCGTGGCGTTACCAGCGGCGGGAGCAAATGACACCGACACCACACACACACACACACACACACACACACACGCACAAAACGCACGCGTACAGAGGCTGGCAAAGATGGCAAGCGGCTCTGAAGCTCAAAGTAGAAGTGTGGTTCATTGCGCTATCCTCCTCTACTCTTTCCCCCTCTTTGTGTGTGCTTCTCTCTCTGCGTGTACTCGTTATTTTCATTGGTCGCTTATTCAGCCAAAGAAGCAGCAACAGCAAATTGCCCCCTAACCCTCTACGTGTGCAAGAGTGTCTATGCCATGCATCAGAGATAAGGGAGGGCGTCGAGAATGAAACGCGAAACTGTAAGAGCTGCGGTGAGCGCGTGAGTGTGGAAGAATAAACGAAGCAAAAAGGAGCCCCCCCCAAAAGCTCCCAACAACGCCAAAGAAATTGAACCCGCAGCGAGAAGCGAATTGCAGTGTAGGCGCGTGGTAGCGCTTGCGCTTTGTTTTCTCTGCCTGTTTAGGTTTCCTTGCCTGCGCGACACTTTTTCATTTTTTTTCTCTTTACCCTCTCCCTTCCCGGCAATGGTTGTCTCTCTGTGTGTGCCATGCACGCCGAGGTTGATGTCTTCTCTTGCGTTTTTCTTGGCTGTGCATCTATTTTTAGTTTCTGCGCCTTTCCGTTGTGTCGTTGCTCTTGCGCCTTTTCAATTTCTGACTCTGCATAGCATCTGCTTTGATTTTGCGGTTGTTGAAATGTGCGTTGCGGGCGTGTTGCTCGTGTTACAACTTTGTGCGCACGTGCACCTGTATCATCTCACCCCTCTACCTACTCCTACCACAGACACACACACACACACACAATTTTTTCAAAAGTTTTCGTGTTGTTTCTCTCATTGCCCCTTTTCTTTTTTCATTGATTTCCACTGATTACGCCTACGTTTTACTTCAAAGGTGTGTGTATGTGTGTGTGTGTGAATCTCAGCGTCGAGTGGGCAATCACTTCATGCGCATCGGCGGTTTACTTTGGTTGAGTTTCGTCTCGTTTATGCCTTAGGCTACTGCTTCTGATGCTGCTGGTACGTCCGAGAGAGAGAGAGAGAGAGAGAGGTGTGCATGTATACCACACGGGCGTGCATCAAACCTTTTTTTCCCCATACCCTTCGACAGAATTGTGCGCGCGTACATACATGCGCTGCACAGCAACTCATTCCCAAACCTAAACCAGTCTGCCAAGGTGGGGGACGGGAAGCAAACAACCTGTTTGAGGGAGCACCGCACCGATCGCAACTCTCTTTCCTGCTGCCGTTCTTACCCTTTTCTCCCTTTTCTGTTAGCATCTTCCACCCTGCTGTGCGTCTCCTCTCCGAGCATATTGTGTGATCCTTTTCTTGTGTTGTCACGCAACCGATTCTTTAGCTATGCTGATCCGGCTCTGCTTCCCTCTACCCATCCTCCCTCCCCTCTCTGCCCTCAACGGATGAAATCTTCTCAGCATCCCACGAGCGTCTAGAAAGGCATACGCGTACGCACCAAACGCCTTGCAAAGGGGAAAAACAAACAAACGAAGAAAACCGTCTTGTTTCTGACGCGCGCCCTGTCCTTTTCTCGTTTTCTTCGTTTAAGCTCCTCTCCCCCCTCCCTCCTCTCCCTCCTCCCTCCTCTCCCCCCCTCCCTCCTCTCCCCCCCTCTCTCCCCTCCCCCTCTCCCCCTTCTTTCTGTCGCTTCCTTTCTCACCTTCTCTACCTCTTTTCGGTCATCTCTTCTTCTTTTTTTTGTATTGTATTTTCTCTCATTATGGAAACGCTGAGCGATGCACGCCAGGTCCACATATCCACCTTAGAGCCGCTATTCCTTCTTTCTCTCGTCTCTCGTCTCTCGTCCTTCTCTTGGTCGTGTGCCTCCTCTTTCCGCCTATGTGTGTTTGTTTGTTTGTTTGTTTGTTGTTTTCGAAATTTTCTCACGTGCGCGTAACTTTTGTGTTTTGTTTTGTTTCTCGTTTTGGTGCTCTCAGCATAAATGTTATGTCTTCTCCCTTTCGCTTTCATCGCAGCCGCTGCCTTTCTTGCTCGCTGCTGCTGCTGCTGCTGCTGCTGCTGCTGCTGCTCTCTCTCTTTACGGTTCCGCGTGTGCGTGTGCGTGTGCGTGTATGCTGCGCATTCCGGGCCCCTCAGCGCCGCACTCCCGATATGTCGCTTTGATTTATACCTTTTCTTTTCTCTCTCTTCTGGCGACATTTTTCTTGCCTGTCCTTAGGGAAGGAGAGGGCGGAACACGACGCACTACCAAACAGCTTCACCCCATCACCAGTGGCTGAAGCAGAAATGGTAAAGGCAATCCGCAAGCTTTGCTGCAACGTCAACACACACAAAGAACAGAAAGTGAAGCAGCGAGGCAGACCCAGTGGAAGAAGTGAGAGGAGGAGAGCGTGGTGCCGAGGTACCCCTACGGTAGACCAGGTCCTCAAGAGCTTCGTGAGCCCAGGGGCTTTTGTGTTTCTCAGTCCCTCCCCCTTCTTTGCGGTCGCGCACATAGCTACTCACACGCGTACTCAGACCCGCGCACGCACACCCCAGGGCGTGGTAGGGGTCGGGGCGAAGCGGGCTCAGTGGGGTAAGAGGGGTGCCGAACTTAGTCATTGGAACGACGACTGCGCGCTTCTCGCCCTCTTCTCCTTTCCCCCGTCTGTACATCTGCGGACCTCCTTCACACTCTGTTAGAGGCTCCTTTGTACTCACCCCCGGCAGTGGAAGCGTGAGGTACACATTAAATGCGCATATCAGTCGTCCACTTGCTTGGAGTCCATTGTGTGGGAGCAGATCAGATTGCCACGCTTCTCTCTCTCCTCCTCTATGTGCCGCTCTGCTGCAGTACGTCTCCCGTATTATTTGTTCTGTTGCTCTATCTTAATCTTCCGTTACCTCTCTGCCACTGACGCTGATCAAACCAGAACGCTGATTTTCTGTCGTCTTTCGATTTTTTTTTCTGTCTTCTGTGCTTTCTCGCTTGTTCACTCCTCACCCCCTCTTCACCTTCACCTTCTCCGCCTCTTCCTCTGTCTCTCGGCTTCCCCTCGTGTGTTGCTGTCCTTTTGTATTTTTCAGCCTTGTGTTTCTTTCTTCTCACAGTAGGGCATGGTCGCTTTTTCCTTTTCCTTATCACGGGGTGTATGCGTCTGGGGTGTGTCTGTGTGCTTGTACGTGTGACCTTGACACGTCAAACATGAAATTGCGCAAGAGATAGGGAGGAGAAAGCCCCGGCAGTGAATTTCTGGGGGAAAAAGCATAATGGGAAAGCCGCAAAGCGATAACCCCCCCCTTTCCTCCCTTCTCCTGCTCGCAGACAGAGAAGGAAACACGAAGATAAGGAAAGAAGATTCTCTTGTCTCATGTTGGCTATGTTTACGTGAGTGGGTCAGTGGTGCGTCTGGGGGGGGTGATGGGAATGAATATCTGCCTTTGTCGATCACACACACATACACACACACACACGTATATACGCACAAACTTCTCCCTCCGTTGTCATCTCTCCTCACTCTTTCACTCCTTCACACTGCCGCCGATGCACAGATGAGCGCCCTTTTTTTCTTTTATTGCTGTGGTTATTGTCTATTTCATCTTTTCTTTCTGTCTCGTCGCACCTCATCCCCCCTGCGTTGGTCTTGTTTGTGGCATGTCTCTCTCTCTCTCTCTCTTTGTGGACGGCTTATCCGCTACACTCCTCGAGCTGTGATTATCCCTCTTCCCTCTTCCCTCTTCCCTCTTCCCTCTTCCCTCTTCCCTCTTCCCTCTTCCCTCTTCCCTCTTCCCTCTTCCCTCTTCCCTCTTCCCTCTTCCCTCTTCCCTCTTCCCTCTTCCACGGATACGTGTTTGCGTGTGTTCCCTTTACTACACCACATTAGCAGCACTACACGGATGGGCGCTTTATCAGCACTAACAGAGAAAAAAAAAACACCTTTAGTTCTGTTAGTGCTCGTGCTCAGAAAATTGAGAGAAACATGTGAAAGCGCAGGGGAGGAGGGGGGGGGAGAGATGGAGGCGCGGGCTGTGAGTTTAGTCGTCCATGTGCACATATGCATCTCTTCGATCCGCCCCTCTTTTTGTATTCTTCGTTTATTTATTATTATTCCGGGTGTGTTCTTCCTCTATGTGGGTCTCGCCGCTTTCGTGTTTTCTGTTTGGTGCGTGTGTGTGTGTGTCTCCTGTTTTTCCCTTCCTTTTCCCTTTTCCATGTTCGTGTCTCCCCCCTTTAACGTTAGTTTTTGGTTCTCTGTCCTCTGATCTCTCGACTAGTTTGCTCCTTATCTCGCTCAGCTTTGGGTTTCTTCCACCATCACCATCCCTCCTTCTTCATTCCGTCTCTTTCCCCAGGTTTTCTCCCTGCATCGGGCGCCTTAGCGTCTTCTTCTCTGCCGGCTCGACTTTCAGTCCCCTTTTCAACTCTTCTCTCGTCAATGACTTCCGCACCCTCTCTTCCCTGCGTGTTGCACATGTGCGCTGCCTCTGTAGCCGTGTGCATGGCGATACTCACTGCATCAGTGCCACGTTCGTACTCGGTCTGATCTTCTGCGCACCTCTGCCTTGTCCTGGGTGCACTGATCAGGGCATAGCGGCGTCGGATGCGCCAGGCGATTTCTCAAGGAGAGCAGCCATGCGGTATTGCTGAAACGAGGACAAGGAAAAGACGAAAGGCGAGAAGGGGTAGCGTCTGTCTCACGCATCCACATGTGGGGCACGTCCCGTGTTATTCCTCTTACCGCACAATGCTGCCCGCACCTCTCCACTGAAAGCAGATCACACACACATACTCGAACTAACGCACAGACAACAACCACAACGCCAGCAAGGAAGAAAGAAAGGACTGAACATGGTCCTGCACAGGCACCTCGTCTTCGTAATGTGGCTAATGGTGTAGCCACGTATGCGCCTTTCTGGTGATGGTTTAACGTCCTATTTTTTTATTTATTTTCTGGTCGTACTGCCCACCTCAATTGTGATTGTTGCCGAGCGGGAAGGGAAAGGTGGAGTGTATAAGTGAGTGAAGAGAGGCAAGGAGGCAGCACGGAGGCTTTGAAAAACGAATGAACAAACAGAAGCCGCCAGACAGGTGTGCGAGCTTTACTGCAGCGTTGGACTCTCCCTCTTTTCTTTTGATTTATTGCTTTCTTGTCTTGATGCCAGCTCAATCATGCGGAGGAGAAAGCGCACTAGTGGGGAGAAAGGATGCCATTTTCAATGTGAATACATCACACACACACACACACACACACACACCGCAGGCAAGGCACACCACTCGCAGTGCACCTTGCTTGCGGTGTGCGTCTGTGTGCGTGTGCCTCGCTCCCCCACCTACATTCTCTCTATTTTTTCTCACCCTTTCCCTTGAGCTTTTCGTATGCGTGCTTTTCTTGCTTGCTAGTTGGTTCATCTTCTCTTGACCTGTTGTCGATGTACATACGCCTCCGTATGTACTTTACCTCTGCCTGTCGTACTTTACTTCACCCTATCCCCACGAGCTGCTGCCACCTATGGCTTCTCCATGTTTCCGCCCCGGTGCCTCTGCTTCTCACACTGCCCACCTCGCCCTTTCCCTCTCTGTATCTGTCTGTTCTTCTCCTTTACAGGCCTTCCGTGGCGCACCCTCTTTGCCTCCTCCACCACGCCCGGCGTAGGTGCCTCCACTTATGCGCCTTTCCTCCACCCTTTCCCCCTTTTTCGGCGGCTTTTCTTCTCCGCTTTCCCCTGACTTGCGTGCGTGCCGTTTTAGCCGATGCCCGCTTTACGTCCTTCTCTTCTCCGCCCTGCGTTGTAGCCCTTTTTTTTTGGTTGTTGTTAGCTTTGCTTCTCTCTCATTCACTGTCTTTCTCTCTTCTCAACGCCTTTGCCGCCCGTGTCTTTGGAAGGCTTTTGCGCGCGTCTCATGTCTTCTCCCTCTGTACAAGCGCCATGGCCGCTACTTTTTTGGGGGTTCGCTTTTTCTTTGCGTTTTAAAGTTCACTTCACGCTGGGCTCTCTCTCTCTCATGCCCCGCATTTCCTTCTGCAGGTGTGTGAGCAGCTCCTCTTCTCTGGCTTGTTTTTGCATGTGTGTGTGTGTCCGCTGGACGGTACACACACACACACACACACACACGCATCTTTTTCTCATCCGTCTCATCATTCACTTGTCGCTCTCTCTCTCTCTCTCTTGCGTGTCTTTTTATTTTCCTTTCCGGGGGGGGGTTTCCCTGTGTTAGACCTTCGCTCGAGAACCAACAGCAGCATCAGAGTGAAGAAAGGGGAACAAGCCACAAGCGGCATCGGAGGGCTGATCAACTGTGCGTCTCTGTCGATGTGTGGGACGGATTCCTCTCCCTTTTCCACCCGCTCATCTTCTTTCGCTCTATATGCCGCTACATCATTCAGCAATGACCGCGTTGCTTTTGCACTTCTCTTTTTTCTTTTTTTCCGTCTTCTGGTGGCACTCTCTGTGCCGTATGTGTGCACACACGTGTGTGAAACTCATCGTCAATTCCCCCTTCTCTCCTTTCTTGTTGTCTCAGTCGAATGGCTATGCTGAGGTCGGCTCTGAGCGTGTGGTGAGACCATGTGTGCACCAGCTTGTGTATACAGGTGTGTCTGTCGGGAGCTGAAGCCACTCTCACCTCGAGTTTGAGACTGCTTGTTCCGATTTTTCCCCTTTCGTTTTGCCTCTCTGCGAGATTTTGCCACCTTTGCTTGGTGCTACTGCCTTCCTCTTCTCCTTTGAAGTGAGGTTATGTTTCAGTTTGGTTATCATCCTTTCGTTTCGTCCGTGTCGCCGCTTTTCAGTGCTGGCGCACGCGCGTGTGTGTGTGCGTATCATGTATGCGGTCTACCTTTACCAATTCGGATCCACCTCTCTCTCTCTCTTATTTTTTCCTTCAATTTTTATTGCTTTGCTGTTTAGATTGGCTGCGGGTCTTCTCTCTCTCGGTTTCATCTATAATTCTACCAACTCTCTTTCTCTCTTCACTCTCTGACGTTGGTTCACTCTTCCCTTCACTGGCTCTCTCCTTTCTCCATGTGCTTGTCGCCGCCATTGCACTGAGCCCCCCTTTTTTGCGCTTTGCCGATTGTACTTCAGTGTGCACATACACTCACACTCTCACACACACACACACACGCCCAAGCATGTCTCCTTCCTCCTCATTATCGGTGTCTAGCCCATGCTCACTTCTACACACTCCACTTCCCCACAACTTATTTCAGCTCTGTGTTCAGTGCTCTTACTCTATGGTCGCTGTGGTTGATGCTATGTTGAGGCTACACAAAGTGCGTGCTTCTTGGATTTTTCTGCTGTCTAATGCAGGCGTGGCCCCTTCCTCCTCTGCGGAGAGCGCCCTGCTCATCCCTCTTTTCTGCCTCTCCACATCTTGTTGGCACTTTGCCTTCCCCCCTCCCTCCTCACCCTCACCCCATTTTTCTTCCGTTACGCTCTCTCGGTTACGCTTCCGTCCATTTCCTCCCTCGTTTTGTCGTGCCTTTTTGCCCCCCCCCCTCCCTCCTCCTCCTCCCTTATTTCCTCTCTCTAGTCCACGTGTCAGTGACTGCAGTGCGTACTGCACGCAAACCCAACAGCCCACAGGAGGAGGAGGGGGTGGCGAAGGAAACGTTAACGCACAGGCGAGAAGAGGAGGCTCAAAAAGGGCGGTACAGACCCTTGTCGAGTGCGCCGCCTCCTACGACGCGTTTTTTTTGGGTTTTATTTCTTTTGTTGGTTGTCGCCTTTGAGCCACTCCCTTTACTGGTCGTCCACGCCGTGCCAGAGAGGTGGGGCCAGAAGGCTGCGCTTTTTTCTTTTCTTCCCCTTTATTCGGTGCTCCTCTGCCCCTCCTCTCATCCTTCTTCGCCTCCTCTTGCTGGGCGCGTGCACGCGTTGCGTTCGATCTGCGCCTCTCTTTTTCGCTTTACCCCGTTTGGCCTTTTTAATGGCGTTTTTCGTCTTTTCTTCATTCTCCGTGCCGTTTTGTTGGTATTTTTCGGGATCATCTCGCGCACGTGTGCGTGCGATGCCTCTCGTCGCCCCCCCTTCAAACTCAAAAAAGAAAAAGCCAATGCTGTCAAGTACCAGCAGCTCTCCTCTCTTCTCATCTTACCGTCCCTTTACCACTCTCGTCCTGTCTGTTCTTCGCTCTCTGTAACAAAGCTGACGCAGAGAAGAATGAAGGGTTGCTATGGAAACCAATCATGTATGTAGCCCGCAGATTTACTTGCATGTATGCGTGATAGTGTGCGTGTGTGCAGCCTCGGTGTCGATAGCCGATCCGTCTTTCCTTCTCTCTACATTTCCGATTCAGCTCTCTCCGTCTCCGCCCTCTCGCCGTGTGTCGGTGTTTGTGTCGACGGTGGTGTACGTGGTGCATGTGCATCCACCATTTTCACCACCCCCTCTCTATCTGTGTTTTTTCGCTTGAAGTGCCTTTCCATACCCTCTTCACTACCTCCTGCGCTCCTCCCCCCATTCTTTCCTTCCTTAGTCTCTCTCTCCTTCAAGTTTCCGGTTGCCCTCCTTCCCTTTGCTAGGGAGAGGCCATGCGCTCTTCTCTCCACGTTTATATGGGCGTGTGTGATGATGTATACGTGAACGGCTGGGGACGAGGGGTGCTAAACGTGTGGTGAGTCATTAGTGTATCTCAGGGCACGTACCGACGAAGTAAAGAGGACGCGTTGTGTGTGTGTGTGTGTGTGTGTGTGTGTGTGTTACTCTCCTTGCGGCTTTTGTTTGTGTTTTGTTTTTGCTGCTTTCTCTCTCGCGAGGTGGACTGTCAACGCAAAGTGGCGTTTTTCTTTTGCACTCTTCTTGGATGCATCTCGTAATCTTGGCTTTCCTGGCGTAGGTGACACCTGCACGCCTGTTGTGCACACAGGCGTGTTTCGCGAACCGGGACAGTTCTGGCGGATGGCTGTGGTGCGCTGTGTATCACAACCGAGTAGATCACAGGGGCATAGCGTCGCGCCAGGCATACCACCCATTCTTCAGTTTCTTTTCATTCACCTCTCTCTCTTTTCCGTTTTTTCCTTTCCACCTCCTTTACAATTACACACTCTTCGGCTTTATTAGCCTGGCGGTTTCATCTTGTTGCTGCAACCAGTGGTCAGCGCTTCGATCCATAACCCACATCTTTTGTACCCTCCCCCGCATCCTCCTCCTTCCCGCTTCTCCTCCCTCCCTCCCTCCCTCTCTCTCTCTCTGCGTCACTGTGTATGCCTCACCTCATCGTAATATCCCCCTAATCGACCCCTCCCTCCCCCGCTCCCCACACCAACGCACCTTCCTTGTGTTGCCATCAGCCTTCGGGAAATCGAAAAACGGTGAGAGGCGGCGACACGAAATACACCGACAATGAACAAGACAAGAAAAGCGAAAAAAGAAAAAGTTGCATGCTTTAGGGCTTGTCGGTGCTGATACTCTCACACCCTCAGACAAATACACGGACCGACACACTTACACACAATGCCGATGCTCGACTGGAATGTGTGCCACTAAGGTGTCTCTCCTACTCTAATGCTGATTATTACGTGCAAAGTTACTCGCCTTCTCCAGCATCCTCACTCTTGCCCTTGCCTTTTCTCTCCATTCGTCCAGGGCGCTCTCTGCGGTGCAGGTGTGTGTTGGTCCACACCCGATCACAGGCGCGCCGCTCCTATCGCGTCCCTCCGAACAGTGCTCGCTCTCGACGGTGAGGCATTTACACACTCACGCCCAGGCGAGCAAAGCCGTTCGAGCACTTTTTTTATTATTCTCAGTTTCGTCTAAAGGCGCCCGTGCACCTGTGCGTGTTGGACCACACTGACGCAGCGACGCACAAGCACACACCTCTTTGACCGTGTAGAGTAGAGCATTTGCCTGCGTACATTCACAAGCACGCGCCTTAACAGGCACCTCAGTTGATGTCGGAGAAGAACATGTCTATTATTCCCTTGCATGATGCCGATCCGAGCTTGTTCGGTTCCCCTGTTGATCAACCTTCCCTGAACGGCGGCGCGGTCACCACCCACACACAATACGGCAGCTCGTCCCGCCAGAGAGCCGCTATGGAAAGCTTGAACCCACAGATGCAGCAGCCTTGTGGTGTCCGTGGCGTCTACGAGGATCCGTTGACAGCGGCGGCAATGGCGCCACCGCTGTCGTCTGCCCAGGCCCTCTCGATGTCTCTCGGTGCGGCCGACCAGCCCTACATTGGTGAGGCCAGTCTAGATTTTCAACGCAGACTCTTGCAACAGCAGGTGCAGCAGGCACATCGTGAGGTGGAGCGGCTCAAGGGAGAGCTACAGGAGGCCAACGTCCGCCTCAGCGACACGCGCCAGCATCTCCATGAACAGAAGGCCGCGTACACCTCCCTCACGCACCGCTACAGCACAACAGTGGAGAAGCTGACCACCACAGAGAGTACCATCAAGACACTAGAGGAGCAGCTGATCAAGGAGCGCAACCAGCGCCATCAGGTGCAGAAGGAGCGGGAAGAGCAACGACTGGCGCTGCGGGAGGCGGAGTGGGCTCAGGAGCGACTGCATCGACGCCTCCAGCAACTTGAGGCATGCAAAGGGCTGGATCCGAAGGAGGTGGAACGCCGACTGGAGGACCGATCTCACTTCATCCCCACTGTAGAGGTACACCGAATGCAGACCGAGATGCACAACACCCACCAGACCCTCGTGGATCGCCTGCTGACGTCGCTCGAGTCCCTGACCGCGTCTAGCGACGAGTCGCAGACAAACGTCTTTGTGGCGCGCAGCTCCGTGCTGTCGGCTCTCACGGATGTCGACGCCCGACTAAAGCGTGCTGAGGCCACTCTCGACGACGTGGACAAGCAATGGACAGACTACCGCGACGGTGCTGAGCGTGAGACACAGGAGTTCCTGCTGGCGGTCATGTCCGAGAACAGGGATCTTTGGCAGCAACTCACGCTGCTGCAGAACGAGCACGCGGTTGTTGTGTCTGAGATGAAACTTCGCTCCACACAGGGTGGGTCGGTGTCGATGGAAGAGCATGCCTATGTGCAGCGGCAGCTGGAGTTAATGACGGAGCGTCTCGGGAAGGCGCAGGAGCTGGTGGAGTCCCAGACGGTCCTGGCACGCGCACACGAAACGGAAATGACGCAGTTGTTGGAGGCCAACAGTGCAATGCAGCGGCAGCTAGAGGACCTGGAGAGACAGTGCGCGCAGCACGAACAGGCGAGCAGCCAGAAGTCAAGTGCTCTGGCTGAGGCAGACGCCGCGCTGCAAGATGCTATGATGCAGCTAGAGGAGCTTCACAACACCTTACGCGAGGAGCATAATCGCGCCGAGGAAGTGGTGGCGGAGATGAAGGCGACACAGCGGACAATGCAGGACGAGTACAATGCCCGCGTACGCGAGCTCGAGCACGACTGTGAGGTGGCAGACGATACAGCGGCAACCCTTCAACACACATTAGAGGAGACAGCAGCGAAGCTGGACCTTGTAGAGCGCAATCTGCAAGCACGGAGTAAGGAGTTCGAGGCTCACAAGCTGCAAACTGCCGCCGAGCATGCGGCAGCCGTGGGGCGACAGCGTGACGACCTGCAACGAGTGCGGGAGGTGATGGAGGAGGAGCTGGCATCGTTGCGGACCCAACTAGATGAGGCACGAGAGGAAGCCCGGGCAGCAGTGCGAGAGAGCGAGGAAGCGGCAGCACGCGAGGGCGCAGCTGTGGTCGGGCACCACACGGCTCAGCGAGATGTGACTCACCTACAGGGAGAGCTGGAGCAGCTGCGTGCTCAGTACAAGGAGGCAGTGGAGCAGCGGGAGCGCGCGCAGGCGGAAGCGGAACAGCTTCGCGTTGTTTCTGGCGAGGGCAGCACCCTCGCACAGGAGTTGCAGAGACGCTGCGACGCCCTCGATAGGGAGAAAGCGGAGTTGGCGACAGTGCTGAACAACGAGAAGTCGTGGCAGGTGCAGCGCTACACAACTCTGTACACGGACTGGACGACCTCTGAGAAGGCGCGGGCGTTGATACAAGAGGAAGTCAAGACGCTGCGCACCCGCTGTGCCGAGCTGGAGAAAGTTCGCATGGCCGAGGATCGCCAGACGCAGGACAAGGAGCAGCTCATGCGCGAGAACATCCGCTTGCACGAGCAGTATCAGCTTATCCAGAAGGAGTGCACGGGGCTACGCGAGGAGGTGAAGGTGCTCAAGCAGCGTGCCGTCGGCGACGCGCAGTGGCACAAGCAAATGGAGAATCTTCAGCGACGTCTGCGGGAGTTGCCAGAGCTACGTCAGGCTGCTGAGGCAGCTCGCCGCGACGCGCTGATGGCGAAGGAGGAGACTGAGCTGCTGCGGCGCGAGCGGGATCAGCTCTCAAGAAAGCTTGACGCCTTCCTTGAAGATGCGAAGCGGCAGGCACTGCGGGAGGACGACTTTGAGCGAGTATGCCGGGAGGCCAGTGCTGCAGCGCAGCGCATTGGCGGGCAGGTGTCCTCAGCCAAGGAGAAGAGCGCGCACTATCACATTTTTCGCAACACAAATCCGACCGGACACTTTTCTTCTACTCGCGAGGGTCTAATGACTTCCACTAGCGCTGCACCGAAGCCTTCGTCCGCTGCTCCTGCTTCCCCAGCAGCCGCTGCTCATAGGGCCGCCAGCGCGCTATCTACGATGACATCGCCGTCTCGCACGGCCCAGTCGACACAGCACCGCATCCCTGTACACGAGCTCACTAATGCAGGGAATCATTCCAACGATGGCGAAGGGATCGGTGCAGAGGCCGAGGGTGTTGCTGTTCGGTCATCCACGTCCTCCCCACAGCGCCCGTGGCGCTAAGTAGGAGAAAAGATGACGGATAGAAAGAGCCAGCGGTGTGCGCACCACTGCCGGCTGTTTGTGTGGCGCTGAAGCGAGCAGAGATGCTGATGTTGAGATGGGCGCGTGCCGGGAGGGAGGGCGGCCCGCGGTCTGGCGCTTCTTTTGACATTGCCGCCTGTGAATGCTAACTTGCAAGGAGTGGGGGCTGGTGGTGGTGGTGGTCGGCACACGGATGCGGCGCCGCTTCGTTGTGCGTGTCTGCGTCTGTACCTTGTCTTTTGCCCCTTACTGGTGGTGGTGACAGTAGAACAAAAAGCGAGAGCGAGCTGTGCGGGTACCAGTAGCGGAAATGGCAGCAGCGAGGGGAAGGGGTGGGTGGTGCTGGTGGAAGAATACTGCTCTACGGCCGCCGCCGCCGCCGCTTGTGCTGGTCGAGGGGTACTTCTCTGCGACAGCCAATGCATCATGGCGTTGAAATCTTCTCTGTTGTCGTTATTCCCTGTGACCCGCGTACTCGACCGTCGTACAGAAGCGCTCACGCCCCACATGCCCAAGCCATGTACAGGGTCAACTCGCGGATGCTTCCCCCCTCTCTCTCCCTCTGAGTGGTCAGCAGAACATTCGAAGCACCTTCACCGGCCAGTGGAGAGGGAAGGGGAAAGGCACCCGCAGAGGTTATCCGTGTATTTCTGTGTTTAAATGGTATGCGCGTGAGGGGACACGCAGGCAAGCGCGGAGTGCTGCGCGTTCTTCACCGCCCCCCTCTCTCATGCGCGTGGATGCCTGTGAGCCGTTTGTCTTGGCGTGCACGTTCTCCCACCATGCGTTCTTCTTTGGTGGTGATGGTGAAACGTAGGCTTGCCTCTCATTGGCGTCACTCATCTACCACCAGTGCGCCATGCAAGAAGATGGGGGAACATAAATGGTGTGTGTATGCGCGCGTGTGTGTGTGTGTGTGTGCATCTTCAGACTCGTTTTTCTTCCACCCCTACGTCCCACTCTCCCCTTCTCGCGTTTCTCTTGTGCGCTCTCTCTTCATGTGTGGTCACTCGTGTTTGCTCCCCCCCACCCCACACCCTTACTGGTCTACTTCATCCACCGTCACCTGCCTGGGTGGTAGCCACGCACACCCCGCAGTCACTATAACTCCGTTCTTCACATTTTCACTTAAGATCTCTACCCTAGCAGGTATCATCTCTCCCCGTCCCTCCTTCCACCTCACGGAACACAGCACCGAGCAGACACCACGGAAGCGAGGAAGAAAGAGAAAATAGACCCCCAAAAGAAAAGCATCACCGCCATGTCTGTGTTCGGCGTCGATTTCGGCAACCTCAATTCCACGGTGGCCATCACCCGCCACGGCGGCGTGGACATCGTGACGAACGAGGTCAGCAAACGTGAGACGACCACAATTGTTTCTTTCCTTGACGAGGAGCGGTTTATTGGCGAGCAGGGGCTGGACCGCTACGTCCGCAATGCTCACAACACTGTCTTCTTGTTGAAGCGCTTCATTGGCATGCGGATGAACGATCCTCAGCTTGACGTGGAGCGCAAGTTCCTCACATGCAACATCACCGGCGACAACAATGGACGACTTATGTTCAGTGTGAACTACTGCGGAGAAGAGAAGTGCTACTACCCAGAGCAGGTGCTGGCTATGATGCTGCAGCGGCTGCGTACCTACGTCAACGAGGCTGCCACGACGGACCCTCGCGTGAAGGCAGACGTGCGCGACTTCGTAATCACCGTGCCGTGCTACTACACCGCGGAGCAGCGCCGCCTCGTGTACCAGGCAGCTGAGGTGGCAGGGCTGCACTGCATGTCCCTCATTAACGAGACCACCGCGTCAGCTGTAGACTACGGCATCTTCCGAGGCGCCTCGCTGAAGGAGACGGAGAGTGAGGGGCAGGTGGTCGGTATTCTGGACCTCGGCTACGGTGCCACGGACTTCTTGGTGTGCAAGTTCTGGCGCGGCAACTGCAAAGTCCTTGCCCGCACCTTCGACCGTAATAACGGCACTCGTGACTGCGACTACTTACTCTACCAGCACATGGTGAGCGAGGTCAAGTCCCGCTACAACGTCGATGTCTCGGAGAACAAGCGCACTCGTCTGCGCCTGCTGCAGGCGTGCGAGCGCCTCAAATATCTCCTGTCAGCGAACCAGTCGGCGCCGCTGAACGTCGAGAACTTGATGGACATTGACGTCAACATTCCGTCCTTCGAGCGTGCCACCATGGAGTCGCTCTGCCATGGTGTTCTCCAGCGCATCAAGAAGGTGATGGAGCGTGGCTTTGCCGAATCAGGTGTTAGCCGCGATGACTTCCACTCCATTGAAATGATCGGCGGTGGCTGCCGCATCCCGATGATGAAGAAGTTGGTGGAGGAGGTGCTCGGTCGCGCGCCTAGCTTCACTCTGAATGCGTCCGAGACGACGGCGCGCGGGTGCGCCATTGTGGCGGCCATGCTCTCGCCGAAGTTCCAGGTGCGTGAGTTCAAGGTCTCGGAGCTGCCAACGTACCCGATTCTGCTGGGCTACTACGCCGATAATCCGCGCTCCCCCAGCTCCGTGCCGTTCCTGCCGCAGGTGAACAAGGTCGTGAAGCTCCTCGGGGCGGCGGACAGCTACCCGAAGAAGCTGGATGTGCGCTTCCCATGCTCGAGTGCGCCGAAGATTTACGCCTTCTACGATTATGAAAATGAGGCGGTGAAGGAGATTGTGCAGCCCTGCAACTACGTCATTGGTGAGTGGGAGATGGGCATGCCCTCGAAGTCGAAGGGCGCGGTAAACGAGATGCGTGTCCGCATCTGCATCCAACCGGATGGCCTGGTGGAGCTGGAGAAGGCTGAGGCGATCGACGTATTCGAGGTGGAGGAGGCACCGGCGCCGGCTGCTGCCCCTGCCGCTGAGAACGGCGAGGTTCCGGCGAAAGAGAACGAGGAGGCGCAGGCCGATCCACCCAAGCCGGTCAAGAAGATGAAGGAGGCTGCGATTGGTGTGTCGGTGAAGCCAAACCTTGAGGTTCTTGGCCACTGCAGCGAGTCTATCGTGCGTTTCCGGAAGGCCGAGGAGGAGATGCACGAACGCGACTCCCGCATCGTCCGTACGCGCGTAAAGAAGAACGAGCTGGAGAGCTACATCCTCGACTACCGCCCTCGTTTCTTGCCGGGTGGCATGCTGGTCGAGTACGCCACGGCCGCCGCAGCGGCCGACTTCGTTCGTCAGTGCGACGCGGATGAACAGTGGCTCTATGAGGACGGCGAGACTTCGACGTACGATGAGTACGAGCGCCGCGTACAGACATTGCGTGCGATCGGTGATGCCGCGCACAGTCGCCTTCGCAATCGCGAAGACGTCGAGTTCGCGGCGAAGGGCTTCCGTGCCCGCATGGCGGCTGCCCAGCAGAAGGCGCTTGACTTCATTGGCAAGAGGGAGCACATCACAGAGGAGGAGCTGAGGGAAGCTGCCGCCACAGCCGAGGCAGCGAGCTTATGGGTGGACCAGCAGATTGCGGCGATGCAGGCTGCACCTAAGACGCAGGACACGATGGTGTCGAAGGCTGATCTCGAGAAGAAGGCATCGGGGGTGGAACAGGGAATCGCCAAAGTCATGAAGAAGCCGGCCCCGCCGAAGCCGAAGGAGAAGGGGGCGGAGAAAGCTGAGGAGGACGTAGCAGCTGAGGCGGCGGCGGGTGCTGAGAACGTGCCACAGCAGGAAGGTCCTGAGGAGAAAGCGCCTGAGCAGACGAACGCGCCGGTCCTCGATTAAGCGATAGAGATGGCAGAAGGGAGGGTTGGAGGAGAGGGGCTCAGGCGCGTCATGGCAGGGATGCCGTCTACGTTTATGTTTGTGGGTGCGTCTCTCCACGGCGTGTCTTCTCTTCTTTCCTTCTCTTTTTCTGACCACCCCATCATTTCCCCTCTCCTCCGTTGGCTTTTTTCCTGGTGTTCTCTATCGCAGCCGCACCGACGAATGCGCACACGCGAGGCTCTCCACCGCTCGGAGAGACGCACAGGCGCACACGCCCGTACCCCCTCTGCGTTTTCTTCGCGCTGCCGCTTCTCTCTTTTCTCCTTTGCGCGTGCTCGTGCGTAACTTCGTGTATGCGTACTCAGAGCCCTATCACGTCTTTACAGAACAGCCTCGTGGCTGTCTGTTCGCTTCTTCCCCTCTGTCTGTGCAGATGTTTTCCGTTCTTCTAAACCACTACTGCCACTGCTGCCCCCCTCTCTCTCTCCCGACAGTCTTTAATGTACGGTGCTGCTGTGTGGGTGGGTGGGTGGGTGGGGAGGAAGACGAGACATGATGCCAAAGAAAAGGGCCGCAATTGAGAGGTGGCTGTTGGTGCTGCGATAGTTGAGCTTGGGATATTCGCCATCTATTTTATGAGTGTACACGTGCGCGTGTGTGTGCGTGCGGCGGAATGGGAGAGAGCTGCTTGGGGCGGAGGTGCGTGGGAGACGGTTGCATTACCGACCTCTATAATGAGCGCTCTTATTTAGTAAACATGTGCACGCGAGCTACGCGCAATACGCGCGTCCAAATGTGCACATGATGCGTCCACTGAATCGCATCCGTAAAGTATGGAGCTTTGGTGCGTGAACACGATGCATCTACGCGTGCATGCATGTACATCCTTTCCCCATTTCAACTCTGCACCGCCACCCTTCGTCGTCATTCTCCATGAGGCATGCACTGTGTGCACCTCACTGACTTCCCTATCTTTCTTACGAGGGTTTGCATCCTTTCGCGTAGTCGGTGATGCCCTTTCCTCTTCCCCCTTCGCACTCTCACCTTCGTTGGAGGTATCCCTCTTTGTTTGCCCCCGTCGCTGTTGTGTGTGTGTGTGTGTGTGTGTGTGTGTGTGTGTGTGTGTGTGTCTGCTTGCCTGTGCCCTTTCGTTTTATTTGCATGACTGCGCCACCCCCCCACCCCCCCTCTCCCCCCCTACCCCCCTACCCCCCTCCCCCCCTCTCCCGTGCCTACACAAGAGCTATTCCGATTCGTTTCCTCTCTTGACTTTTATTTTTCTTTTTATTATCTCGTATTCCTCTCTTGTTGTTGTCGTCTTCTCTTTGATGGATTTAGTAGTAGTATTACCTTCTCGCTCCTTTCCTTCTCGTGTCGGGTTGCCTTCTCTTGCGTGAGCGCCTGCCTGGCGCGTTATCGTGCAGAGACGGGGGACGATCCACTCAAGGGTGTGGCACTTGGGAGAAGAACAAAAAAGCGCCGCACCAGAAAATAACGGCAACACCCCTCCCCTCCCCCCAAGCACACACACACACACACATATTGTTTGATGTTGTCCTCCCACTGCCTGGACAGGGAAATCTAAACCAGCCAAACTGACGCCGTCACGCGAGGCGAAGGGGCGACACAGACGCAGACGCGCACACGTCGGCACACCATCTCAAGCGAGAAAGGGCACAGAAAAGGGGACGCGAAGAACGAGGCAGAGAACGAGGCAGTTGCGCGTGTTCCCTTGGATAGGGAGTACCCATATCTTCGCTTATCTGTTCCCTCTTTCTCTCTTTGTTCTTCGTCCTCCCCTCTCCTCAAGCGTCTCGCTGCGAGGTTATATGGAAGTGGAGCCGAGCCTCTCTACCCCCCTTTTTTTGTTTCTGTGTTCCGTATTGGTGAATGCGTGCGTGTGCGTGCGTGGGTGCACCTGCATCTTCATTTCCTAGTCTCCGTTCTTCAGTTTTCATATTCGGTATATTTTTCTAAGATGATCTCAAGTCTGAGGGGACGCGAGTGAAAGCGAAACCAACGTAGTTGATAAGGTGTGCGTGTGTGCGTGTGGTGGGTGAGGGGCTGATCATGGTCGCACTGGTTGAGGAGCTTTTTTTTTAAGGTTCACAATGATGAACATACACCCACACACATACGCGTACGTGAGAAGGGAGTACGAAGGACATAAACAAAGAACACTACAGATCGTGTCAAGCAGACGAGTGCGATGGCCCGATGGTTAAGCAGCCACCGCATGCGCAAAGCTCACGTGCACAAGGTATGCGTGAATGGCGCGACTCATGCGTTTGGCGCGGCTGTATGAAAGTATTGTTGGATGAGATTAATGGAGGGCGGGGGCGCGTCGAGTAGGACGGGAGAGGGGTATCGCACCTCTGTATGTACGCGCGTGTGGGTTTAACTTTGGCCCATCTCTTCTCTCGCGCCCCCCCCTTGCCCCTGTAGTCGTCTCTCTGTATCCCTATGGTCGTGTCGTCATTTTCACATTCATCGGCACCTCTCTCTTCTCCTCTTCCTCTTCCGCTATTCCTACTTCGTGCTGCATACACACCCACACACACACACACGCTTCACGATGCACAGAGTCTGCATGTAAGCTCAAGCTCCATCTCGAACCATCCGTTTCGTATTTTTTCCTTCTACACACGCCCACATTTTCCTAGCAGCATGTTCAAGTGCGCGACTCGCTGCCTGCTGGCCACCAAGACAGCGTCGCTGAAGCCGCAGCGCCCATTCAAGCTCCACACGGCTAACCGCACCGACATGGCGCCACTGCCGACAGAGGCGACGTACGACACCGAGCAACTGAAGAAGAGCCTTACTTTGATGTTCCGCATCCGCCGTATGGAGTCTCTGTGTGATCAGTCCTACAAACTGAAGAAGATTCGCGGCTTCTGTCACCTCTATATTGGGCAGGAGGCCATCCCCGCTGGCATGGAAAACATCCTGACCTTCGAGGATCCTATCGTCACTGGTTACCGCGACCACGGCTGGTACATTGCCCGCGGTGGCACGCCCGAGGAGGTCTTCGCTGAAATGTTCGGTCGCCAAGGCGGCTGCAGCAAGGGCAAGGGCGGCTCAATGCACATGTACAGCGTGCGTAATGGTTTCTACGGTGGTAATGGTATCGTTGGCGCGCAGGTCCCCATCGGTGCAGGTCTCGCCTGGCGCTTCGCGATGGAGAACCGAGACAGCCCGAAGCACGTCGCGGTTACCTTCTACGGCGACGGCGCCGCCAACCAGGGCCAGATCTACGAGTCCATGAACATTGCTGCTCTGCAGCGCCTACCTGTCATCTTCGCTGTGGAGAACAACCACTTCGGGATGGGCACCAGCGCTGCTCGCGGCTCTTATCAGTCGGAGTTCTACCGTCGTGGCGACTATATCCCTGGTATCAAGGTCGACGGCATGGACGTGCTCGCGGTGCAGGAGGGCACCCGCTACGCGCGCGACCACTGCATGTCAGGCAAGGGTCCAATTGTGATGGAGCTGGACTGCTACCGCTACATGGGCCATAGCATGTCGGACCCCGACAATCAGTACCGTACCAAGAGCGATATTCAGCACGTGAAACAGGAGCGTGACTGCATTCGCAAGATGCGCGATTTCATGGCCGCCGAGGGCATCATGACCGAGGAGGAAATGAGCAAGATGGAGAAGGAGGTGAAGAAGGAGGTGGACCAGGACCTGCAGAAGGCCCAGAAGCACCCCACGACCAAGTTGGATGAGCTCTTCACGGACATCTACGTGGGCGAGCAATACGAGCACCGCACCTGCCAAGGCACCGTGTACCAGAAGCCGTAGTCGTAAAAATGAAGAGCGGATCGTGAAGTAGTATCGAGTGTGCACCTTCCTGCACGAATGCGTGAAGCCTTGCGTCTCTCTCTGTACGTGTCTGTGACTGTGTGTGTGTGTGTGTCGTGGCCAGTCCCTCTTTACGCTTTGGTGGGTTTCGTTTCGGGTGGGCGTTGGCCATCGAAGGCTGTGTCTCTCGTCTCCCATTTTCTCTTCTGCAGCGCGCAGAGAACCTCAAACACAGGCACATAATAGGCATGTTCTCTCTGTGCCCCCCTCCCCCCTTGCCTCTATCTGCATCTCACGTTCATCAACCCATTCCCCATCAACACAGCCGTCTTCGCTTTGATTTCTACAGGCAAAGCAAGAGAAGAGAATAGGGTAACGACGGCAACCTTTGCATCTGCCCGAGCTTATGCAGACTTGCGTTCTACGGAAAAAGCGAGAAGAGCGAAGACATCATGTGAGTGGAGGTGGAGGAGGTGAGTGTATGTGTAGGGGGGGGAGTTCACTGTACGTGTGCATGACAGCCTCAAACTCACACCTCCTTCCACACCCAATGGAGCACAGTATAACAAATTGTTCTTCTTCTTCCCTTGCGAAGCACATGTGGCTCTGTGGCCCCGGAGCGTGCGCGGTCGAACACCCCCGCACTCCTTCCCGCATCGACGAATACAGTAAAGGGGAAGGAAAGCAAACCAGCACACACACACACGTCTATGAGCCAAAGTTAAGGTATGTGAGGCTTTTGGGCGGCGAAAAGAGGCGTAGGGACGTACGCGCACTATACATCAGGTAGGGAGCGGCGCGTGCCTGTTAACGTGTGTGTGTGTGTGCCTCTCTATCTATGCGTCTCTCTCTCTGTGTAGGTGAGCGCCCCCCTCTCCCCTCATTGTTGTGCTCTTTCTCGGTTCTTCTTGCACCCTCTGTCCTCGTCAGCCCCCCTCCTCGTCTGGTTCCCCATTCGCCCCGCCTCCCCCCTCTTCCGCGCCACTTTCCCCACGTGTCTGTGCGGCTCATTTTGTGTGTGTTTTTCTTTTTCGTTTCCTTCCGCTCTTGTCGCCTCCGCATTTTTGCCCCCCCCCCCCTTCACCACCCCTCCCTTCCTCTTACGACACTTTCCGTGCAGGTGTGCGTGGTGTGTGCGATGGTGTGGTGGGCACTGCATCGCGCGACTGCATGGGCCCCGCCCGTGAGGCATGTATGATCTAGAGGCTGGTGCTTATCGGCGTTGGTAGCTGTGTGACTGCGTGCGGCATTTCTTCGATGCACCTAATGCCTTTCGCGCTGTTCTCTCTCGTGTCGCATTGTTACCCCACCTGCCAGTTTGTCTGCTGGCTGCGGGCTCTTACCGAGGGAAGGAGTACAAGAGCGAGTGTGTAGGGGAAGGCGAGAGAGGTACTGCTCTGCGTTTGATGGTACCTTGGCTCGCAAGCGGGATGATGATGGTGCCCGTGAATACACGTTGTGGTGATGGAGGTGATGACCAATATGGGGTGCTGTATCTTTTCCATCAGCGTACAGGTGCACATACACAAGTTCACTGACACACACACACACACACACACACACACACACACACAGGGAGTGGAGGAGGAGTTGATGGGGCGAAGGGGGTGGAAGGGAGAGGCCGAGTCGGAGGTGCACGGAGTAAAGAGGGCCTTAGCGCCTACCTTTTCAATCAATCGGGCACGAGAAAAGGGTGGAGCAACGCACTACTGCACAAATAACATAAACGAGAGACAAGGAACATACAAAGAGGAACAACAGATCCGAGTACATGCCAAGAGCTCCTCCCCCTAGCCTGTATCATGGCAGCGGCAGCAGATGGGCTCCCTCTCGTATATTGCTATCCTCTTGTTTCTCTCCTACCTTTCCCTGTGCTTCTCTTCGTGTGGGCAATACGGAGGCGGTGAGTGGGTGGACTAGCTGGCTGTGCCACGTGGCGAGAGACAGTTGTGTTCCACTTTCTGTGTTGTCTTTCCATATTTGAGGGAAGAGAGAGTAATAGAGGGCGATAGGGAAGGGGGGAGGGGAGGGGAGGGGAGCAGGACTGCAATAGCAAAGGAAACCAATACACACCCTAATCCGAGCTCAGCTGCGAGCCCATTGCGCCCGCCCTCCTGTTCTCCTTCGAACTGATGTCCTCTTCGCTTTTGTGGCGGAGTGTCTCTTTCTTTTTCTCTCTCTTTTCACCACATCTCTCGCTCTCGCTCCTCGTTCGACGCGCGTGCGCGCACCGTCGTGGCGCCGCTGCGCTGATCTTGCATCGGTACACTCACGTGCGCGAGTGCGCTGTCTTTTTTCTTCGTGGTGGAGCAGCGAATCGCCTTCTTCTCGCGTCCAGTATACCCGAACTCACAGTAAAGCACTTGCGCGCAGGCAGTAAAGATGTGCCGGTCGTGCATCGCGGCGTTTCTCTCGGAGGATGGGGTTGCCACGGCAGCCGCGGCGGCGGCGACGTGGCTTTCTTGCGGTACCGTCGTGTGGCAGTCGTCGGCATTGTGTCGGTCCTTCTGTTTCTCCGCTGCGGCCTCTGGCGTCGCGGGCCCTCTCTTCTCCAATTCTCACTGTCCTCCATCCTACCGCAGGTCAACCCCCGCTGCGCTTCTCACTAGTCGTCGGCATCAGCGCAGTACTGCGGCCAGGCCACGCTCCACTACGTGGCAGGATAGGGCACGTACGTTTGAAAAATATCAGAAGGATCAGCAAGACGAGGCGGTACGTGCTGCACAGAGGCGCGACCGCTACGCATCAGGGGCTAGCTCCTCAGTCGATACGGCTGTGTCCTCTACCGAATCGGTTTCGAAGTCGCCGCCCTCAACGGGGCCACTCACGCAGCCGTCTGGTGGCTTCTGGGGCTTCCTCAAAGGCGGTAGCGAAGGCCGCAAGAGGCAGCCGTTAAACCCTCTCATGTACCTCGACAGATGGTCGGAGAGATCGAAGCACGACCCCGAGGCTCGCGCGGCACAGCGACTACTGGAGGCGATCAATGCGCTTGCTCAGCGCAACTCGCGTCACCGCAAGCCGATGACCGTGCAGCTCTCCCATGACCAGAGGCAGGACATTGTGAACCGGTACGCTTCAACGCAGTGGTACGCGCGGCTGTACGCACCATTTCGGTCTTTGACAGAGCGGCAGCTGAGGTGGAGCATCCGCGTTTGCAACGTGGTATTGGCGATTTTCGTCTCCGGCTTTATTGTAGTCATGGTAGGTGGCTACTTCAAGGAAATGGACGCCGTAGCGCAGCTCTCTCCAGAGGACCAGCGCGACTACACCTATATGGTACGCGGCATGCGCTACAGCGACATCTACAAGCTCGGCACGGAGGTGTTGAAGAGGGAAGACCCGCTCGAGGCGTTGCCGCCAGTGGTGCGGCTGCACCTGGTGATTGAGGCGTGCCGGCGAAAGAAGTGGCACGAGCTCGACTGGGACGTCGAGCTGCGCAAAATGCATCCCAGGTCCCCACTGGAGGAGCTGGATTACCTACACTGCTTGTACTGGGTAATGCTGCAGATTGGTACCGTCATCGGCGGCGGTGGTGCCATGTTCAGCGACCGCGTGCTCGATCTGCGGGAGGTGCGGCAGGTCAATGAGACGTCGGCCAAGGAGCGGGAGCGCTTTGTCGAGATGGAGCCGACGTCGCTGCCTGCCAGCACGCAAAGGTCATTTTTCTGATGTGTGTGTGTGCGTGTGCGTATCTTTTAACGATTGCCGTTGTTCCTGCGACGCGTGGATCGCACAGGTGCCGAAAAGTAGCAAAGGAGAGCAGCGGCGCGTGTAACACCTCTCTCCTTCACGATGCGTCGCGCGCTTCTAGAGCAAATTGTGGCCCGCAGAGTTGCCTTTTTGAAAGAGCGAGTGAGGGTGATGGAGTCTTTCTCCCCCCTGCTGCAGCATCGAGTCTCTCCTACCGTGCGCGGCGCCGGGGAGGACGTCTTCTGTGTCTCTCGGTCTTTCGGTCTCTTGACCTCTCTTTGCCCGCGAGCTGAGTAGAGACGTTACGTGTACTCGTCTGTTTGTTAAGCACCGCATCCCCAATGTCGTCGTGATAAGTTCTCTTTCTCACTCGAACTTCTCCCTTGCGTGCACACACACACACACACACACACACACACACATACACACACCACACACACACACACACACACATCACACCACACACACCACCCACTCTCTCTCCTTTACTTGGTACGCACGTACGCCACGGAGCAGAAACTCTGCGGGAAAAGTGATCACTGGATCCTCTTACCGGCCTTTCTTCTTAGCACATCCCCACCTCAGACGCAGAAGATGTCCTGTCCTCGCGTTCAGTACCGCCGTCGCATGCACTATGCCACTCGCGGCAACCGCATGAAGATGGTCCGCACCCCGGGCAACAAGCTTGTGATGCAGAAGCGTGCAAAGCGTTCGCAGGGTATCCACACCCCGTGGGTGCTCGGCCACAAGCGCCTCGGTGGCACCAAGGCGCTGCGCCACATCGACGCCCGCCTTGCCTCCCGCCACGAGAAGAGCGTGTCCCGCGCGTACGGTGGTGTGCTGAGCCATGCCCAGGTCCGCGACCGCATCGTGCGCGCCTTCCTCGTTGAGGAGCAGCGCATTGTCAAGCAGGCACTGAAGGAGCACAAGAAGATGAAGCTCTCGCATAGGCGCGCCCTCAACAAGAAGAAGAGCAAGCAGTCGAAGAAAGAGGCCATCGCGAAGAAGATCTCCACGAAGAGGGTTGCCAAGAAGAAGGTGCCGGCGGCGAAGAAAGCCGCCCCGACGCGCCAGCCGGTTGGCTCTAAGTTGGTGAAGAAATGAGCGAGAGGATACACACACACACACACCCGGGCAGACACCATGGGCTGTCGAGGGAAGGAGAGAGCGAGTAAGGGTGTGTGTGTGTGGGGGGGCGCGGCAGGAGTGGCGTAGGCAAGTCAGCTTGTCCCGGCTTCATCCCCCCGACCCCACACCCCTCTCTCGCTCTCTCTGCCTCGTGCACGCATTTCTGTTTTGTTTCCTCTTTTATTTTTCTCATCTCGTTTTGGTTCTTTTCCGTAATTTCTCACTACAACACAACAAACGCTCGGAGAATAGCGGCCCACGTGCATCTATCGCGTGGTGTGACGTGCGTCTTTGCTTGCGTCCCCTGTTGGTTTGATGAAAGGTGGTGCATCTGGAGCAGGAGGAACAGGTGGTGTCTTTTCCTCTCATCAGATGCCACTCGCGAGAGCTTCACGATATCGACGCTAGGCGCACAGCTTGGCCTTCACCAAAGAAGAGGGTGATGTATGTCATTATTGCCCATCCGCCTCTGCCCTTCTAGTACCAGCTCTCAGAGGTGGATGCAACCATGAGGTGTCTGCTTACTTCAGGTGTAGTCTACACACTCTCCTTCTCTTCTCTTCGCCTTGGCACCTTCACTGTTTCTTTGCTTTCACAAATCTTATTCTGCCGCCTCTTTGGACTCTGTCCCCGAGTACACGCATACCCCCTCCCCCATTAGCCCCAACTTCGCTTACACGCGCACCCTGCGTAGATCAGCACGCGGCCACTGTCTGCGGGCCTCTATAAAACGTGCGGCTTCAATTTGTTGGTGACTCTGCGTGCTTTGTAGGCACGCCGATCGTTGTCTCTCCTCCTCCTCTCTCCGTACTGTCCTATTTCGTTTTTTCAAGGGATAACTTCTCCGCCTGATTTCCCCTCTCTCTTGTACACACTCGAACCTCTTTTTAGATCTTACGCCCTCCTCCCTCCTCCCTCCTCCCTCCTCTCCCCTCTCCCTCCTCCCTCCTCTCCCCCCTCCCTCCTCTCCCCCTCCTCCCCCCTCCCTCCCCCTTTCCCCTTTCGTTCTCGTTGGCTGTATTTGCTCTACATCGCTTCACCTTCTTCTTCTTCCTCCTTCTCTGTCTGAGTGCCTCTCACGGTGAGTCACACTTGCGGACAAGACGCACCCTGGCAGGCAAAGGCATGCGCGTACACTCAACAAGGCCTGTTCACGCTGTACTTTAACGTCGGATACCTCCATTTGCTTGTATCGCTTCGCATCTTGTGTGCTCTCTCTCTCTCTCTCCGTTTCTTTCTCTCCTACCGTTACTAGAACAATTATTGTTTATCTTATCTTTCGCCTTCAACGACTACCCACCACTCCTTGCCCAGGTGCCCACCACCCGCCGCACGCAGTATTGACCGCACACCCCTTACGCTACTGCCTTTGGCTTTTCATTGCACTCGATCAGTGCTCTCTCGCACTTGGCGACTTCGACGCTCTCTATTCCCTCGCTGTCTGTGTCGAAATCTTCACGACTGACTTGCGCATACCGCGGCACGCTGTTCATCTCGCCGCTACCTCATGATGACCATAGGGAATCTACTGACTGTAGCAGCGCCACACTGCCGGCGTCGATGCAGACCCTTCTGGACCGCTACACAGACCGTCAGCTAACTCAGCAGGAGCGTCTCGTCCTCGCGCACGCCACTCCGAGGGTGCGGTGTGAGGCGCTCGAATTTTCTTCGAAATGAATGACGCCGCCGCCGGCCTGGAGTACGTCCTGGCCAACGGCGGCGCCTCTCTCAACTCTCACGGCGACACCAGCGCCAAGGCCTTGCTTTCCAGCGGCGCTGCCGCCACCGCTTCCGCAGGGGGGCCTATTGTGGCTGCTTCAAAGCCCCTAAAATCTCTGCCGATCAACACGCTGACTGCCACAAGCGCAGGAGCGAAGTCAAACACGACCGCCGCTTCTGATGTGAAGAGGCCTTTTGCTGCGTCAGCGCCGAACGACAACACGGCTCTCCAAGACGACGCACGCAAGCCCAGGGGCACAGGCCGCACTGCTGTTCCCGCCAGTGGCAGCACCGCACCATCGCTAGCGGCAAGCGCCAGGAGTTGTTTGCGCCGTACGAGCGCGGCGCGACGCGGCGAGTCGGTGTGCACCCTCGTCACCGTCTCCTCCATGTCGAGCGAGAGCAGCGATGGTGACAATGAGCTCCGACCGACCGAGACCCAGTGAAAGAGGAAGAGGTGGGGGCAGACATGCCGCCACCGTGACGCTACGTTATCGCGGTTCCCGAAGCAGTGCCGTGGTGGCCCCCGCGCTCTCATTGTGCCCGCCTTGGCACTCGGTACTGCTCTGAAGCAGCATGACAGCATCTCCAGAAGTTCTCCCAGCGCTCGTGTTGCGCACAGCGAGTATCGGCCCTCGGTGAGTCCTGCAATGACCACCACCACTGTCACTGCCAACGCGCAGCCCCGAGATGTCTCTCCGCCAGTCGCACCACCGCCAGATCCCCAGGCCTTTTCACTGACTACACCGAAGACAGGCACTACAGGAACCGCTGGTACTCGAGGCTCTGCGCCGGCCACACCTCCTCCGCTGCCCCCTGCCCGCCACGAGGGCGCTGGCGACGACGAGGAGTCGCGGAAGACAGTGGCTGCCAAGCCCACAGCGTACCACGCGAACCCCACGGCTACGCTCGCCGCACCAGCACCGAATCGGCCGCAGAAACACTGTGTTGCCTTCACAGACTCCAAGGCGATGACTGTACTGAGCGCTTACCCGCGCGGTTGCACCTCCTCGACCTTTCGCCACCACCACGAGGACATGGGGCTTGCCTACACGAGCCGTTGTGCAATCACAGAAGCCCCTCGTCGTCCTGCACGCCGCCGCCGTGGCTGGCTGGCGGTGGTACTACGAGTGTGTGCGGCACGGACTGGGCGGCATTGGTCGCAGCGGCACCGGTTCCACCACTGCCGGTGACCTCAGTAGTGACAGCGACGAAACCTGCGACAGGAGTGCTAGGGTCTCCCAGGACGAGCCGTCGCCCGGCTCCGAAGGAAGTGGTTTGCACCACCCCTGCTCCTAGCCTTTGCTTTCCTTCATCGCCCACCAAGGCGCTGGGCAACCAGGCCAAGATAGCGCACGGCAGTGAGCTCGGCGATGCGGCAGCCGCGGACAACGACAATGGCGGGGCGGGCAAGACTCAGCCGCCGCCGCGCACGCCGCGTGTGTCCTTCGAGGGCAAAAAGCCCAAATCGGGGGGCAGTGGCAACCAATCACCTCGCAGGAAGCGGCGCTCAGACAGTGGTGTGTCCAAGTTGTCACCGCCGTCTCCCTCGTCGAAGCTCAGCGGCGCTTCCCCTGTGAAGCGTGGTGTTGCTTGGGATGAGACGACGGGAACGTATATAACGCATCCGAACCAGCGTCAGCGGCAGGGGGCTGCTCACAGCGTCGCCGTGGTGGCCGGTCAGCTACCTTGACAGCACTGCCATCTGCAGCGCCGCGGGTTGTCGGCACTTCTGCGCTAGAGATACCTGACAAGCTTCACTACTACTTCGCTCGCACCGCGTCGTCGACGGTGGCGAACGGGGACATGGCGGCGGCGCAGGCAGCAAAGTCGACTCCTTTTGGTCCCTTGTGTTCTTCTGCCATGCATATTGGTCGAGGTGAGGACGCGACGTCAGCACTATCAGCTGCTGCAGCGCTGCTGTCGGCAAAGGCTGTCAAGCAGAAGAAGTGCGAGTCGGAGGCGACGCGGAGCAAGACGCCGACCGGAGTCTCCACTTGGAAGACGTCAATCGAGACCAAGATGGCTGCAGCGGCGCTGGCTCCCCCTCTAATGGTGGTGCCAGCTGTGAGAAGCCCGCGCTTGGCGGGAAATCAGCGGTTTCGCAGCGGCTGCGTACCCTCCAGGTATGACCTCTGCGGACCCAGCGTGGAGACGATCATGGTACAGCACCAAGACCCACAGTACCCTCCTCAGCTGCTTGCTGCTGCTGCGGCTAACGTTTCACCAAACAAGCTCACTCGTACCGCCTCTGCTGGGAAGACGATGCAGCTTGCGGCAGAAAAGGCGCCAGCGGTGCGGTTTGAGCGACACTACAGCATGATGAGCGGTGGTGGGGTTGAGGTGGTGGAAGTAGAGATCGCTCAGTCGAGTGCGCGCGCGCCTTGCCCCTCAGCCATCCGTACTCCACGCAGCGCGCGATTCCCAGTCCAGCAGCAGCCACGTGGGAAGGTTGGGGATCCCGCTGCCGCTATGTATGCACGCGGTTGGGCTGCCAACCCTACCTATCAGGCGTGTGGAGCGGCGGCGCCGGTCTGCGCCGGTCCGGTGCCGCCGGCGCAGTGCAGCGTCTTCGAGCGACTGACTTCTAACTACTACAATGTCTACTCAAGCGCGACGGCGCTTCAAGCAGTCTCACCGCCGCCGGTGGCGTTTTCTCCACGGGGCGACCGCTCTGACCGGGAGCGTCATCAGTTGCCACGCCGCCGCAACCTCAGCGCACCGGTGGCCAGGGCGCACAGGGGCCGTGTACGTCGTCCTGCCGCTCTGCAGGGAGTGCCCAAAGGTTTTCTCAGCCCGAGGGGGATGGGCAAAGGCAAGCAGGAGCGCACCGCTGCACCTGTGTCAAGTGTCTTTGCCCGAAGCAACGCTTCTTCCTAACTCATTTTCCTGAGGTGTGCCGCCGCGCTGCCGGTGTGTCAGTGCGTTGGCGAAAGAGACTCCCGAGTTCTCTTTCTCTGCCTCTCCCGCCTTTCCTCGTACGTGCGCTTCTCTACGACGGAGTGGGCGCCGGCAGTCACGCGATCGTTCAGGGCGGCGGAATTCATTTTTGAGTCCTTCTTTTTCTTGTTTTGTTGTTTTCTCGCATCACTCTCTGGTAGACCGATGTGTCTCGCCTCGCTCGCTTTCCCGCCATCGGCCTCTTCATCTCCTCCTCTTTCTCGTGTATGTCTGCCCCACGTGTTGGCGTGCGCGCCTCTAGTCGCTGTTGGGTGTTCATATTCGCGGTGGCGGTGCTCTTGGGATGGCGTTAAGTTTGCCATTCTTCTTTGTCAAACTACGTCTCCCCCGTTCGGCGGTGCTGCCGCGCACCCGCCTCCCGTTCTTTCGCGTTTGTGTTTCGCCGCTGCGTCTTTGCACTTGTGGAACGGTGGCGTGTCTGCGTGCGAGAGGGGCTGCAACTTATTATACGTGATTCCTTTTTCGGCTTCGCCATGCGTGTTCTTACTCTCATTCCTCAACTCTGCGTCCATGCGGGGTACTTTCGCTTCGATGAACGTGTCATGGCGGCAAAAACCTTGTGTCTACACCCGTGTGTATGGACGAGAGGGAAGCGAGGAGAGTTCAGGGCTGCTGAAGGCCGAGCCGGATCTTCGCTATGTTGACTGATTGATGCTGAGGCAGCGTAGGCAAACCTAACAAGGAGGGGCAAGGGAAAGGGAGTATGTGCATTGTGCTGCATGTGCAGGGTGCATGTCTTCTCCCCCCTCCACGCCCATGCAACGGCTCTTGTGCTGCTATGTTGTCCAGCCTCCTCACCCTCCTACTCCTTCTCTTTGGGTGCTCAACTTGTGCCTGCTTATGCAATACGCACCCGTGCATACACGTCTTCTGATGGCGACTAGTGTCACCACACATCATCAACGTTATAACTTCCCCGTCAAGTTGCTCTTGCAGCTTATCCCGTAACCCCCTTCTCTTCACACGTGAACTGGTTTGTCGTTGTGCAGCAGCAAACATCTCACTGTCGCTGTCGCCGTCATCGCTCCCACTGCTGAGCCTCTAAGGAAAGCGCAACGAGGAAGGAAGGCGCTCTCATCACACTGCACGGTCTTCTTTCGCCTCTCCGGCTTACTTTTAGTTTCGTTAAAGGCCTGCCCCTGTTTTGATTTCTTCTCATTTGCTCGTCGAGAGGGCTGCCAGCGGAGACGGCGGCGCCGCATAACCACTCCCAAGGAAGCTTTCACGTGCGCCCGTAACCTCAGAGAGAGAGAGGCAAGCGAGGAGGCCACAGGCGTTTGGAGGAGAGTCCCAAGGCACCACATACAACTTGCACACGCCTTTGCTCCTGCACTCCCTCGCCCCCCGTCAGCCCCCCTCCCCCCATCTCACCTGCACTCTTCAGTGAGGCACCAACCTTGAGAAAGCAAAAGCGAAAGAATAAGCGACGCCATGGCCGCAAACTGGACTGCCGCATCCGACGCCCATCTTCGCGTGGAGGACATCGACTGGGGCTCCACAGAATGCGAGGACATGTTCACTTCAAGCGCCGATGACCTACTGATGGCAGACCCCCGCGCGGTGCGCCGTGCCGAGACGGCACCAATGGTGCTGACTATCATGGGCACAGGTGGCTCTCTCTGCGTCGGAGGTTTCGAGGAGGTAAACCCAGACGAGGAGTACCGCTACACGGAGGAATACCACCAACTGTACTACTCCAAGAACCCGCGAGACCCTCGCATGCTGCTGCCGCTGACGCGCCGCCGTCACCACCTCGTGCGTGAGGCCCGCGCACCCGGAGCCCTCGCGGTGCCGAGCGGCGAAAGGCCGTCTGTTTCCTCCACGAACGGTGCTGTCGGCGACCGCGTTGAGAATGGAGACAGTGACTGTGATGCCACTGCGGCCGTCCCGGAGGCAACAGCGACGCTCTCGTCACAGGCGCTTGTGAAGCTGTACGTTGATACCTTTCGACCTGATTGGGATTACGCGCAGATCAAAACCCACATCTGTACTTTCTGCAGGGACCAGGACGGAAGCCGCCTCGTGCAGCGACTCCTAGAGAAGCCGGAGAACATTGTCCCCATCTTCAATGAGGTCATTGAGGAGTTTGGGGCGCTGGCGACCGACGTGTTCGGCAACTACGTGTTGCAGAAAATGTTCGACGTTGTGCCCAAAGTAGAAAACGATCTCAGCGCCCTTCAGGCGATCAGGGAGGCGAGGCTGCTGGACCGTCTCACGGAAAAGGTGCGTGACCACCTGCTGGAGTACTCTGTACAGACATACGGTTGTCGTGTTATGCAGAAGGCGGTGGAGAACATGCGCGCCGCCGACCGCGACGCCATCATCCGTGAGCTGGACGGGAAGGTTGTCGACTTCGTTTTTGATCAAAACGCGAACCACGTAGTGCAGAAGGTCATCGAGGTGTGCCCTGCGGGCGCGCAGTTCGTGGTAGACGCCTTTATTCCATCTCTAGGCGAGCTGGCTTGCCATGCCTACGGCTGCCGCGTGCTGCAGCGCACTTTCGAGAAGTGTCACGACGTCGAGGGTGTGAACATTCGCCCGCTTATGGAGGCGGTGCTGAGTCGTGTGAACGAGTTCACGGTGCATCAATACGGTAACTACGTCGTGCAACACGCCATGCTCAACGCGCCAGAGGATCTGCGGCACCGCTTCGTCGTGCAGCTGACGCCGCAGCTGTATGCTCTGTCCTGCAGCAAGTTTGCCAGCAATGTCGCCGAGCGCATTGTGACGACGGCAACCGAGGAGGAGCGTGACGCCATCATCAACGAACTGAAGAAGCCGCTGAGCGACTTCCAGGGCGGCAACTACCTCGTGAACATGATGCAGGACACCTACGCGAACTACGTCGTGCAGCGCTTCTTCGAGGCCGTCTCGGCCACGCAGCGCGAGCTCATTAGCGAGCTCGTGCAGCCCCACATCGGCACAATCAATCAATCCGTCTACGGTCGCCACCTGCTGCGCAAGATGGTGTCGAATAACATTCTCACAAACGCCTTCCTCCTCGGTCAAGGAATCGATGTTAGCGGCCCCGACTACGGTGGCAATGCAAACAACAACGGCCACCGCAGCGGCGGTCACCGAGGCAGTGCCAACAACACCAACGGCACCGACAACCGCCACAATGGCGGCGGGTCTACACACGCCAGCCGAAACGGCAATGGTCGCGACAATCGTGCAGGCCGTAGCGGGCGTGGCGGTAACAACCACAGCAACAACCAGCACAGCGACGGCAAAAACAATGCCATAAGAAGCAATGACGGCAGCAACCCGAGCAGCATGTTACTCTTACAGCCGCATTTGCAGCTCCAGCAGCCGCTCCTGAGCGGGTACGTGCCCCTGCCGCAGCAGTACCAGTATGGCAACCCATACGGCATCCCTCAGGTGCAGCAGCAACAGCCCCAGGTGACGCCACAGGCGTTCGTGTACCCCACCGCATCCGCGGCACCGCAACTGTATCAGCCGCAGCAGGCGTACATGCCGCAACTAACGCCTAGCGACTTTGGCGCATTCCCTGGCGCAGCGGCCTTCCCGACACCGATACTGCAGCAGCAGCCAGCCAGCTATGCTTTGCAATACGGTACCCCGATGCAGCAGCTCACGACAATGCCCCTGCAACAGCACACGGCTCGCCGTAGTGATACTCAGTCTCCGCAGGTGTACGTGAATGGCGGCTACAACGGTGCAGGTCAGGCACATCAGCAGCAGTCGTCTCAGAACAGTGGCTTCTTCCATTCTCCGACGCCGCCGCAGCCGCAACCGGTTTTCCAGGGGAAGAGTGACCTCGCCGACGCGACTGTTGCCACTAGAAAGGGAGGCCGCTCAGGGAAGGGAAACGCCAGCGCTGTCCCAAACAACGCCAGCTACACTAACGCTGTAAGCGGGGATAAGGCTGGTGCCTTTCTCACCAACAACGTTACTAGCAACCATCAGCGAGCTGGCTACGGCAACCGGCGCACCCAGAAGCAGGAGACGGGCTACTAGGATGGTTGCTTGCGGTTTCTCTCTTGCCTGGTTCTGCGCTTCTGTTCGCTCTCCTGTTCTTTGCCCAGCACCTTGGCGGGGGGGGAGACAACACTCCGTGCGAGATGCCAACTAGGTTGAGGATCAGCACACGCACGCATGCACAGCGGAACACACAAGCGAAGTCATTATGGAGCTGGGCTCGGATGGCTAGCTTTTCCCCTTCTTGGCCACGCCACTTCCTCTTGTTATACCGGCCCACACCATCTACGCTGGGATTGTCATGCAACGCACTCTCACCGAGTGTGGATGTTGGGGAGGGGGCGGGAAGTTGGTCGTCTTCACTGCCGCACAAAGTGACAGAGAGGGATAAAGGAAAGCGGCGAAGCGGGCTTAACGAACACGAAGGCCACCACTTTCATTGTAGTCGCACGCGCTCTCTTTGCATTGAAGAAAACACGCGTCTGAAAGGGTCGATCACGGAGTCGTGGAACAGGTAGAGGACAAGTCGGCATACTCAGGCACGCAGTGTGCGTGCGGGCTGTGGAGGCGGAAGGCTGGTTTGGACGACTATAGAGGCGGACGGATGCTACAGAGGAGGCTTATCTCGCTCTAGTTGGTCTCCGCGAGTTCACTGCCCGCTTGCGGAGGAGAAACAAGTAGTAATGAGGCTTACTGGAAAACATGGAAAGGGAAAGGAAGGCAGCTAAACATCGAGCAGTATCAGTCGTGGGCTGGTTGAATGGGCGAGGGAGAGCGATGTGAGGCACCTGCGTGTGTGTGTGCGCCTCTTATCCTTCCCCTGCTCCCTCCTCAAAGCTCTTTCTCAGTCGCACCCTCTCTCGACACCACCGACAAGGCCTTTTTGCGCCACTGCACCAGCGCGCGCTTTGAGTATTATGAGGAGGGTGCAGGGGGAGCGCGGGAGAACGACATGCCAGCTCACGCGTCGCGCTCTTTCACCAGAGGATGTGGAGGGGGAACGTCGACACGCACGTACAGACGCACTCCTGCGTGCGCACCTGGATGGTCAGAGAGCGAGCAGACAAGATATGGGACCGAAAGGGAAGAGGGCAATTTATACCAGTGAAGAAGCCGGATAAAGTAGTCAACAAGCGAGAAGTTTCACTGCCTCCTCTTTTCCCACCGGCTTCTCTGACCTGTAGAGTTAGCGATGACAACACAAACAAGCAGGTGACGAAGAAGCAGCTCAGTGCACATTACACCGCAAACCAAGTGGGATCACAGAGAAAGTGAGGGAAGCTTACGCACGATGAGAATATCCAGGCACTGCACTTTCCCGAGCCGGCACAGCACAGCTCATGGCCTCAGAGGGAGTGATGAAGCGAGGGAAGAGGAGTAACGGGAGCGAGCGTGATGAAAAGAAGGCAACAACGAAAACGGTGAAGCAGCAGTTGTGCGAGATGCTGCTGTTCGTGCATTCAAGACCGAATTTCACAGAAAGGAAAGTGGGGAAACACGACCGTGTCAGCTCCTCCGTTCTTTCCCCTTCTTCAACCCTTATCACTCCATCTCCTCTCTTCCACCCCCCTCCGCCCGGCCCGCTTCCCCCCTTTCTATTAACTCCTTTTCCTTCCTTCCCTTGTTTTACCGTGCGCGCGCGTGCCTCTCTTTCCAACGTTTTAGTTGTCCGTCACTTTACGCCGCGGTCTTTCCACACTTTCTACTCTCTCTCTCTCTATGGGTGCTCGTTTTTTCCCCTTTCCATCTTGTCTTAACTTCTCAGCTCTCGATTGCCTTCTTGCTTTGCCCCCCCCCCCTCTCCCGCCCTGCTCTGCTGCCTTTCCTGTTGTACCTCCTCGTTCTTTCACCTTAGTGTACTCCGTGAGTGCATACGCTGTTCCACTGTTTCATGTCTCTTCTGGACAGCACAGGCAGGACGGGGCGAGAAGGAACAGAAGGGGGTGGGAGGGGAGTGTCCATGGCCAGACTATGTGTATAAGGGGGGGGGGAGGTGCGTGCCGTGCAGTGCGTGTGCGAGTCGGTTGAGGAAGCGGACGATAGTGGAGGCGCCGAGATGCTCACGTAAAGACGAGCAGCTCCTTTCTCGTTTGTCTTCTTGGATACCCCATATCCTACCTGATTCCCCTCCTCTTCCCCCCCCTCTTCTCCCGCCGCCGTTTTTGCCTCCGCATCGCTTCTTCTCTCTTTCCCTTTCTTCTTCGTCTTCCTGTCCCACTTCGAGGCCCTACGCCCACACGCTTCCGTTGTATGTGGCCGCTGTATGTGCTTGGTCATATCGTTACCCAGCGGGATGGCAGCGGATGGCGCGGCAGGGACTGGCGCCAGGGCGGCGGCGGCCGAGGTGCGCGGTTGATTGTCGTGCGCTCGCGGTTGCGTCGGCGGTGGGCTGCGGGGCCCCCTTTTGTGTGCGGCTGCCGCGCCGGGTGTGGGGGCTGGGGCCTGGCCCGCTGCGGAGACAGCTGGGTGGGCCGTGGGACGGCAGAAAACGCTTGTGGCTGCTACCGCAGATCCGTTCTCCCTCGCTGTGGCGCTGCGCGCGCACCCGCTTTTGTTTGTCCCCGGTTGCTGTGAACCTCGGCGTGGGGGCCGCCTGCGTGGGCGGGCTCCGCCCCCAGATACAAAGCCGGCGCCCCTATTACCCGCAGGATAGGCGGTGGGGTTCTGCCCTCGGGAAGGACCCTGGCCGCGGCCCGCGTGGGTCGGGGCGTGCAGTGCAGCCGCGTCCATCTGACGCCGATCGCGCAGCGGACATCCGAGGACGGGACGCGGAAGGGCGGGAGAGCCTGCAAGGCGCGCAAGTCGATGGGCGGCAGGCGGCTCATCCTTAACGGCCAGCATATAGCTGCTGTGTAGCACAGGCATGGGTGGGGCTGTGGTGGTAATGCGTGCAGCTGCTGACGTGTTTGTGGGTGGGATAGACACGTGAGCGCAGAGCCATCGTTGGGCCTGTGATGGGATAGTCGTTGCTGCTGCTTTGCTGGCTGCTGGGATCTCTGTTATGTGCTGATTTTGTTTTCCTCTTAGTCCTTCTTTTTTTTCCCGAGAACTCTGTCTTGTCCTTGACGCTGATGCTCTTGATTTTGTTATTTCTGTAGTGGCTTCGCGGGGCCCATCATTCCAGCACCGGTCTCGTGGTGTGTGGGTGCGTGTCTGCGTGCGTCACGTTGCACGCAGACACGCTATCCTGACGCGCAATGTTCGTTTGTTTCTACCCCCCCCCCTTTCCCTTGCTCGTACCGATGTATGTCTGCTCATGGGTGTGAGTTCTGTGGTCGTGCAGGGAGTGTGTCTATGCTTGTACTCTTTCTTTGCTTCACCCTTTCTCTTCGACCTCTGTCTGTTTTTAGCCTTTTGCTTGTTGTCGCCTTGCGTGTTGCGTCGTCGTCTGCTCAGCAGTCGCCTTCTCTGCGCCAGAAACCCGCTCTGCTCGGTGTTGTTCCTTATCTTCTCTGTACTTGTGTGTCCCCGTCGCTCGTCTTTGCTTTGTCGAGTGTGGATGAAGCGAACGCTAATCTTCGCTCGCTCGTTCGCTCTCTCCTTCTTTGTGTAGGTTTTACGGCCTGTATAAACGCATCGAACCAACAAGCAGCTCCAGCCACCGAGCCCAGCAAAATCGAAGCGTGGCGTATCTGACGCGGTGCATGCTGCGCCCTCACTGTAAAGGTGCATCAGGGGAAGAATTGTAGACTGTGAACAGCAATACAACGACGAAAAGTTAAAGCGCTCATCAGCAAGCCGACGCGTAACCCCCCCTTTTTTTCTCTCCCTGTGTTTTCATTAGCTCTTTCGACCAGTGACGCCGATAAGTGTCGGTTGACTCGTGGCATGAGGATTGGGAAGTGATGTGCATGTGATGCTCTTTCGTGTACTTGTATCTCTATATTGACCACGGGCCGCTTTGCTGCTGCTGCGTGCATGTGCGTGTGTGTGTGTGTGTGCGTGTGCCTTCTTTGCCTTTCACCTCTCTTATTTCCATCAGCATTTGTTTACAGCATTTCCTTTGGATTATTTTTCCTCTTCACCTCGCTATTGTGTATGCGTAGATGTATGTGCGTATATGTCTGAGCTTAGGTCTGCCGGTCCTGTGTGCGTGCTCTCTTCAGCTCAGTGGTGGTGGTGGTGGTAGGGGGGGGCGGGGGCAACATTCTTTGTGTTGTGCGGTCTTGTGCAGAGATTTCTCGTTGATACCCGTCGAAGTCCGTCTGCCCTGTGGGTCGTTCGCGTCCGCGTTTGAGCGTTCACCTGCCCCTCTTCCCACCCAATCCTCTCCCTGTGTTTCTGGTCAGGATTTTCCTTTTCTTTTCCTTTGCTCTCTTTTCTCGCGGGCTTTCAAGACATCACCCCTTCCTTTCCTCAGGCTCTTTGTCTCTGATGCTGCCGTAGGACGACGAGACGCATGACAAGAGTGGGAGAGAAGTCGAGCTACCGTGAGAGGGGAAGGAGGAGGGGTCTGTCCTGAGAATGAGGCGAGTGAAACACATTCCAGGAGCGGAGGAACCCGCAGGCCCTCTAAAAGGGGAAGAAAAGGGAGGCGAAGCGCAGGAAGCCGTCATCGAGTTCCTTTATTCTCTTTCCCTCTCCTGCGTATCTCTAAAGATGAAGTCATTGGAGGGGTCCCCGAGCGGCGTGCTGCAGCGGCGTTTGACTCTGTGTAACCCCCCTCAATCCCCTTTCTGTTTGCCTCTTAGTGTGAGTGCACAGTTTTGTGCGTGGGTGGGTTACAGATGTGTCTGTGCGTGTCTTGCGGGTGTGTGAAGGAACGAGTGGAATCCGTGCGGCGGTGGGGAGCGAGTGTACTTGTGGGGGGACGCAGAGGTGTCAGAGCCCGCATACACGCGAGCAGAGGAGCGAACGCGCGTATATAAGAGCTTTGTACTTTGTGGGTTTTGTATGTCACTCCAAGGCTGTTGGTTCTTGCGCGTTGTAGCACCTGTGTGTGTCCCCTCATCTTATTCCCGCCTCCCCCCTTCAACGATGACGAGGATATATGGAAAACGACGAGGTTGGCAGGTCGGCGGAGGTATGTGAGATTTGTCTTTGAACGAGGCCAAAGGAAAACAGAGCTCTGTGCCAGAGGACAGTAGCTTTACCCGGGGCGAGGAGGCGTACGTGTGCGGCAGGGATTCTGAGGCGGAGGTGTGTAGCGGAGTGCAGAGGTTCGGTTATTTTCTTTCCCTCACACTCGCCTTTTATTCCACCGTTGGACTCGCTCCGCGTCTCTCGTACCCCTCTCCTATCTTAGGACATGTCGGACTACATTCCTTCTGTTTCTGATTTACCGCCTCTGTGTGGTGGTGAAATTGCACTCTCGACGGCGATGGCCCGGACTTGTGTGCTGTTCCGCAGTAGGTGCCTCCCCCCTCCACCCGTTTCACCTTGTACACCCTTTTCCCAATTTGCTGTCTTTGTCGCGGTTTCCTGCGACACTTTTGCGCTCCTTCCCGCAATTTCTGCCGTGTGTCTATGCATCTTTTCTTCTTCTTACTTGGCTCTTCTTCTCTGTGTGTATGTCTCCTGTCTATCACTTCCTCGTGATGGGAAGGGAGGGAGGGAGGGAGGCGGCCGGACTCGACGTCTTTCCCCACTCCCCTTCTTTACTCCCCCTTCCTCTCTTCCTCTTCGTTTGATTCTCTTGCGTTGTTTTGGCTCTTTCTACGCTCTCCTCTCCTCTCTCGCCTCAGCACACGTCCGTGCAGCGGGGGGTTTTCTTTCTTTTTGTTTTCATCTTTGCCGTCAACGTATACATCGCCATCCTCACTGACGCTCACGCGCATTTATCGAACTCCCACGCCTCTGCAGCTCAGCTTAGTCCAGCCAATCCCTCTCAATCCTTCCCCTTTCTCGCCAAACATTCCCATGCACACCCCGTTTCTTTGTCTGTTTTGTGAAAATCATAACACAGAGGCGCACACAAGACAATTGGCACACGTTGTGCCCTTCTCTGTCTCCTGTCGTTTTGGCCTCCCTTTCCATTTCTTTCTCCTCATCCCGAATGTCGTCTGCCCCACCTAACCATTCACTCTCTCCCCCCCCTCTCTCTCTCTGTGTACGACAGCGAGTGTCCTGCCTCCTCCTCTCCGTTGAGCACCCAACCGCTGTGTGTTTCTTTCGCTTTTCCTTTTCTGTCTTCATCCGAGTTACACCTCTGCAAGCGCTTCTTTCCTTCTGCCCGTATTGTTTGATGCCCCCCCCTCCCCCTCTCTTTCCCTCTCCTCTTCACGTGTGTTTGTGTGTGCGCGTGGGTGTTGCCGGCAGGCGGGCGCCATCCTTCTTTGGTCTCATTTTGCTCTCGTTTTCTTCTGTTCCGCCCACCTCCTTTTTTTTTTCTCGTTTCTCTCTGGCCCTTCCCCTGCGTTGCTTCTTCTCAGCTCCACTTCCTCTCCTCCTTCCCCCCTTCTCTCTCTCTCTCTCCGTTGGTATGTGCGGCTTGATTTGGCATCCCCGCGTTCCCCCATTCTGTTGTTGTTGTTTTCCGCTCCCTTTTTTGGCTTTTGTGCGTGTGCGCGTGTCTCGTCCTTTTCCTTTTCCTTCACTGTTCATACGAACGCCTCTCATCTCCATGTGTTCCTCCCGTATCATCTCTTTCGCGCAAGCGTACATACACTTACGAAGTTTTCTCGTTGCCTATCCATCGCCCCCCCCTCCCCTGTTTTTTCGCTTTCTTTGTGCCTCTCTCTCTCTGTGTGTGTGTGTGTTTGTTTGTGTTTGTGTTTGCATGGGTCGCTGTTCGTGTCTCTCTCTCTCTCTCTTTTGTTTTACCGCTGTCTGTGTTTCTCGCTGCACAGCGTCATCCACGCTTTCCCCTCACTCGTGGATTTTGCTGTCCCTATACATAATCCTCTCTGCCTGTGTGTATGTGGTATGCATGTGTGTCACTGCGTGGGCGTGAATAATGTTGCCTCAGACGACATGCGAGTCCAAACCAAAAGGAAAGGAGGCGGCGTCTACTCGGCTCACTCTTATTCTCCCTCTTCCGCTGATGGGCGGAATGAGAGCGTTGCGGACAGTGCCGCGCATGCACAAGTGGCCGCAGGCGCCCCCCTCCTCTACACAAGAACAGCCCAAGCGCCTTCTGTCAGTTGGCGATCGTCTCGGAGCCACACTCACAGAGGAAGGAGATATCAAAGACGGCGGTCCAACACGCCCATACGCCCCCTCGTCTATCTGCCGATCGTTTTCCCTGTTCCTCCCGGTCCTTCTTCCCTTTCTATTTATTTATTCTTTGGCCTCACTCTCTGCCTGCGTCTCGCTCTGGTGGCGTTCTTCGACAACGCCCACACACCCACGTGCGACCACCAGGGCTAGCACGAAAGAAAAAGGAACGCTCTCCGCTGCTTTGTTATTGTGCTGAGGGACAGGGAGGGCACCCAACAGTAAGCCAGCGTCATCCCCCCTTCTCCCCGCACAAACGGCTCTTTCTACGCACTACCTGAGCCGGGAGAATTGCCCTAGGAGCATTGGCAAGGCCTTCCGCTGACTTCCACTGTGAGGCACGGATTCTCGGACATCGCCGTGTGCCTCTCTGGTCTTCTTCTGTTTGTTTTGCCTCACCTTGTGGGCTATCGGTGGCTTTCAGCTGGTGGTGTTGCAGTGCACCTCCTTTTCACCTCGAGAGCAGAAAGCGGTGCGCCATTTCGTTTCCAGCGCTGCTTGACCTGCGCCCTGCACTGGTGCACCCGTACGATGGTAGTGGCCGGCTACTTTATAGGGGTAGCTCGCTCACTACAATAGAAGAAACAGAAGAAGGACATCCATCGGCATACTTCCCCCCCCCCCTCCCCGGCACAAGAGTACACAGACATCTACGCACCCGCAGACGCGTTCGCTAACAAGCAGAACATCCACTGCTGACGGAGAGGGCGGGTGAGAGGGTCTCTGACTCTACATTTGCGTGCTTGTGGTAGCGCTGATCGTGTCACTGCCCTTCTGCGGCACGTGAGAAGGACGGGAGAGCTACAGTCGACCACTGACAGCCCTGGCGTGCGGGTGATATCGACTCCCTGCTACTGCTACCACCGCTAATCGTAATGGAGGTCAGGCGCCACTACGAGGTACTATGCATTGCCAACTTCAGCTCTGCCGAGGAGGTGCGCGTCGCGTACAAATCGCTCGCCCTCAAGTACCACCCTGACAAGAACTTGGGGGACCCGACAGCGGCAGATCGCTTCCGTGCTGTGTGCCGTGCTTACGAGGTGCTTTCGAATGAGGAAGAAAAACGCAAGTACGACCTCCAGCTGCGCGTTGCCCTAGCCCAGCTTTGCCACCAAACGTGTGGCATAGCCGGTGCTTACGGAGGCGCCAATCCGCTCTGGATGAACAACCCCACTACATCGGACATCTATAGGGGGCTGTACCAGCGGCAAGCCGCACGGGTCAGTGTGCGCAGCCGCACCTCGTCGGCACCTCCGAAGTACGGCAAGAGGGCCGCCTCGCAGTACACCAAGGAGCAGCACGAACACTTTCGCAAACGAGAGCGGGAGCGGCAACAGGAACTGTGCCGTCAAAGAGAGAAGGAGAAAAAAGAGCAACGTGATAGAGACCGGGAGGCGCTGCGCAAGGAGCAGGAGCGGCAAGAAGAGCTGCTCCAGCAGCGATGGCGCCAACAGCAGCTGCAGCATCAACAGAAGGTGTACCTCACACGCGGCTCAAGACGAACCACAGCCGCAGCCAACACTGCATCAGCGTCGACCACCACCACCACTAGCGACTCCGCAGCTCATGCTGAGGGCTGTAACGGCGTCTTACCTCGCACACGGCGTCGACCCTCACGTGTGTCGACAACGCTAGCCCGCAACGGTGCTTCTACCACTCCGCGAACGTGTCAACTGGACTCGCCATTTTCACCGTCACCACAACTGGCCACCAACTTCCGTTGTGCCCAGGCCGGCGGGTCTGGGGTGCCATCGCCATTATCCGCGTCGCGGGAGGTGGAGGGTGGGTCGTCGACGGACTGGCGCTCGCCAGTCACTACATCTGTGAACAACAGCGCTCTGGAGGAGGGACTGCCTCGCTCTAGTAGCCCCAGCAGCGGCGCCCGCTCAGACGTTGAGGCCGAGGTGCAGGCAATGGCGCAACAGACGGGTGTAAGTGACGCCATCCGCACGCCGTGTGCGCCGCTTTCGCGACCGGCGTCTGGCACCGGTGGCGCCAGTAGCGTAGATTCACAGTCAGGAGTGCCTGCGCAGCCGAGCACCCACACTACGGCCGCCACGTGCGACGACCGTGACAACGGAGGCGCTGCAGCGGGCTGTGGAGACGACCATCACATTCCGTCGTCCTCGCGCCGTCCGGCGACACGCATCACGACGGTAAACGTAGTCTCGGTGCGAGCCACGTCGTCCGGCGCCACAACGCCGCATCAGGGCGGAAAATCTCGTGGCTTTACGAGCTTCCGAGCAGCACAGGCGGCAGCACCGTCTTCTTCGAAGGTATCGCCACGAGGACAGGCATGCACTCCGCGTGGCTTCAGTGTTCAGGCGACGGTGAACAAGCGCAGCCATAGCTTGTCTGCCGGGGTAACAAGGTCTAGGGCAAAGGCAAGCCATACTTTACACGGAAACGGCAACAGCTTTAACAACGTCACCAGTAACAGCAGCTCTGTTCACGCCTCCCTTCTTCACCGAGTGCGTCCCATGACGAGTTTGGCGGAGGTGGATAAAGAGGTACTCGACAAGAAGCGACGAGGGCGACAGGTGAGAGAGAAAGAGAGGGAGTGGGCAACTCAACTCACTGAGGCGGAGCACCATTTCCACCGACTGTCTCCTGTTGCGAAACAGTCGTGCGAAGGCACTGCCACCCTCTCCGCAGCTGCAGCCGCTGAAAAAGCGAAGGCGGAGGAGTCGCTGTCCTTTGAGGGACAGCTGAGATACTCTTGCAAGACGAGGCGAATGAGCGGGATCAGCTGATTGAGAGAGAGGAGCAGCTCGCGTGGCGGCGCCTGCATCGCCAACACATTGCAGTGACTCAAGCTGTTGTGGTGCGACACTGGCTCGCCGCGCTCCCGAGGGAGGAGGTGCTGTGGCGCAACGGTCTGCTGCAAGTATACAAGGCAGAGCGTGACCACTACTTCTTTTATTTCTACGAGCGACTTGACCGCCTCTACGTCGAAGCCCGCGAGGCGCGTGATAGACGCCAGCTGGTGGGGCGTGGTGTGGCTGACAAATATTATTTACATCGGGCCTCGCAGCGACGCACCTCCATGACAGCTGGGGAGGACTCGCAGTGGAGCCGGTTCTCTGTTAGCGCCACGCAGATGCCTTTGGGCCAGGGCATGCCGGTCGCAGGGGCGGGGAGCCGCGCGTCCGTGTCTACCGCAGAAGCGAAAGATCGCCACTACCTTATCCCCAGAATCGACGAGGAGGCTGATCATTTTGAAGATTGGCCTGAGGCCGGCTTGAGGCTCGCCGGGAACCATCCGTGGGACCAGAAACCGCTGCAGAGTTATCAGCAGCGCTCGACCGAGTGGCTGCCATCGGCCAGTGACTTGCTCCCCTACGAGGCCCCCGTTGCCGGGTCCATTAATGCCCTGGACGCAATGAGAAGCGGCGCCACGAGCACTGCCAGTCCGGCCGCCCTGACGGGTGTCTCTGCGTCAGGGTACCCGGCGCCTTTCCTTTCGGCGACCAGCACACCGGAAGGGGCGGCCACGACGGCGGGCATACTGCCGGGCGGTAGTGCCTCCGTGAGGGCATCAGCGCAAGCGAACTATTACGAGTTCTCCAAGCAACGCAGCTCGTTTGCCTCGGTGATTGACCCAGACCTCCCTGCTCTCAACGCCATAACCTCTGCCAATGGCGAGCCGAATAGATTGCTGGCTGAAGTGAGGAGGCGCCTATTGACGCTCTTGAGCGACGAGTCTCTCCAGCGCGCTCTGCTCGTGAAGCAGCAACAAGAGGAGGAGGTGGCGCTGCGTCGTCGGCGCGCTATTGCCCTGCACAGTGTCTTTGCCAAGGACAAGGAGAAAGCCGTCAAGCACGCGCAGCGCTGTGCGTTGGTGGAGGTGGCGGTTCTCAAGTCTCAGCTAAGGACGCTTCAGCAGCAAATGGGGCGCTCCTCGTCTTCACATAGATTTGAGGGCGGCTCTCCCACCGCTGCCTCCAGGGCGGATTCCGGGTCCACCAACTCCGTTTCTTTTCCACTGGAGTCCCCCAAAGCGTCGCGCCATAGGTCGCCACTGCCTTTACTGCCTAAATCCACGTTGGAGGCGCTACAGCAGCGCGTGCATCGTTGTCCAGCAGGGCGCACGGGTTTTCTGCTGCAAGCGCGTTCACTACCGCGACGGTGCTGAACGGCTGGACAACATTGCCGGACTCAGACGTAGAGGATGCGTAGGTGCCGCAGGAGGTTGCTGCCGATAATAGCTTCTGCACATACGATAGCGACGCGAGTTTTTTACTTCATCTCCAACGCTCCCTTCCTTTCCCTCTTTTTCCTCGTCACTCCACAATCCTGATCGTTTACATCCCACCAGGGTTACTCAGATACCGCAGGCCCGAAGGGTTGCCCGTCGCTTGGATTTTCACAGCACTTCTCGTCTTTTCGTTTCTCTGGTATGCGCTATACGAGTTTTCTCCCTCTCCTTTGCTCGTTGGCCTTAGTATACGTGATGCGCCGTGTCGTGCCTGTCTGTTTCGCGTCTTTCCCCCTCGTATCGTGTGTTGTACACGCACGAGCGCGTCCTCGGGTCAGAGTGCTTTCATCCGCGCGTGTGTGTGTGTGTGTGTGTGCCGGCTGACGTGTGACGTGGTGCACTCTCTCTCGTCAGTGTTTTCTTCTGTATCTCGTCGTTCTCGTTTTGTTTGTTTCCGCCTCTTCAGATCTCCTCTGCCAATCCGTCAGTCCTTTTCAGCCACTCACTCACCCACCCACCCCCCACTCTCTCTCTCTCTCTCTATGCACCATCTCCCCGTCCGCTCTTACCCGCCAACTAGCGCATACAGAGGCTGAGCTACTTTCATATGCTTGAGCGTCATTCCTTTCTCACTAGTACCTTGTACATTTCTTCCTTTTCCTCCCCCCCTTCGCACTGCTAACTGCGCTCCTTACCTTCTTCTTTCTCTCTCCACATCGCGATACTATTACTAAACCGTAGGACAAACACTCGAAGGCACCCGCTACGCTCACACACTCCCGCCAAAGAGGACGAAAACGAGAGGGGAAGAGGCTAGGCTCACCCGCACATCTTAGGGCACACCATCTCGCACGTGCTTCTGACGTGACGGGGTGGGGAGAAACAAAATCTCGGTTCGGCGCTATGCTTGCCTAGCGCATCGTTATCCTTGCCAACGTCTGTGGAGTTGTATGAGCGAATCTGCACGAGGTCAGAGGGGAGGGCAAAACATATCATCTCTCGTTTTTTTGTTTTTTGCCATCATGATGCTGGCCAGCTCACCGCGGTGCCTCAGGGGCCCAGTGCCCGCCCTCTGCAGAGGGGGAGGGGGGGGCAACGCCCTGCAGCTGCGGCGCGGCGGTGATGCCGAGCGTCGCGCTGGGCCTACCCCCGGCCGTGTGCGGTGGCATTGCAATGAGCTGAACGGCGCCCAGCCGTGCTGGCTGCGCCCGGCTCCTTGAGATAGACGTGGCGGGGCGGCGGCATGGGTGAGCTGCATGGCTGTGTGGGTATACGCGTTGTCCTGCTCATGGTAGAGCGGCACGTTGGAAGGGAAACGTATCACAATTCCCTTTTCTACATTCTCACTCTACCCCCGGCTCCTCCACTTTCAGGAGAGGCACTCCACGCACAACTGTACAGCGGGGCCTGTACGTGCACCATCTTGCGTTTCGCTTCATTGCTCATTCTTATCTTGTGATTTACCTCCCCCCTCTCCCTCCTTTCTCCCGCTTCAGCAGCACTGCTGGACGGCGGCAGCGCACGATCGACAGTTGAGGTACGTCTGTGATTGCGCGAGTGACTCCCCCGACTCTGCGCTTCATACGAGTGCTCTTCCCCCCAAAGTAAAGAGCGAAGCAGAGGAGGAGGAAAAGGTGAGAAAGGGCAACGGCACACAGCTTCTCACCATCTTTCATCATCACTGTCAAGGTGTCCCGTTCTTACTACGTGCGACTCTCTCAGTGGCTCTTCTTGTTGGCTTTTCACTCACCTACATACGCCTCTTTTTCTTTCACCGAGTGGTCTCCAAAGATGGGCGGCAGGATCTCGCGCGAGCAGATGAACGACTACCGTGAGGTGGTGAAGGATCGCCTCTCCGAGGAGGCTATCGGCTTCCTGCACACCCGCTTCATGAAGGCCGCTCCGTCTGGCGTCATGACGCCGCTCCTCTTCAAGCACTACATCGAGAGCGTGGGGGTATTCAAGAGTCGTAAAATACGCGAAGAACAGTGCCGGCGTCAGCAGGGCAGCATCTTCGATAAGTTAGGGTCCGGGCGCTACACGCATAAAGGAGAGAAGCTGGGGGCTGCTGCTGGAGGCAACCAAGACGGCGGCAAAGACGCAGCACAGGAGGATGGCATTGACTATTACCAACACCTCTTTCGCGGCTACGACCTCAACAACGAAGGGGTCATCACATTCAAGAAGTTTCTGATTTACCATGTGGCAATCGTGTACAGCACCGACGACCTCTTTTACGTAGTCTTCAACACCTACGACGAAGACGGCGATGGCTTCCTGTCGCTGAAGGACATCAAGGCGGTCATCACGGCAGCGACGCGCTACGTAGGCGACTACGACGTGAACGACCGTGAGGTATGCCGCGTAATTGATGAGGAGTCACGCCGACTCATGGGCTTTCTGGACATCCGCAAGCAGGGCTACATACAGATGGAGGACATGCGACTCATTACGCAAAAGTACCCACATGTGCTGGAGAAGATGAAATGCTTGATGTGAGAAAGGCCGGGAAGCAGGATGAGGCAGCGTGAGAAGTAGTGCTGCTCGTGGAAATGCTATCGTTGTCTTTTCTGTTCTACTTTTCTCTGTGCCCCCATCCTCGATGATAGACGAGAACGCTCATCTTTGATGTTCGCTGTCTCCACCACCACCTACTCTCTGTGCGTCTCTGTTGCACTGCATTCCTCTGTCTCGCCTTTTCCGTGTGTGTGTGGCTTTTTTTTTCAAATTGCCGCGTTGGTGCTGTGATCATCGTTTTCTTTCGTTTTTAGAAGCAAAGTTGCCCCCCCCCTCCCCCCGCCCCGCTATGCTGCCGAGTGCGTTCATGCCCGCTGCTGTCCGTTCGCGCGCCTCCCTTTCTCTCTCTCTCTCTGCGTTTGTGCGGATATGCGCATGAACGGTGGATGAGATGAACGGATGCCCACAGGCTGGCGCTCTCCCGTGCGCTCCCTTCTTCGTTGTGCCCGTGTGTCTCTCCTCTTTCCCGCGCGCGCTCATTGATGCTTTCCATCACATGCAGTGCGTGTTGTGTTTGTATTCTCGACCCCATTGCTCAGGCCCTACGTGAAACACACGTGCGGGCAGCCGAGAAGGACAGCATGCCGTTGCCTTCTCTCTTTCTCCTCCTTGAGCCGCAGCGGGCTCGTTACCCTTTCTGTATCCCTTCCTCTGGAGCTCAAGGCCCTACCACCTTCCGTGCAATGCCGCAGGGATAACACTCGAAGAGAAAAAAGAATTGACTGATTGTATGGAGAGGGGTGCTCAGCATCTCGGAAGAGCCCAGCTCTGCTGCTGTCTCTCCCCGCTAAGGGGAGGCTGTGTAAAAGAGCATGGCGGTGTGCGTGCATGTGCGCGCTTCTCCCTTTCCATGGGAGCTTTACTCTCTTGTCAGTGATCGTTACCCCCGCTATGTTTCCCTCGCGCCAAGACTCCGTCATCAGGGCAAAGGGAAATATGTATTCGGTGGGACGGGGAATAGCGGGCACCGCGCCGACATGTTGTACTCGTGAGTGTTGTTTGAGGACTCGCTGCCTTTACTTTGCATCCTGGCACGCATGAGCAACACGACGCCATTGGTTTCGTGGGCTTTGTTCTTTTCTTTTTGCGCTTGAACTCCTCTCTTCTCTTCTCTTCTCTTCTCTCTCCCTCTTCGCTCTCCTGGTGTTTTAGCGCTTTGTCCTTCCCTTGGTTAGAATTGGGTGTTCGTCGCAACAAGCAAGCAAAAAAAAAACAAAATTGTTGCTGATGCTGCGTCCGTGGCCTATGAATGATCTGTGCTGCCTCTCTTCTCTCTCTTCTCTCTCACTCACTCACTCACTCACTCACTCACTGCTGATATTTACCACGTATTGCCTCCACAACGCCGCGGGCCCTCCCAAACAAACAAGAAGGGAAAAGAGAAGCAAAGAAGGTAATTTGATCGCCGAAGGCGCATCCCACACGCGCACACTTTCATATAATCCATCTATACAAAACGAAGAAAATCCCCACACACATACGCTTCGGGTCGGCGTGTGCACCTTTACCTGCTTGCCGACACAGCCGTGCGGCTGACAGCCACTCTCTCTCCCTCTCTCTGTGCGTGTGTGGGCTGTGTGCGCTTGCGTCTCTTTTTTTTTTCTGTGGGCGGACATCGCCACGCGTCAGCCGTTTCCGCTGTTTTGATGGTAAGGCTGCTGCTGGCTGTTGCGAAACTCTGCATCGTATTTTAGACGTAACGCGCTCTCTGCCTCTCTGCCTCTCTCCCCCCTCTCCCTCAGCAGCGTTATTTGCCCGATTGCACTTGTGTGCTGGGGCGTGCTGCTTGCCTTCCTTTTCAGTTACTCTTCACTTCTCTGTTGGTCTCCCCCCCCCCCCTTCATTGCACTTGTGCGGCGGAGACGTGCGTTGTTCTCTTCTTTCCTCACTTCTCTCCTTTTTTTTTTCGTTTTGTGGTGTCGCTTTGGGGTTTTTTTTTTCGGTAAGTCGGCGCCGTTCACACTGCAGCCGTGGTGGTCCCCTGTTGTTTCTGCTAAGTCACTGTCGGGTACGCCTGTCTGCCCGCCTGTGTGGCTCCGCGAGAGAAGATATCCCCCCAATACCCACCATCACGCCCCCGGCTGTCGTCCCCTCTCCCGTTCCTTTCTCTTCTCTCTCCTCCTCCATAATCAGTCGCCCTCGTGTGTTGTCTTCTCATCTTTGTGTGTTGCACGCTTTTCTCTACCGCGGCGTTTTTTCCGCTCTTTTGGCTTCCAAGCGTCGCCTCTCACCCCTTCCCGTGACCAACCTCATCTTTGTTCTCGAGCTGCGTCTCTCGTGAGACACCTCCTCACCTTTTCGATCCTCTTCTTTCTGGCTGGAGCACTCCGCCGCCGCTTTGCCTTTGCCGCTGTTGTTGCGGCTGCTGTGACGCCCGCCCGCTCCTGTCGTGCACGTTTCAAAGAGCGGCTCAGGGTAACCCAGTCCGAGAAGTGGGAGAGCATTCATACCTTTAGTGGCTCGTTGTTGTTGGTGTGCGTTGCAGCCTGTGTGTGTGTGTGTGTGTGTCTGTGCGTGTGCTGTCTATTGTTGTCGGCCTTCTGTTTCTCTGTGCGTGTGTGCGCGCGTCTTCTATCACTTTACCTTCGAAGTCCACATCGCATTCTACGTCTGAGCCTCCTTGTCTTTCTTTTTTGTTTCTTTAAGTCCCCCTCTCCACATCCTTGCCCCCTCCCGCGTTCTCTTTCTCTCTTTCTTTCTCCGTGTTGTCGCCAGCGCCCAGTTCCCACATCACACACTGGGTGTGTGAAGACGACCCCAAGGGAGCGAGGAAGACCACAGAAGAGTCATTGTGGCGCACCGCGTATTTTCATTGTACTTGCCTAACCGCCTCTCACCTACCCTCAGTCACAACACCCACATTGAAGAAGGCGCGCACTCGCTCAGCACAACTACACAGACATCAGTAACAGCGAGAAGGCAAAGAAAAAGGACGCGTGTGCCCGTGTGTCCGCGCTCTCCTCACTCCCTCTTCGTGTCTCCAAGGTTCTCATTTTTTCCCCCTTGCGCTCACCCATCCACCCACATCAACACCCACACACGCACGTACTTCCGTTGTTTTTCTTCTCCCAAGGTTCTTCCCCGCCCCCCATTTCTCCTCCTTTCCTCTTCTTCCCCATCCCCAGCACGATCGTGACGGAGGGGGGTACGAACTGCAGACTGGCAGCCGAGAGCAGAAGGGTCCAGTGAGGGTGCGATAGGAAGAACAGGCGAGCAAACGCATAATAGGCGAAACGGCATCAGGGCTGCGCAGCTACTCGCAGAATCCCACCCAAGGGGGGACTTGTCATTAACGAAAAAGCCGACGACAAGTTGCTTAACAAGAACGAGAAAGAGCAACAGAACTGAAGACGAAAGCCAAGGCTCTGCATCCACTTAGCGAAGCAGTCGAGTGGTTTTCTCCCTCTTCTTCTCTTCGTCTGCTCTTTTTCGCTTTTTTTCGTTTGTTGTTGTTGTTGTTTGGCTGCGGCGAACTGTTGTTCACCCGTGCGCAGTGGCTCAGGTACGTATTGTTATCTTCACCCCTCTCACATCCCGTGCTCTTGATCGAATAAGCATCGCACCCCCCACAGACTACTTTCTCCTGCGAGGTCTGCTTCTCCCTGTCTCTCTCTCTCTGTGGCTCACACGCGCTGTCCTGTCCAGGGGCACATAACACCATCGTTGATCGTTTCGCACCATTCCTGCGTCTCGTCGTGTAAGCACAGAGCCGCGCTACTTTGCCCACCTCCCTTCCCACTGAGAAGAGAGACGAACTGCACACGGGTAGCCAAAGCGGCCAAGCAGGCAGCTGAGGAGATTGAGGCAACAGAGCGCGCTCAAGGAGAAGACGAATACACTTTGTCATCAATCGAGGTGCGGCTGCTTGACGCACTGCAGCAGCGCAGGTGCGAGAAGAGAGTGGCGACAACTGCAAAGCATCTAAGGAAGAGGGAGGCATCGAGTGCGAAAGCAGATACTCAGTGGAGACTGAGAGAGGTCGCATCGACTAACATCTTCAAGTACCCCCTTATTGTCCCTTACACTACTGTCCTTTGGATTGACGGTGAAGGCACCCCCAAATAACTCGAACCCAACGTTAGACCCTTTCTTTGCCACCACACTTCTTTCGGTGTTCGTGTGTTTGCGCATCACCGCCTAGCCGGCTGCTGTTGTTTTACGTGGGCGAACTCCTTCCCCTCTCTTCTTTTCCCGCTGATTTTTCCACCCAACCGTATTCCTTTTTCTTCTTCACGTGTGTGTATTTGGCTGCCATTGTCGCTGTCACAGACGCACCCCTACGCCGCCTTGTCTGCCTTGCCGACTCGTCGCTTCTCTCCCTCTCTCTCTCTGTGTGTGTGTGTGGGTGTGCGTACTTTCATTGTTTTCTTCCCGTCTTTCTGTAAACGTCGGGGACAACTCCTGTGACGCCCTGGCCACGCTTTCACCACCGCATCTTTGTTCTTTCGTACCACTGCGCTGTGTTCTCATCTTTTCGTTTTTTTTTTTCTTCCCCCCTTGCTTGGCTGCCAGAAAGGCTTTGCATGGTGGCGCATCTCTGCGTCGTTGCCCCCCCCCCTCCTTCTCCAAAGCCCAGCGAAATTTGTGTATACATTTCTCCCTTTCACTCTTCTCCCTCTCTCCATACACACACTCACTCACTCACTCACCCACCCACATGCATACACGCCCCTCGGCGGCACTCCCCTTCCTCGTGACTTTGCATTCACGCACCCACTCTCTCTACATTTCTCCCCCCCCCCCCCCCATTTCTTTTCACCATTGTTTGTATTTCGATTGGTCTTTGCTGCTGCTGCTGCTATTTCATTGTTGTGTGCCTTTGTGTGTGTGCGCGCTTTACCTCCTCCCTATCCCCTCTCGATTTCCATTCACACAATTTCCTTCGTTGGCCCCCCCCCCTCGTTGCTCGACTCGTCTACTCACTTCAGGCTTCCTCCTCTCCTTTCTGGTGCGTCTCTCTCTCTCTCTCTGGCTGTTTTGTTCGTCTTGGTGTCCTCGTCGTTATCGCTGCAGTCTCTCTCCTGAGCTCTGTCTTGCGTGCTGTCTTTATCGCTTGTCTTCTCCATCACTTTCTTTTGTCTCTCCCCCCCCCCCCACACACACACACACGATCTCTCGTTTGTGCTGCGAAGTCGCGTCCCTTCTTTCGTTTTCGTTGAGTAGTTGATTCCTGTGCAGGTTTGTTGGCGCGCGCTCACGTGACTTCGCGTCATCCCTTACCCTCTTGGTCTTTGATTCTCTCTCTCTCTGTCCCCCCATTCGTTCGCGTTTGCCCTCGGGTTTCTTCCTTGTCTGCGTGCGTGTTCTATCGGACGTGTTGCTTTGCACTTGTGCGTGCCTCACTGGATTTACTCGTCCTGCCTGCCTTTTCTCCCTTGACTGGTCGCCTCCCTTCCCCCCTCTCGCACTTCCCTCTGTTTTCACCTTTGTATCTTTGCGCCCACCCACACCTGCAGAGGGGGGGGCACACACGCACAGCCTGGCACCCCACTGAGGCCGGTGGCAGCGGCGTAGCGTCAGATCGACTAAGGAGGAGCAAACACCGCAGTGAGAGCACAGCGTTTCACAGTACGCAGGAGAGTCACTGCAGCACACTACGTACGCGGTAGTGTACGGCACAGCAGTACTGAGTGCGCGGAACTCTTCCTGCCTACCCTCCTCTCCTCAGCCCCGGAGCAGCGTTATACAGGGGCGTTTTCTTTTTCTTTCCATGTGCGATATGGAGGATAGCAGTGTCGTTAGCGGCAGCGGTGGGTCGCCCCCCACTGTGACGGCTGATGCCATCGCCGACTGCGACGACGCCATGCCTGCACTGCGACAAAGTGTTCTGGAAGACGCAGACTCTAGCCACAAACCGGGCTCCCCGAGCGGCGGTTTCGGCAGCGCTAGCTTGTCAGAGAAGCACTCGCTCTGCATTCAGGACCCTGACAGCGGCGGTGAGAGGGGTCACCTGTGGCTGCCAGACTCGCTCTCCAACGTCGCCGAGGAAATGGCCACGTCCTCACCAGGCACAGCTAGTCGTACGTCTGGCCGACTTCCCTGTCACGAAGACACCGTCGTGTCTCGCCACAACGCTGACGAAGCCTCAGCAACATCACTGCCCACCTGCCTGAGCTCGTCGCAGTCCACGCTGGCGCGGACGGAGCGCCTGCCTGTGAGCGAGAGCGATATCCTTGACACATGCGACCTGAACAACGCAGGAAACATCCATGTCTCCACGCTGCCGCTTCGCTCCGGTTGCATGCATTCACTCACGATTGCCTCCACACCACCGCAGTTACGACTGCGGCGCAGTACTTCGCTTCCACCAGTCGGGAGCGATAGCAGCCACACCCTGGCTGCGCGACTCACCCCCTCGTCTGCTGTCGGTGGCGCAAGGGGTGATGCAGGATCTCGCACTTCACAAACCCCGCTCAGCGGGGATAGCGAAAAGAAGAACAGCAGGCCTGATAGCACTCAGTCTTCATCAGCTGCACCGCTGCCGCTGCAGCGCTCTCCTCATTCAAAGGAGGTCGCCACATTAGGGGAGACTGTGCATCGCATGGCGGCGGTAGTGAGCAGCCGCCGACTCGCCAGCTCGACTCTTTTTCAAGCTCTAAACCCTCGAAGTCGCCAGACGACCACGACCCGAATATACCCACTACCGGTGCGTTGGTGAGCAGCGGCGCTGAGGAAGCACAACTGTCACCACTGCCATCATACACTCTGCCAGTAACAGAAGCACCTGCCATCAAGAAATCATCGTGGCAGACGACAGCGACATCCCTGTTGCCGTTGCCGCACACACGAAGAAGCGTAAGAAGAAGAAGAACAAGAAGAAGGCGGCATCAGCACTCGAGGCTGTTGCGGTCGGGGAAAAGGGCTCTGCCATGTCAGCCGTGATGGGTGCCTGTGCTAATGGAGGCACTGATGCATCAAGCAGGGGCAGCGTTATGCTGAGTAATGCCGTTCCCGTGACCGGATCTTTGCCGCCACCGCCACCCATCCCGATGATGCCCGGTGGCGGCGGCGGTGGTGGTGGCAACCCCAGCGGCATCGTGCCTGGAGGATTCTTTGATCCTGGCGGCAGCCAGGGCCATGGCAACATTGGCGGCGGTTTGTTTCTATACAGCAACTTTCCGCAACCTCAGCCACATCAGCAGCACTTTCACCACAACCTCAACAGAGCACGCGGACAGTTCATGGCGATGGCCGGCTGCACTCAGGGTGGCGCCAGCGGCGATGGTGCAGGTGACCTGGCTATGATGGGCTACTCGATCAATGGCGGCGCCGGTGACACTGAGGGCGGCGACGGCGGTCCTTATGGTCAACGAAGATCAATGATAGCGATGCCTATGATGACCACCAACTACCACCACAGCCGCCATGACAGCAGTGGGTCTGCTGGTGCATATGGCTACTATCCTATCGGAATGAATGATTACGGCAGAGGAGAAGCCGGTGGCATGTCGCCCGGGCATGCGCAGATGGGCCATCAGGGTATGGGAAGGAATCTCAAGGAGGGACAGCGACCGCAGCAGCAAGTTCAACAGCAGCAAACGCCTTATCTCTATCCACCTCAGTCCATGCTGATGGGCGGTGGCGGCGGTGCCGGTAGTAGTCCGTACCAAGGGAGCACCAGTCACATTCGCCGCGATTCTAGTCACCGAAGTGATGGTGGCAGTGGCCCGCAGTATTCTTCGCAGCCACGGCAGCCGTGCCAGCAGCAGCAGCAGTACTACTGTCAGAGCCTACACCACAATTCTAAGCCTTTTTTTCATGGCGGTGCCTCCTCTACAAGCGGCGCCGATGCGAATGCGATGCAGCGAGGGCTGATCATTCCGACAGCTGAGGGGGGCAGTGCTGCTGAGGGCGGTGGTCGCGGCGACTACGCCGGCGGCTCAATGCAGTACAATGGTGAGGATCACATGAGTCGAGTGCAGCCACAGGTGCCCCCAGAGGACATCCTGCCGCCCCTTCAGCAACCCCAGCGCAACGTCAGCTTTCGGTCACCAATGTCAACATTGAACTCGTTGGGCATGTCCTACCATTCGCCAAGCAGTGCTACACTGGCAAGCGTTGCAACAGCTGCTGGCGCCCTCAACAGGGGCAGCGGCAGCAACGGTCACTTAGGTGGCGACAGTCGTGGAGGCGCCTCTGGAGCGATGATGGCCAGGGACAGTGGGGCAGCGCTGATTGGTGAGGCGAGGCTACTGCGAGCAGAGGTGATGGCTGCGGATATCGCTGCGGATGCGGCACCACGGCCGCTTTTACAGTTCACGCCCGAGGTGAGTCCGCGCCTCTGTCGCCTGATCAAGCGCGAGGTGCTGACGTACTTGACGCCGTCGCTGGCGTGTCTGCAACGCCGCCGCAGTCAACTGGAGATACTGGCTAGGTACATCACTGCCGCGCTGCGCCACGCTGGTCGACAGACCGGCCACGATTATGGCGACATCTCTTACTACATCTTCGGCAGCGTAAACATGCGCACCCTGCTGCCGGACGGCGACAATGACGTGACGGTGGAGGTGGACGGCTTGGTGGCAAGGGAGTCGACACTGACGCCTCCCCCTTCTCCCTCGCAGCCGGTATCGTCAGCCTCGCTCAGCGATGGCGGCGGTGCTGCCTCCGATGTCTTCACCAAGCCGATTATGCTACCTGTGACCACTGACAGCAGCACTGGTAGTGTTGAGGGTACGATGCAGCTAACGACAACCACAGACGGCTGCCCGCGCCTTGTAGCGCCTGCAGTGCTGAGCATCGCGTCCGGCGAGGTACTTAGTCGCGTGCGGGACTATCTGCGCAGCGCCAAGACGCCCGTCTTTGTCGACTCACTGGTGATGGCAGAGGTGCGCGTGCTGAAACTGGCGATGGAGGGGTGCAACTACGACATCACGATTGGGCAGTTCGGCGGTGTGAACTGCGTGCGCTTCTTGCACGAGATGGATGCAGTAATCGGGGACCAGCACGTGCTCAAGCGCACGCTGCTGTTACTCAAGGCATGGTGCTGCTACGAGGCCCACATCTTGGGCGGGCAGGCCGGGTACATCGGCTCCTACGCCGCGACAGTGATGCTGATCTCAATGCTGAATACAGTAGAATTCCTCGAGGACCTTGACGTAGGGAAAACTGACAGCAACGACGACGGCGACGGCGCGGCAGCGGCGGAAGCAAAGGCATCAGCAACGTTAGAGCCTCTGATGAGCGGCGACAGCGCTGCGGAGGAGGAGGTGCCGCCTCTGCCGCCGAACCTTGCATCCTCGTCCACTGCACCGGCGACCGCGGAAACCAAAACCGCCGCCAAGAAGGAGTTCGATGCGGACCCGGAAGGTGAAAGCTTCCTAGGAGCTGCCACCATTCAAACGAGCAGCAACCGCGGCGACTGCTCTCACGATCGCACCTCTACCGAGCAACCAGGGTCGCCCCCAGCCCACCCCGTGGACTGCAACGCCACTGCCGCTGCGCCGCGTCGCCCTTTGTCGCCACTGACGCTGTTCGCGCGCTTTTTGAAGTTCTATGCTTATTTTGACTTTGAGCGGTACTGTGTGACCGCCTTTGGCCCACTGCCGCTACACAAAATCACCTCAACGCCACTGGATCTGAGCTACCTCGAGGTGGACGCAGCGCACAGCACACCGCTGGGCGGTGCTGCCGCGTTGAACAGGGCGACAACCGACTTGGACTTTCTCGGGCTAACGCCGGAGGGCGAAGCAGCGATTGGCCACCTTGTGCGCCGTCGTCAGAATCCGCTGCTTACTGTCAGCGGCGTTAAGCACCTGTTGGACGAAATGAACCGCTCGCGGCGTGCTGAGCGTCAGGCACGGCACGAGGCGCGCCAGCAGCTGGGTGAGACTGACGCTGCACGCCATGCATCGGTGCACTGCAGCAGCAGCACTTCCTCTCCTGTGAAGCTGAACCGCCCCGGGTGCGCCGCCGAGGACGTCGGCTTGATGTGCCCATCGTGCAACACTGCCGTCTTCCCTGTTCGAGACATGAATGTGTTGGACCCACTGCGGTGGAGCAGCAACATGGTTCGTGGGGTGTGTCGCAACCACCTTCAGCGCATTCGGCGTGCATTTTTGGAAGGCCTGCGGCTGCTGGATATCGCGTCGCAAGAGCTCGCTGGAGACAAGGCGCAGATGGACGTGGCTAGTGTCAGCGCCTCAACGAGCGCGAGTTGTACCGCCGGTGCTGCCGGTGCGAGTACGACGGGGGGCCGGAGAGCCACAACTGCTACCACGAAAACTGCAGCGTCTCCAACGTCGCAGCTGTCTGCCTTCAGTGCCGCAAGCAGCAGCAGCCGCAGCTGGAACGACAGCGCTGCGAACGGCGGCGCAGGCCAAGAACGCGTGCAGCAGGGTTCGATGAATGATGCCCCGATGTACGGCTCCCCGGTGGGCGCAATGGAGGCTGGTGGTGGTGGTGATGGTGGCGAGGTGCAGTTTTGCCCCGGCTACCCTGCACCGCATTCGCAGTGCACGCGGCGTGAGGTCAGTGTTTTGCAGTTGCTGTTCCCACGCACCATCGATGCTATTCTCAAACACAGTCACGTGAACTGCCCGTGGAGTCATGAGGGGGATAATGCGGCAGCGCTGGCAGCAGTACCGCAGTGCCAGGGTTGCACAAAGCCCTCCCTGCTGTGCACTCCAGCCATCCGCTGCATGTGCCAGCCGCAGCTCATCTTCCACCCCTCCAGCACCAGCGGAGGCGGCAGCACTGCTGCCGCTGAGGTGAAGCAGTTAAAGGAACTGCAGCTGGCAGGCGGGAAGGCCGCATCCTTGCCCACCTCTACTGCGCCGCAGCGGCAGTCGTCATCATCGATCGTCTCGCCAACGCAGAGCAAACTTTACCAAGGCTCAGGAGGGCGGCGTGGTAACGTGGCGGCGGTGGAACAGATGGCGAGTGAGCTAGACGATGCATTTGCTGGTCAAGACACCAGCGAGGCAGCTCGTCACGATGGCCCGCTCGGAGAGTCGATGGTGCCCGTGGCGGAGCAGCCTCTGGGGCGTGACAGTGTGGTAGGTGGCGCGACCGGTTCACAACCGCCGCCACCGTCGTCATCCCCGCCCTCTGCGTCGCCGCTTCAGGGCAGCCTTTACGGCCCGGGTGCAGTGGAGGGCATGTTGCATCCTCATACACACCAGATGTACATCCCCGGCAGAGCTGGCAACAGTGGCGGCTACGTCTCAGCCTACCCGGCGGCGCCGCTTTCACCTACCACGCCCGGGGAAACGTACTACGCCATGCACGCTGGTGCTGCTGCAGGGGGTGGCGCTGGTGGCACCGGCAGAACCGGTGGTTACAGCCTCTCTTCTGGCCATCACGGCAGTCGAAACATGGGGCCGCCGTCACAGCAGCGCCAGCAGCACCCTCATCAAGCGTACGTGCGCATCGGTTCCATGTTATCCACGACGATGCAGGGCAACTACAACATGAACAACGGAGGCGCCACCGGCAACTCGAGTCAGCGCGCCTACCCAACTAACCAGACGGCTCCAATGCCGATGGAGGGGAGTGGGTATGCGCCCTACGAGGGCCATAGCTACGCCCCAGTTATGCGTCAGCAATACCACAAGCGCGGCGAGGATTGCACTGCGCAACACAGCAGTGGCAACCACGGCTACAAGGGCGGCGATAGCGGCCTGCAGAGGATGAATCACCACAGCAACAACCGCAGCAGTGACAGCAGCGCACAGGCACTGCTGATACAGCGATTATAATCGATCGTGTGAGGGACAGATGCAACGTGGTAGGCGATGAGGTGGGTGGGGCTCTTGGGAAACGTGGAGGGTGGCGCGGAGAGGGATGCTGATGAGGAGAGGGTTCCCTCATCTTCTGTGCTGATCATTGTATGCGTATGCGTGTGTGTGTGTGTGCCTTCGCGGTGTTGTGATTGTGCTTGCATTCATTTCATTCCCCCCTATTTTCCGATTCTCGGCCGCGCTTGAATTGCTTCTCTGCTGCTCACACGCAATCGCGCTGCCGTGGGCAGCACAGCTCCGCACTGGGCAAACTGCGCTGCGCGCGTTCTCGCGATTATTGGGGCCGTTTTCTTTTTTTTTTTGGGTGGTTTCTCTCGTTGTTGCTGCATTGTTTGGGTTTGAGTGTGTGTGAGGACGTCTTGTGGCGGGCGTGCCAGTGGCGACTGTTGTCGGACCTTTCTTGGCTCTGTGCTCGGTGCTTCAAGCGACAACGGCCTCTTTTTCTTCCTCGCGAGGAGGGACAACTGAAACACAGAAGGGAAAAAACAGCGCCTACATCGAAAGAGGCTCTTCTCACGCAGCCCCCGCGTACTCCACCCAAGGGATATCCTCAGGGGCTTATGTAATCGCTAACGGAATTGACGGAGAGAGTCCATGCACCGTTGTGCCCTCCTCCCTTTCTCTCTCTCTCCCCACGCGTGCGTGTATGGGCGGGTGCGATGCGCATGTGCTGCGTCAGGGCGGAGTAACTTCTCTGCTCGATCTTATCGTTTCTCCGGGCGGTTAGTCTTCTCTGCAGCCCCACTTTCTCACCTTCCGCCCTCTCTCTCTTTCATTGACATCCTCCCCTTCTCTCTTGCTCGCCATGTTGGCGTGTTTTTCTCTCCAGGGGCACGCCGATTAGGATGGGGCTGGCGGTTGGGGTTGGGGTTGGCGCCAATTTGCCTTGCGCTCATCTCCACTGCGAACATACCCCCCCCCTCCCCCTGCAGAGGGCGGGCACTGGACCCCTGAGGCACCGCGGTGAGCTGGCCAGCATCATGCGGGAATGGGGTGCTGTGCAATCATCAGGAAAATCAAAGTGAGTGTGGAGGAATAGTGGGAGCTTTTTGTGCGCCGGCGCTGCTCAGTGTTCTTGGCTTCTCTCTCTAGAGGCCCACGAGTGTGTCTTTCCTCTCATCGATGACCACTGAGAGAAGCTCAGCAGACGAAATTTGTGGCCTAACTCTCTGACTCAGCGCACCGTTGAAGGCGATTACTCTCTTTCCATCCCCGACTGGGCTCTCATCTCGCCTTGCTTCACTTCGGCCTCATACCTGACACACACACACACACACACACACAACACATACGAGGTCACACGAAATACACAAGCATTCATTAAACGCAGATATACCGATCAGCAACGCCAGCACCACCTGGAGACGGCCAGGGGAAGAGCTTGGAGAACCGTACACAGTTGCTCGTGATGAAAGGGTACTACATCGAAGCTACGTCCACCAACAGAGGTATATAGGTACGCTCACGCACAGGCGCACCGATCCTGAGGAGACGAGAAGGAGCGACGCACTCGTTCAGCTCTTCGTTGGCACCCCTTCGCCCCCTCCCTCCCTCCCTTCGCTCCTCTTGTCTTTTTAAGTTTTATCACTCGGAGACAGACGCATCACGCGTGTCACGTCTGTTGCGCTTTTTCCCCTCGCTCTACCTAAGCGCAGGTGTCCGTGACGCGCCCATATATAGACAGTCAAACGCACGCACTCCACGGACGAAGCACGCGGACAGCTACGCAGCTAGCACAGATCAGTTAAGCTTTCCCCCTCTTTCCTTGGCCATGCCGGAGACGGAGGAGGAGCGCCGGCGGAGGAAGGAGAGGAAAAGACAGGATGTGGCCCGTAAGGCTGCCGAGGCAGAGAGGCAAGGGGCGTCGACTTCGGTAGAGGCGCCTCCGCTATCGAAGATCCCCTCACAGATGGTGGTAACGGCGAGAACTGCCATCAGTAACGCCGCCCCCACAGCTCCCTCCGGCGATACACAGGTTGCACGGGGCGAAACCGAAGAGGAACGGCGGATCAGGAAGGAGAAAAAGCGTGCGCAACGTGAGGCCCAGAAGCTGCAAGCGATGGCGGCAGCAGCCACAGCTGCCTCTGCACCTCCTATTACCGAGGCAGCTCTCCCAAAGCAAAACCGTCGAAGGAAGAGCGCCACGCAGCCAGAGAGAAGGATCGCCGTAGAAAGGATAACGCGAGCGGCGATGGTAATGGAAAGCGATTGTCAACGCCAACCCTGCCGACGACGAGGACGCAGCACTGCTGCACGCGATAGAAGCGGAGAACGAAGCTGTCGTGGCACAGAGCGTCACGAGCAGCCGCAATTTTGCCGTAGCTGAGCTCAAGCAAGCGATGGAAGAAAAGGAGCGGAAACGGCTCGAGTCAGTCGAGGAGCGGGCTCTGCGAAAGCGCGCGGAGCGGGAAGAGCGCCGCCGCCTCCGCCACGCCGTCGCCGCCGCTGCCGGCACAGCAGAGGGGAAGACCTGCGGCGATGAGCACGGCGCGTCGGCGACCGGTGCTGCTGGCCGGGTGGGACCGAGCCCGGTGACCGCGTTCGATCCGAGTGAGCTGCAGCGACAGGCTTATCGTGCGCAGTTCCAGAAGGATCTGGCACGAGCCACGGCGCTGCGCCGCATGGTCGACTTTGACAGCAGCGGTGGTGTTGTGTTGGACCTTGCACCGCAGAGTGCCTACGACCTGTACATACGGGACTTTGGCCAAGGCGGTCGCGAGCAGGTTGGTGTGCAAGCGCCGCCTGAGGAGGAGCGACTGGACGCTAGCACCCAGGCGGAGCGGGGCAAACTGCGGGTACGTGGGACACAGGCTCCGGATGATCTCGGTCTCTGCCCAGAGGAAGAGGCAGAACGGCAATTCTTTCAGCTGCGGCGCAAGGCGATGCTGCGCAGCGGCAAGAACGGAGGTGGCGCCGTGGCTGCAGGCGACGGTGAAGACGAGGCGGATGGCGAGGAGGGTGGGGAGGTGGCTGACAAGCCGGCTGCAGGTAGTGTTGGTAAGAAGACTCGCTTGGTGGACGCGGCACTGCTAGAGCGCTTCCTCACCAGCACACTTCCGGTGATGATTGCGGTGCTCGATGAGAACAGCACTACGTCATCGGGTGCTGCGGTGGCTGCAGCTGCCACGTCAGTAGAGGGCTCAAAGCCGAAGGCCTCGACAGCGTTCTCATCCTCGTATACCACCTTCTGCTGGCGTGGCACGCGCAACCGTCCAGTGGTGCAGGTGCTGGTGAACCCCTCCAATCCCCGTCAGCTCATTGCCCTACACGGAGCCATTGATGAAACTGGGCCGTCTCCGAGGCTCGACACATTCCTTTCCGTGCTGCTGTTGTGGAGTGTACATGACGCTGCCACGCCGGAGCGGGTGCTCGTCTCCTGCTCTGCTGTCACGTGCATCTGCACCAGCCCCTCACGCCCCCACCTCTCTACGGCGGCACTGCTGAGGGAAGTGTGTGCACCTGGAACCTTCTCGAGCCAGACCGTCTACACCTCTCCGCCGGCCGCTACGAGCGAGTTGTCTTCCACCTGCCCTCCTACAACACGGGCTGGCAGGTGGGCGGTCACGCCGCTCCAGTACGACAGGTTTGCGTGGCGGGGTACAACACCACTGCACCTGCCACCCGAAAGGAGGGGCAGTACGAGCAGCTTGTCTCGATGGACAACACCGGTACGATGTGCTACTGGGCACTGACGGAGAAGCGCGACCCATCGGAGATGAACAGCAGCGGCCCCGGCGCTGGTGCTGCGTCCCGCCTCAGTCTGCACGACAGTGATTACGGTCTACACCCCGGCAGCGGTGTGAGCCTGCACCTCTCCAAAGTCTCAACAGCGGCGACTGCCACCGCCAGCTCTGAGTTGCAGCAGCGAGACGAGGATTGCGACGCAGCGGTGACCTACAGCGCCAGCGTTGTGGGTGGTTTCGACTTCTGCCTTCTGACGGTTCCCAATACATCCTGACCGCCCCGCACGGCGTTCTGCGGTGCAGTCGCGTTGGCGGAATCGCGTCGCCGTCGCTGTACGGCCCCTCCTGCAGCACCAGCCGCCTGCCGTACACTTTGGCGTCAAGAGAGCACTTCAACTGCGTGAAGGCGGTTGCCGTGCCGTGCTGTCTGCAGTACAGCGTTTTGGACCCGCGGTGGTTTGTGGTGGGCTACGAGGACGGCACCGTACGACTCTATCTTCACCACAAGGCAGCGCCGCAGGTGACGGTGGAGGTGGGCAGCAATCCTATTGTCGCCGTCCGTTGCAGTGGCGCGATACCGTGGGTGGTATGGGCACTGGACGAGAGCGGCGAGTTGCACCTGATCGACTTCGCCTACCACCGCCGGCAAACGCCGCGTCTCTCGCACACGCTGACGCAGCCGGACACCGGCTTGTGTACCTGTATCGACTTGTCATCCAAGAGCGAGAAGGCAGATCAGCACTTCCTCGTGGCGGGGTTTGAGAAGGGTATGGTGCAGGTGCACTCTGTTGATGTGGAGAAGCTGCGCGTGGCTCATTCGGAGCGCGACGAGCATTGGATCTGAGGTGCACTGCACGGCGGGAAATGTAGGCAGTGTTTGGTAGGTGTTGGGCTATTGGATCAGGATGACGCTCGCTTTTCTTGTTGCTTCAACTTGATGTACGCTAGGGCGATGGAGCGGCGGCCATCGTGGATGGCGGGGCTCTCTGAGGACTGTGTGCGTGTGTACGCAAGTGTGGTAATTGGCCGGCGCGCTTTCCTTCCCTCCACTTCCCCCGCTCACATTTCCTCTCACTTTTGCTTTGTTATTTTTACCAGGGACCCTTTTGGCAATCGCTGTCACCACTGTCACGGCCGATCAGCGACGACATCACTTCTCCCCTGACGGCGCAAAGTAGAAGCAAACGAAACGGAAAATGAGTGGGTCACCGAAGTGGCTTGATGAGATGGGCAGGGGAGAGCGGTGCCGCTTCGGTAGGAGGTAGGGGAAGGGATATCCGTTGCCATGCTGCGCTCCACACTTGCGAATTCTTCACCGCTGCGCTGTACTTTACCTTGCTTATCCCTCGGCTTCTCTTCCATTTACTGCACGCGTGCGTGTGCATGCACTCACATGTGCGAGTCCCAGCAAGTTTAGTGGATTGCGTAGAAGTAGAAAAAGGGGCAGCCTCTTCTGCCCCTTTGCTCTACCGGCTTTGCTCTGTCGAATAGCTCGCATGCCTCCCTCCCTCTCTCCTCCGTATCCACATCAGCTCTCTCGCTTTCTTCCGCCCTCTTTTCGTAAGCCGTCTTGCATCCGAGCAGCTGCCCTTCTCCGAGAAGGGCGATGCTTTGTCTTTGTCGCTGCGACGCCTTCATCAAGCGTACGCATGCAAAACTTTCATGCGGTACGCATGGCGACGTGCGTGCGCTGGTGCACGGAAGCTACCCGTCGTGCGTCGCGCGCCACGTCTCCACTGCTGCTGCTGCTGCTGCCGGTGGTAATGCGGTCAGCGGCGCCGGTGATGACCGCCTAGGGTGCTCCCCATCGTCAGCCGCGGCAGGTGCTTCAGAGATACCCAAGAAGTTTATCTACGCACCACGACTCCGCTACACAGCCCCATGGCGCAGCAAGTCGATCACAGACTTCCTCATCTGCCAGAACGGAGTAGCCCTATCGATCGCCCACACGTACCACAACCCCCACACCGACATCACCGTCACCCTCATCCCACTCCGGCATTTTGCCCACCCCGAATTCTTCAAGCAGGTAGACGACTTATGCAGCCAACACGAGTCGGTGTTGGTGGAGGGCCGCACCCCTCTCAGTGGTGCTCCCTACTCCACAATGGTACCACCACGGGAGCGGCTCAAGTGCACGCGGCCTGTCGAGCACGAGGACGACGAGGGCTGGGAGCCACGCGAGGTCGAGAGCTTCTTTCAGCCCTTTTCATGGGGCGTCATGGACTCACCAAGCCACACAGTGTTGCACGCAGCGGATAAGTACGACTACGAGAAGCTGCCGTGGTGGTGCTCTGTGCGCTTCAACACACCTGTGCTCGGCAGTCTTGCTCGCGAGCAGCACTGCCTTAACATGATTTACCCTCTCCGTGAGAATATGTACAAGTCCTTTGCCATCCCCTGGGGGGCCGCCCACATGCCAGTATTTCACGAGATGCTGCTTGACAACGGGTTTGAGCCTGTGGGGATGTGTTCTCTTCTCATGCTGAACCGCATTGACGGCATGATCAGCGAGGGTGAGTTCAGCAAGATGGAGCGTTGGCAGCGCCAGCGCGCTTGTCGTGTGTGGTACCTGTACGGTCTCGGCCTCGCTTTGCTGTGGTGGCTCGCCTACGCGCACCTCACTGTCGAGTACCGCAGTGGACCACGGGAGATGTGAGCACTGCGGCGTTATTTTATGTCCTTCTGCTGTGTTGCGCTGGCGCGCAACAGGGCCTCAAACCTCAGCAGCTTCTCCCCGTCCCCTCAAGGAAAAACACCGTTGTAGCAGGAGAAGGACAAGGGAACGCCCAGGTAGGGGTGTACTCACTCCCCTCGTTGGACGCTGCCTTTTTCCCCCCCTTTAGCTTGAAGGGGGAGGTGGGTGGGTGGGGGAGGCTCAGAAGGGGCGCACGAGTGAAGGACGTCGCGTTTGTTTACGCGCAGACACACCGACGCTTCGAATGTACTCCTCTCCCCCTCGACTGTTGACTTTGCCAGCCGCCTTCTGCCGTTCACGAAAGGGGGGGAGTGGCTTTCCGTCTTTATGGTATCACCTTCCGACATGGACGTCACGTGGAAGGCGCGGGGGCATGCGTGAATGCGCATGTAGCACATCACTCCCCCTCTTCAATGTACTTTCACTCCTCTCTTTGGCAGTTTTCCCCATTCCTCGCAGCTGGTGTGAAGGTGAAGGTATCGTACCGCTATGAGGGAATGAAGCCAGCTGGAACTCTTCGCCGAAGCTGTTGCATCTCCTTCACCCCCCCCTCGAGGCTCTTTCTCGTGTGCACCTCATCCTCTTCACGTGCATTTTCTTCTCCCCCTTCTTGTAGTGTGCGCCCGCATACATCATCCGCACCGCCATCGCCTACGTCCCCTCCACCACCACCGTACGCGCACTCGCTCCGCTTCTTCTGTGCATGAGTAGGTCGCCAACCAGGGCGTGCGCGTCGTTCTCTTCTTTCCCACTGGCGGACATCTTGCTGATTTGTTGGTTGTGCGCATGGACGCCTCTCCCCACATCGCCAATCACAGGAAATCAGAACGGAGAAAACCGTCGATTGTGCTGTCCCACTTCTGTCCCCTCTTCACCTCTCAACACGGACACAAGCGCCCGTACATGACCGATAGAACAACTTACTTCCCCAATCCCCAAGTGAGGCGACCGGGTTTCGGCGCAGTTCATACCGAGGCCACTTCCTTGACCCGTTCTCCTCGCCCCCTTTCTTTACCTTGTGCGTCTCGCTCTCTTCCTCCCAGTGCCATCTATCCCAGTACTGCAGCACCACCGTCTCTCTGTTCTTCACCCAGGCATGTTTCTCTCCTACCTGCGCACTTACACACCTGCGAGTGTCTTCCTAATCCCTCTCCCCTTCATGTTGGCGTCGTTGTCTGCAGTTTTCTGTAAGCCGCTGAGCAAACTGACGCGCTAGCACCTCGCAGCAGTCGTTTACTTATTCGTCTTCTTCTCTTCCCTGGTCAGAGTTTCTCTTTGATGATCTGAACAATAACGTTGCCCTAGTCGTTGTCGTGACTCTTTCTCTCTTTCCCACCTCTGTTGTGCGCCCTTTCTTCCCTTCTTCCACCAGCTGCCACGGCAGAGCTCACGTGTGTATATTTACACAGACGCACACGCAGGCATCTTCGTTGTCGGGTGGCTGCCAGGTGCGACTCGCCAGACTACTAAAGGGCTGTGATGGGTGGCACACCGACACCCCCCCCCTCACCCCGTCAACGCGTTCTCTCTTCCTCCGCTCTGTGCAAAGGTAACCGCATTGCACTAACGCCCATTTTCCATAAACACACCTATACGCTCTTCCTGCGCCCACCCCCTTTTGTTCTTTCTTGCCTTCATCTGTGCAGCTTCACTGACTACCACCGCCTCAATCCCCACCCCTCTCTTTCCCGCCGCTTGCTCCTGATGATCCTCGTACTCGCGTGCTTCTCTCTCCATTGCCTTCGGACCTCTCGTACGTCGCTTCCCCTCCTGCTGTAGTTACTTTCCGTCATCATGCGCGGTTACTCGTCTGACGGCGTTGGCAAAGGGCAACTAATTTTTTTCCACTCCGCACACCCACTCGCCACCCCCGGCCCCGCTGCGGGCCCACCGCGTGGCGCGGAGCAGCGCTAGACACGCCTTGCAGCAAGGCGCCAACCCAGCCATCGGCGCACCCACCCCCTGCCTCGCAGCTCGCCTCGCCTCGCCGCACCCATTTTGGGCCGGCCGCCGCCTGGTGCATCCCTCGGGGCGGCTCAGGGCTCCCCACACCAGCAGGCAGCAGGGGCCGGGCGAGACGCGTTCGAGCCACGCTGGCGCCTCGCCCATCACACGAATGGCACAAGCGTGCCCGCTGTCGCATGCCGGCCCGCCATCCAGGGGCCTGGCCACAGACATCCGAGCGAGACACCGCTCGGACCTCTCCCCTACGTCGCGGGGGCATGGCCCTGTCAGCACCAGAGGCGGCTCGGCGTTGGCAGGGATGCGGGGGAGGGGGGGCTGCTTGGCACCCCGCACAGAGTTGGGGGCGCGGGGCCCTGAGATGCCACGCACTGGCGGGTGTGTCTGTTCTTCGTCCCTCAGGGATGACCCATCAATCGTAAGAGAGAAGCATATGTGAAAGACCATAGGGAGTTTCTCTAGAGATGAGAGAGTACACCTAGGCATCTCCAAGAGCGAGCCTCCCCAGCTCTGGAGAGCGTCGTGAGGGAGGGGAAGAGTGCGAGGAGCACTCGAAAGGGCGCTGACTGTCTTCGCCTTGTTTTTCCTTGCCGCTAACCATGCCGTATTTCATTTATGTCAGTGACGATACGCCCTTCTGCCGACGTTGTTCGCGGTGTTCAGCTCGTGAGAAGGTAAATGAAATGTAAGACGGAAGCGAAGAGGTGAACCTCTCGAGAATCGTCGCAGCAGAGGAGCAAAGACTGCATGGCGTTGAGAGGCTGTAGCGTGCCTGCGGTGCAGCGATACAGGCGAAAGCAGTGCTGTACTTTTCTGACAAGAGCGTTGCTGCTGCAAGGGGGAAGGCGAGTGTGCGTGCATGTGTGGTGTACATCAGTAGCTTCGACTGTCTGTCTCAACGGATATACACTTGTCTCTCTCTCTCACCCTTTACTTCACTTGGTCCCCCTTCCTCTCTCTTTTCCTTCTCCTTGTCCGTGAGCGCTGCCGCATCCGCATCCACACGCTAATTCGCAACACACGACTCCCCCGCTCCCTATGTGTATCGATTCCCGCAACAGCGTGAGTGCGCACGAGCAAACATCCTCCTCTTCTCTTTCGTTTTGCGTGATCGACAACCATCAGACGAACCCATAGCGGACAAAGAAGCCCGCAAGAAACCGAAAGAAACCCCATCAGGTAGCGTCCACAACACCTACGCAGCGATCATAGCCTCTTCTCTCTTCCTTTATCAGTAAGGCAGCACTGTTGTTCTTCCACCACCACCACCACCGCCTCTTTTGCTGTAGCGCTTCTTAGTACTGGTCAGAGTATAGCGTGTCTTCCTCGCTCCATCCCATTGCCCGAGACCGTATCGCTGTCTCTGTCTGCGCGTGCGTGTGCATTCCGTTCTGTGGCTGTGGAAGGCGAAAGAGGAGGTACAGGGAAGGCAAGAAAACGGCCCAGCGTCGGCGTCGGTAGAGTCTTGCTGTGGCTTTTTGGTCAAGTAAAGTGAAAAGACGCTGCTCCAGTGACGGCGAAGACGAACGCAGGGAGAGGAGGGGTGTACGAGAGTCTGCTGTGATTCGGGGCTTTCAGACGCTGTGCCACACTTACACCCTCTCCTTCTACTTCGTCTGTTGCGCCTCTTTACGTTGTGCGCATCAACTCTCGCTTGAGCTCTTTACAGCTTCCCCCCTTCCGGTTGGCCACCTCGTCCCCCCTCTCCATCTTTACTGAGCGCAGCCACTGCGGTGCTCGGGTGTTCCTATTGGTTTGCATTTTCAGCCTCTTTCCTGGTTTCTTTTCTGATGAAGCGCTGCGCGAATACGGTGCTTGGCCACCTGCGGCTGCCATCGGCCGCTCTCACCCCTTCCCCGCTCTCCAGACCGTCTCTGTGGGCTGCGCGTCGCTCTTTCAAATCGGATGGGACACCGTACAACACGGAAATGACGGACATCGCACACGGGAGCACGTACAACCGTCGCGCAGCGGTCGACACCGCTGCTGAGCAGGTTGCGGCGGGTCAGTACGCCGAAAACAAGCCGCGCGCAATCATGTTCGTCAATAAGCGACCGGTTGAGATCATTCCGCAGGAGGAGAACGTGTTAGAGGTGCTGGAGCGAGAGGGCATCACCATGCCGAAGTTTTGCTACCACCCCATTCTCTCCGTCGCCGGTAACTGCCGTATGTGCATGGTGCAGGTGGACGGCACTCAGAACATCATCGTCGCATGTTCCACCGTAGCGTTACCTGGTATGTCGATCATCACTGACAGCCGTCTCGTGCGCGACGCACGTGAGGGTAACGTGGAGCTCATCCTCATCAACCACCCGAACGACTGTCCGATTTGCGAGCAGGCCACGAACTGTGATCTGCAGAATGTGAGTATGAACTACGGCACCGACATCCCGCGCTACCGCGAGGACAAGAAAGCCGTTGAGGACTTCTACTTTGACCCGCAGACGCGTGTTGTGCTGAACCGCTGCATCCACTGCACCCGGTGCATCCGCTTCCTGAACGAGCACGCACAGGACTTCAACCTTGGCCAGATTGGCCGAGGTGGTCTGAGTGAGATTTCGACCTTCCTCGACGAGCTAGAGGTCAAGACGGACAACAACATGCCTGTCTCTCAGCTTTGCCCTGTCGGCAAGCTGTATATGGGCGACGCGGATGAGAACAACGAAATTCTGCGCGAGCTCGAGGCGGCGGAGGCCACGGCGTGAAGGGACCGTCTTGTGGCGCACCGCTTCATTAGACCGCGTTGTGTGTATGCTTTCTCTGCTGGTGTTGTGCCTTCTTCTTTTCAGCTCTGCACTTTGATTTTCTCTTCATGTACCGTCTTGGCGCACGTGGATGTGCTCGATTTACACAGGCAAGCCGTCGAGTGCGTCGCTCAGTTACGCAGTGGATAAGGCAGACACAGCGATACGGACAACCCCACCTTTCGATGCTTTCCTACCGCCCTTCTCTCTTCTCACGCGGCAGTCTGTGAGGAAACGCCAACACGAACGTGAGATGGGGAAGAAAGAGCAGCCAAGCATTGATGCATCGCTTTATTCCCGCTGGGAGTGCGAAGGGACCCCGCCTACAGCGTGCCCCGGCACTGAGACATGGCAACCGCCACCACTCTGTGCGAGAGGGCAGGCCAGCATTTTCGGTGAAGACGTACCAGCAGAAATCAATGCAACATCTAGCAGCTCACTTCTCTCCCTCCCCTTCGCGCCTCACCGAGATCCGACTCCACGCCCTTCAAACTCTTCACTAGAGGCAAGCTCGAGGTGGCACTCCGTGAGGTTCACTGCTGCTCCGCACCGAGCCTCGACGGAGGTGGTGGATGAAGGCAGCAAGCCCCCCTCTCCCCAGACAACCATGCCGTTCTGAGACGGTCCCCTGGCTGCCGGAATGCGAGCACTGTGCGCACGCGCCGTGAGCACGGCTGGCATAGTGCTCGCACCCGAACAGGACCTCCGGAAGCCGGCGGAACGTGAGTGATGGCCGGAAAAGATGCGGAGGGATTCGTATACCTGTCAGTCCCAAAGTGCACGTGTGCGACATGTGCGGCATCTCTTCCATCCGCCCACTTGTACGGATGGGGGGACAGGCGCCGGAAGCATGGCGAGAGCACCCCAACTTACACCATGGAGTCCTCCAGACTCTGCGACGGCGAGCCTCCGCACCGCATTATCGAATGCTGTGGCTTGAGGGGCCGCAGGGCGAAACACGGCACCCAGGCAGGATACAGGGTTTCAGAGAGCTCCTGGCCCGCAGCTGGCCAACTTCCTCGTCGAGCTCCTCCGCCGCACTCCTGGACCACACCCTGTTACGCCCCCAGCGGATGTCTCGGCCTCCGCCGTCGAACAGGACCGTGGCCGCGGCCCGCTCGGATCACGGCATGCCGTGCACCCGAGTCTTTCTGGCGCCTGTCGCACAGCACGTACGCGAGGAGGGACACGAAGAGCCCGCCAGACGCATGGCTCGGCTCAGCGTCAGACGACTCGCCCTTGGCGGCCACGGTTTCGCTGCAGCGCAGAAGCGGATGTACATCTCAGCGGGTGGTTGTAACGCGCATGTATGATGACACGCTCGTGGCTGAGATGGACACGTAGGGCAGGTAAAGGTAGAGTGCAAGTGCTCCTGAAGCGGCTCTCGAGTGGCAGAGTGGTGGGTGCGGGATGCGTTGAAGGTGCTCATTTATGTGCCCTCTGGGCTATCCGACGTTCCCCGTGTGTCTTCTTTACTTGTGTCTGTACCCGCTGCGGTTGTGTCGTGCATTCCGGGGCTCCCGCTCTCCGGCGCTACTCCCCCTTCGTTTCGTGCATTTTGGGCCCCTTCTTGTACGTTTACTCAGCCGTTGTTGTTGAGGAGTGTAGGAGTGGGGTGACGTGGCGGGGTGAGTGCGTCTCCACCCAACCTTTTGCTACTGCTTTGAAGGAGGCAGAGAGGACAGCGATGAGGGAAATCACTATACAGCGGCAGAATTGAGTCTTGCGGGTGGTATGAAGGCGAGGACTAATGCTGAACGCCGGCGCCATTGTGCGCTCCTACCTGGAGGCGCAGTGCTTTGCATTGTGCATCCTCGGCTTGCGTGATAGGGCATGAAGTATTTCGTCGGGGCAAAGGAGATGGTGGCATGTCCTACTCACCGATCGCCTCTTCCTGTGTGCCGTCTAGACGGTGGGGCGGGACAGCACGCGCGCTCTACCTGTGTCGACGTGACAGTCGCTTTGACGAGGACGGTGCGATGCCATCTAAACAAGCTCTTCTTCTCACCAGTTGATGGGTTGCATCGTTGCTCGCTGCTCCTTTGCACCGTCTCCTCCACTTTCTCGCATCGTTCCTCTTCTTGTTTCACCGAACGCTGCTTTGCCCAGGGATCTTTCAAAGCTTGGACGCCACCGCTGCACAGTGGATCAGTGTTTGCACATCGAGATATACTCCCCCCTTCCCCACCCCCCTTCTCTAGAAAGGGGGCCCTCTCGCGTCATGTCTGCAGTAGCGTGTTTGTGGAGCCACACGGAGTGGACGCCGTACGCGGTGCTGCGCGTGTCGCCGTCATCCACCATCGAGGACATCCGGGCTGCTTTCAGGCGCATGGCGCTGCTCACGCACCCCGACAAGGCAAAGGTAAAGACGACGACGACGACGACGCCAAGTGCGAATAGCGGTGAGACGGCGCCGTGTACGGCACCTCCTGTCTCATTCTTCCTGGTGAAGGAGGCGTCGGAAGTTTTGCTTGACCCATGCTTGCGGGCCGCCTACGATGCCGCCCACTCCCATGTGTTGGAGCGCGAGGTCGGCGCTGTCAGTGATACCTACTATCTTGAGGATGACTTTACTTGCGTAATGATTAACAGTGGCGAAGACGATGGGCAGTGCGTGCATGTGTACCAGCGCGAGTGTCGCTGCGGTGGCATGTATGAGGTCAAGCCGATTCCCGTGGTGCCGACCGGGAGTGGCGGTGACGAGGATGCCCCCATTTCTCCCTCAACTTACACGGTGAGGTGCCAGTGTGATTCGTGTTCACTCGTGGTAGAGGTGGTAGTGTAGCGCACTTCGAAGCGTTGTGCAAGTGCCTCTACCTCCACACGGCTAACAGCACCGCGAGCACCTTTCCCCTGGATTAGTCTCTAGTGTATTGTTCGCCTTGAGCTTCTCTCTTTTTCTCTCATGATAGTGAAGAGTGTGATGCGGTGCACAGTGCTGCAGTCGTACCCTCGGCATCACGTGAGGCACTCGTCAGGAGATGTTTCAAGTGCAGTTCTCTATCTTAGTGTATGCGGCTGCGCTTGTGTGGTAGTACGCCCATATCCGTCCAGGTGTCGCTGCTTCCCTCTTTGCTTGCTTAAAGGGTGTTTGCCCTTCTCTGTCGTGTAAGGCCTGCGGGAATGCCCACGTACTCGTGCGCATCGGTCAATCAGGCCACTCTTCTCCGCATGCTGTGGCGTACACATGCGTGTGTGTCTCATTCACTCAGGGCGGTGTGTGGGATGTCATGGGGGCCATCTGTGCCCACCCGGACAAAAGGGGAGGCGATGCGTAGAGGCCCATCTGAGGCCAATGTGGTCAGGCGAAGACAGGCAAAGGGGGGGGGAGCGACGAGCGCCTCACTTTCTTTTTTCGTTCAGCACCTCCTCTACCGCGTGTCAAACACACGCCCGTCTCTTTCCTCTCCCTCTCTCGCAGTCAGCAAGAGCGGAGCACTGAGCTTCTTTGGGAAGTCGCCCTCTTAGGGTCAACGATGCATTGCGCATGCGCGGCCAACACCCACATACGCACGTTTCCTTCCTTCCTTTTCTTCCCTCTCACCTCCGCTCAACTCTTGCAAGCGAGCACCTGTGCAGAAGGAGAAGCCAACACTCCTGCTTCACTGCTGGTGGTGCTCCCGGCGTCGGACAGCCCTCGAGTTGGTGCCACACACCCCCCTTACATGCGAGAAGAGTACCTTCGCTGCCTGCGCCTGAAGACATTCATAGGGCGAGAGGGAAAAGGTGAAGGATGCAGCAGGAGTGCGTACAGCACTGAACTCGCGTAGACTCCCCCGCATTGCGGTAGACATAGGCACGTCAAGGGGCGAGTGCAGTGTGCAGTGAGCTTGTGCGTGTATGCTTGCATGCGTGGTAGGTTAGAATGAAGCGGACTCTTAAGGTACTGTTTGTTCACTGCTGGATAGGAGGGTCCTCCACTTCCGGCTGTTGCGGTGGTTGCCTTGATACCCACTCTGCAGCTGCGGCTGCCGCTCTTGTGCCTCCATATGGTGCCTTCGATAAATCCCCCAGCTGCCACATCCCGATGCGCTTCTCTCTGCGAGTCTTTTCCAGTCACTATCACTGTCCCTATCGGTTGACTCGTGCCTACGCGGGGAGCGCGCCGCTCTCATCGCACACGTCCGGTGTCAGGTGGTGCACCGCATGCACGGCGCGCGCCTACAGCGTCCAAGCATACACGCACGCGGAGGACGCTGAGGCTGACGAGGAAGACTACCTGCAGGCTTACGAGGAGCTGCTGCTAAGTGCGGCGTCTAGTGCGGAGGCTGATGGTGCTGCTCAGCCCAGCGACGCGAGCACTGCGGGGATTGTCCATCTTGAGGATGGGTTTCAGGTGGACGGCGCCTTTCTGCCCTTTGGGCATCCGGCACCACTGCTGTCGCCAGCGGATGCACTTGTGGAAGACACACTGGCGGCCTTGCCTGCCGATGGCTCCCCCGTGCTGCTGACAGACCTCACCCTCTCGCTTGACGTGGAGGCAATCAGCGAACTTTTTGGCTCCGTGCGGTCTTTTGTCCAGCTCTACCCACATCGCTTCACCTGTGGCCAGGACGCCGCTACATGCCGGTGGCACGTGGCGCGGGTTCTCCCGTCCACCTCGTCGCTCAGCGCAACCGCCGCCGCCGGCGTGCCTGGCCTCGCATCTGCTGTCGGTGGAAGCGCGCGGGACGACCACAAAGCCACGATGGCAGACCTCGATATGGCAGCCATGGCGCTGGAGGAAGAAGTGATGCGTGTATGCGGCAGTCATCACATGCCGCAGGCAAGTGTGCTTGAATCTGAGGCGGCGCTGTCCACGGCAAAGCGATCGGGGCGCCGCTTAACACCTGTCCTTGTACCTCCCCCACTTATTCCATCGCCAGGCACTGACTCTGCCCGCGACGGCGCGTCTTTGGCTACCACGGATGCATGGTGGTCAGCCATTGCGAATCTCTTGCCAGAGGATGGCACCCCACTTTCGATCGCTGTGCTGCGTGCATTGCTACCGGAGTCGATTGCGCAAGAGCTGTCCACTAGCCAAGTGGGTCTGGCTCGGTGCTTCAAGCAGAACTACACCACGGCCAGTCGTTATGTGGCTCTCACGACGGATGCAACGGCGCTAGTTCGAGCTGTGGTGCCGCACGGGAAGAGCTCCGCAGTCGCCTCGGTTTCATTGTGGTCGCCGGAGCACCAACATGCAGCTTTCACCAACTGCAAGGAGTCTTCGGTGGTGGCCTTTTCCTCTGCCGTGTCCGACATCGCTGATGGCTCGTACGTCCCTCCGCCGGCGGACTACGACGCATCGTTAGATGCAGAGCCTTGGCTGGTAACGATTTCGCTAGACGAGGGCGAGGAGACAAGGTTGGAGGGGGAGCATTTTGAGTCAGGCGATGTGGAGGAAGGGGAGCTGGAGCCCAGCACCGGCACCGCAGCTGCGCTGGCAGCTTCGACTGGGCTTCAAGAAGTACCATACAGTGGCCTCGATGGTGCCAGTGGGCTGGCAGTGACGCAAGGCCATGGAGCAGGCTTGCAGCTGCACAACTTGAACCTCGAGCGGCTGTATGACGCCCCAGCGCCGCCGACGGCGATCATCAAGCCAAAATCTTCGACTGCAGCGCAGCTACCATGCCCTGCTAGTGCGGTGTGCAAGGAGCGTCCCTCTCGCCCGTCGACGCCAGCCCAGTGGCTCGCTTTGCACACCGCCATGGCCGAGGCACGTGGCTGGATTACGCCGATGCAGATGCTGGATTACCTGGTCGAGTGCGTACCCACCTTTTTCATCCCCATAGAGGAGCTGCGGCCGTCCGACGCCATCCTGAAACTCGTTGGCGCACGCACGAGCATGCGCACGCTGGTTTGTCGGGTCTACATGTACTTCGTGGAGAGGTCGGAGGATAAGATGCAGGTCCGACTGGCGCCGACCGTCCAGCACGCGCAGCGCGGAGCAGCCAACGTGCATTACCCAGAATGGATACGGGAGACGGTGGCCGAGCATGAGCAACGTGGTGCTGATGCAACGCCGAGCGAAGCATCAGCACCAGCGGACGCCGCCACCGACGCCGCCGCCAACCCAGGGGACCGCCAAGGCAGTGCTACTTACCGTACCACCCGAAGCGGCGGTGCGGTGCTGCAGTCCAGTGACACGACGAAGGCCTTCCGGTGTTGCGTGTGCGAAGACCGATCAAAAGCCTACTTTGCGCGAGATCGTTCAAGTCTCTCTCCGCTACTGCGAAGACGACTGTGTCTCCGGAAGCCCTGCCTACTGCTATGCGGCTGAGTTCCCCTGGTAGACAAGCAGATGCCAGCACAGGTACAAGAGGAGGCTCCACTCTCACCATCCACAAAGGCGACGGTGGCGTTATCGCGTTGTCTTCCGTGCCGACTGGCGAGATCGGCTACCCCTTTCTGGCCTTGGCCACACAGCCAGCCGACGCGTGGCCGTGGTGGGCGAAGCTGCTGTGCGTGCTGCCATTTGACACGTACGTGCCGCTGGGCCACCTCTGCATCCACTACTGTCCTGGCCTCGCGCCTGACCACGTCCATCGCGCGTGGAGAGCCACGGACGCGTCCCTTCCGTCGACAACATCAACTGACAACACACACACGCCGATCCCGCTCTCGTTGCTTCGTGCGCCGACGACATCTCGCAAGGTGCGATTGCGTCCCTTCTGGCTCTCACCAGGCTGCACGGCAGAGCTGGAGAGCACGGTGATGCCGGCAGGCCTCGTGAAGCAGCTTCGCCCAGCGTGGCTGTCGGTCTCCCGTGTGCTAGCCAAGCTCACCCCTGAAGCGCGAGAAGAGAGCTTTGCCTTGGCCCTTCGTCGCCCTTCCGCCGCTGGTCTATCCGCCGAAGAAGCGCTTGTGATGGTACTGCGTGACTGCGGCCGTGGTTGCTGGGTGCAAGAGGACGGTGCGAAGGTTCGTCAGTATGCGGCTTCCAGCGCGCTGGATGACCACTTCCACGCATCGCTCTCACTGCTGTACGGCTTCAGCTCCGCACACGCGTGGGAGCCACTGCCGACGGTGTTGGACCGCGCGGCAGAGCACGTACGCTCTCTCTTCGCACATTCACAAGCGCCCCCACTGGCGTCGCCGAACACGGTTGGATTGATTGGTATGCTACGCCAAGCGCCGCCTGCAGAGCTCAAAGCGTTTCTCACGCGGCATGCGCAGTGGCTGCAAGTGAAGGTGACTGACGGCAGTGAGACAAGCGACGGGCGGCGGCCCAGCTGCTTGTACGTAGGCGGGCGGCTCTGGTCTCATTCTGAAGGGAGAGAGAAGCCCCAGGTATTCGTGTGAGAGGCACTGGCGAGGCATGGAGGGGAGGTTGTCGGTGTTTCTGTTATCGTTTATGTTGAACTATTCAGGGCTGGGGGGTGGGAGGGCAACAACTGAGTGGCCTTTCACGCACACTGGCACCCACACCGACCTCTCCAAGGTGAGGAGGCGCGCAGGCATGTCGTGGGTGGCCTGGTCGCGCATGAGTGGATCACCAAGTGTTTGCTTCTCTCTCTCGCAGCCCTTTTTGCCCCTCTCAGACGTCTGCGATGCGCTGGAGGCCTCTGCACAGCGCGCACAACGAGCTGACCAGCTTGCCGAGGAAGGCAGCACGAAGTTGTGTCTATCAACTGCCCATACATAACCATGAAGGGACTACATGCTCGTTTAATTACCACTACCACTGCCCGTGTGGGTAGCGCTGGCTCCGCTCCTGATGAATCTACGCATACGCGGCCACAAGGCCTTTTCCATTCTTACGGCATGCGCGCATCGTACCGACGAGGCCCGAGCTACTTAGCTGGCAGCCGCATCGTATCGTTCATGCTCACCGCTCAGTGAACCACGGCTGCTTGTGGAAAAGGTGAAAATTCCTCTGCTGTCCGCAAACAACACAGCGGATGTTCTGCTTAATACGCAAAGGTCTTCTGTACTACTTCACCTTCTCCATTACTGATGTCTTCACCAACACCATCGCGGTGTGCACACTGGCCTTTGCTTCCTTCTCTTTGCCTCCGTGCCCTGCGACCCCCGTCCACCTGCCCGCGTGCTTCACACAACTACGCGGCGGCTGAGCCGACACTCCTTGTGAGTCATATTGTGCCAATCGCGTCACTGTATCTCACCGGCACTCCACCTCTTTAATCCCACAGTAAAAGTGTGTTTCTCTTTTGTTTCTCTTCCTCTCCCCATACGCTCACCCACGCGCGACTACGTCTGGTCTCTGCCGTCTGCCTGCCGCCTCTACAATTCTACGCGTTTTCGCAAATATCAGCCGTGCTCGGGCCCATACACAGCAGAAACAGTGGAGCGAAGGATCACAAGCGGGGTAGGACACATCGTCCGACAACAAGTGCTCACCAGAACTCGCCAAGTCAGTCCCCACCACGCCACATAACACTCACGCACTCTTTTCCCCCTCTTTCGCGACCTCTGTGCTGCTCACCCTTCAGTCGCTCTGTATATCCCTACCCTCTCCCCCTCTTCACTCTTTCTTCCCTCTATCTGCTGAGGTGACCCGGAGGTGCCCCAGCACCTGTCCACAGAACCTCCTAAACGCGATAGACGCCGGAACAAAAAAACATTCGTACCCACCTAACACTACTAAGTTCAAATTCTCTTCTCGTTGAAAATCCCCCTTCTCTCCCATTGTGTCTTCTCACTAATCACACTTTCTTCCACCCCCCTCCCTCCACTAAGTCTCTTTCTCTTTCCTCCACCCGCATCCTCATAAGCGACGACGATGGGGCCGAACGGGTCTGAGAAGGACGCCGCCGCGTTCGAGGAGAAACCCGCGAGCCCGCTCGATGCAGAGATGCCCCCGCAGAAGCCGCAGCGCCGTCAGTCTGTGCTGTCGAAGGCTGTGAGCGAAC
>RAIA01000087.1:355000-357500 GCA_003664395.1 Leishmania lainsoni
GTTCGTGCAGGACATCGTGAAGGTCTTGACGCACATCTGCATGAACGCCGTGGATCTGTTTGGGTGTGTGTCGGACACTGAGGGCTCTGGGGCGATCAAGCCGTACACCGACGGTGTGGAGGACAACGGCTTTGCCCCGAAGAAGAGGGCTGCTGAGAAGGCGGAGGAGTTTACGTCGACCGCTTCTAGCGTTGCGGATGAGATGTTGGAGGGCTTGGAGGAGGAGACGCACTCACCGATGGAAGAGATGAGTCATGTGAGTGTGCACTCACCTCAGGGTCATTAGTAGTACCGTACGCGAAAGATAAGAAAATGGGGATGTGTCGTGGCTGAGTAGGTGGCGTTGGGAGGCTGCAAATAGTGAGTGCGAAGCTGAAGGCTGCGGAGGCCGAAGTGAAGCTGCACCAGAGAATTCGTAGTGGCATCACGAAGTGAGCCGACAGAAGGTGCAGGGGGGGCTCAGCACTGTCCCACTAATGACATGGAGCCCCTGCTCTTGTAGGCTTGTTGGTGTTTCGCATGCCGGTTCCGACGTCACCTCCGCACAAACCGACGCACACTCACCCATTCTCTGTCTTTCTTTTGTTGACCCCTTTTTTTTCGCGTTTGTGTGTGTGTGTGTGTGTGTGTGTGTGTGTGTGTTTGTCCTCTTCCCGCATTCGCTCGTAGACTCTTCCCTGCGTTCCCCTCGCTCCTCTCTCACCCCGACACTCGCCCGCGTGCGCCTCTGTTTGAGTGGTCCGGCGGCTCATGGGGCGTACCGCAGTCTAAAATAGGGGCCTTTCCGGGCCTCTTTTCTTTTTGTTTTTTTTTTTTTTTTTTTTTTCTGTTTTGGAAGACGCTAATAACCCGTAGATGATGCCCCTCTCCGCGGATCCACTGTGCGCGTGCGTGTCCTTGTGTCGATGTATTCCCCCCCTCCCTCTATGCAGGTGGGCAGGCAACGGGCGCAGCTCCGATGGAGGCGGAGGTATTGGGCTGTAAATTCTCTGTTAAGCATCTGGACGTGCAATGAACACTCGAAGAGAGGCGCACTGAACGGCAGGCGGCACTTACTGACACGCACCAGCTCTAGACACCCATGAGGGCGACTGTGCGCACCTTCGCGGCGGAGCGTTGTTCATAAGAGACAGAGAAGGAGATGGATGGTTTGTCGTTGTACCGATACGGAGATGAAGTGAGGCACAACGAACACGACATAGAAGCTGACTGGTGCTTCTGGCCGGCGCATCGCTCTCTCCTCCACACACTCTCTCTCTCCGCACCCCTCCTCATGTATGTTACGAGCGCGTGTGTGCGTGTGCGTATGTGATGGTGATGATGAAGTACTGCAAGTTGTTCTGCGCATTGCTCTTCTGTCATCTCGTCTGTCGGAGTAGCTGAGTAGGCCGTACTCTTCCCCTTTCTCCGCATTGAAGACTCGTCTGTCTACTGTGCATCCGTGCTGAGTGAGCGTGAATGGAAGCCAGCGAGCCGTTTCTCGAGGCTATCGTGACGGAGATGGACTGATGTGCACGCAGTCACGGACGCATCGTATCGAGAGGAGGGGTTGTTGTACGTGCAACTCAGCGCAGTGCTCCAAAATGGTTGAAACAGAGTGAAGGCTGAGCCAACGGCATCGGCAGAAATAGTGAACGGGCGAGAGAGCGGAGGGGCGGGGACGCGGGCGCGGCAAAACACGCAACCGCCGCCATTGCCTGGGGGTGTTGATGTATCGTTCTGTGAGCGTGCTTGCCTGTATGCCTCTCGTGTCCATCCCCGCTTCAGTGCACATTGATGGCTTCCGTGTTGTCTTGTGAGTAATGATGGCGCTACTGATAGCGCAGTATTCTTCTGCACTCTCTAGAACGCAGCGCCTTTCTTGCGTTTATATGCCTTGTCTTCCCTCCTCACCGTCCACCCCCTCTCCCTCTTGTCTTCCTTGCCGTGCCTCCGTCAACATTCTCACGCATGGACACACACGCGCTACTTTCCAATCGATCTCTTCCCCTCTGTTCAGTCTCTTGGCACCAACGGCACTGGCATAACATAAACCAATCGAAACGGACCCCTACGTCAAGCGCGACCATTAACTTGACAAAACCCCTCAATCTTTCTTATTCAGGAGTGGATCGTACAAGTCACTTAGGACAAGAAATCACTTGCTGCTGCCTTAGTGTGCTCCTTCTTTCTATCAGTCCTTCTCTCAGTCGTAGTCAGAGGAGTCTTCGCTGTCTTGCTCGCGTGTCCTCTAGCCTTACCCCAAACAAAGAGGCACCTACCACCACACGCACGCCGTACACATCCTACTCCCACGAACTCACCCCCCTCCCTCCACTAAGTCTCTATCCGTTTCCTCCACCCGCATCCTCATAAGCGACGACGATGGGGCCGAACGGGTCTGAGAAGGACGCCGCCGCGTTCGAGGAGAAACCCGCGAGCCCGCTCGATGCAGAGATGCCCCCGCAGAAGCCGCAGCGCCGTCAGTCTGTGCTGTCGAAGGCTGTGAGCGAACACGATG
>RAIA01000087.1:360000-412251 GCA_003664395.1 Leishmania lainsoni
CAGGACATCGTGAAGGTCTTGACGCACATCTGCATGAACGCCGTGGATCTGTTTGGGTGTGTGTCGGACACTGAGGGCTCTGGGGCGATCAAGCCGTACACCGACGGTGTGGAGGAGGCTGTGGGGTTGCCCCACGATAAGAAGTAGTGCTGCAGGAGATACGCAACGTAAGTGAGGACGTGTCTTGGGTGAGAAGGCATGTCTTTACGTGTGGGTGGTGTACGGGTAACGGCTAATGTTGTTGTTAAGCCAACTCATTTTCCGATGTGCTGCTGATGGACCATGTCGCCGTCTGTGGCAAGTCAGTGCGCTTCCCCTACGTCTGCGTGATGGCGCGTATGTGTTGTCACCCCAAAACTCTTTGCAGGCTAATTCAGAGTTCATGTGCGTTGTGGCGGTGGGGGTAGGACAGTGTAGTGTTGCTTTCCCAGCTGTGCTTCTCTGTCTCTGTGCTGTTGTTTCGTCATACTCTTGCAGTCGTTGGCACGCAGAAGTCAGCGGCGTGTGTGGTAGGTGTACCGCATCGGACGGCGGTGTGCTACGGTGCATCTCTTTTTGTTGTTCTCGGGGCACACCGGGATGACGTGCTCGGGGTGGCGCCCCGCATGGACGCGACTCTGTTAAACGTTTCCTGCCACGTCTTGGTGTAGTTATGTATCCCCACATGCAGGTGTAGTTGCTTGTTTTCCCTTTATGTTTGCTGGTAGCTTTCTCTGCTAATCCAGTTTGTTCCCTTATGCCATCGACCTGGAGGTGGTGGCCTCCACACTGCAGCATGGCGGATGCGCATATACACACAACAACACCCGCACCAAGTGTTCCCCTCTGATTTTCCCTTGGTTGTACTTGGTACTGCATGGTGCGAGGCATGTGTGCGAGTCTGCGGGGAAGCAGGACACATGGACACCTCAAAGCCGTTGCCTTCTCCCCGTCGCTGTTCAGCGCCTGTCTTTCCCCTAGGGCGCATGCGACTTGCACGGATGAGGCAGAAGACGGCTCGCACCTGCGGCGGCGGCGGTGGTGGAGGACTCTGGGCGGGTGTAATGCGTCGTCTCTTCGTTGGCGGTTGTTTTATTGTGCGCTCTTCCTTCACTTCTCTTTTTTTTTTCTTGTCTATCAACGGAGGACAAAACGTGCGTGGCGGTCGGTGCGCACGGGTAAAGTTGAATGTGCGCGCCACCGTCACCACCGGCCTCTCCTCCCTCCTTCCCTGCCTTTCTTTTATGATAAGGGGGACGGGGGCGCGGCGGGAGTTTGCAGAGGGGCTTACGCGAAAGAGTGTGTCTTCCCCCCTTTCCGGCCCCTCTCTCGCTTTCTCCTTCTTCATGCGGTGCTATGGTGTCTTTCTTCTTCGCTGTGTTCTCGATGGTCTGCATGACTGTTGCTGCTTGTCGACAGTTGAGCACCATCAAGTCTGTGAGGTGTGCTCGTGTATCAGCGCGGAAGCGATGGGGAATGCGGAACGACAGCAATACTGGCGCTACAGCGCAGGCACTGACTCCCTCTTTCCTTTCCCCTCTTTCTTTTCTTTTCCGTTTTGCTTCACCACGTTTTCACTCTCGCACTTTCGAGTATTATTAAACTGTGCGCACCCCCGCGTTCACTGGGAGTGTGCGCACCCCCGCGTGTGTGTGTGTGTGTGGGGAGGGCGCAAATAAGGGGTTGTCCAAGCTGTACAGGTGCATTGCTGTCTTTACCTTTGCCTCTTCGACCGTAGTTCCACTGCCCTCCCTCGTCTGCTCATTTGTGTGCGTGTCACTTTTGTTTTCCCTCTCTCTTCTCTGTTCTCTCTCTGTACTGCTGTATTGTCATCACATCTCCCACTTCCCCCCGAGGATGCACTTGGAGCACCACCACCACCGCTGATGGTTGTTTCGCTCTCTCCCTGGCGTCGCTGACCGCTCTTTTCTCGCGACCTCTGAGTATCCGCGCGTGGAGTGCGATGCCTGCGCCCTTATATGCGTGTTTCTGGAGTTGATTCTGGGCGCAGGAGGCTAAGAGAGAGAAAGACGTGCGCTCAGAGAGAGAGAGCGAGCGAGCACCAAAGGATGGAGCAATAGGCGGGCAATGATGGGCGGAGGAGGGGAGGGGGGCCGTGACGCAGTCGGGGGGGGGTTGAGTCACCCCCACAGACGGGGTCTTCCTTTTCCGAAGTCAAAACCGTGCGGCGTTAGTTTCTCGCTTGCTTGTGATGCTTTTTGTTATTTCATGCTTTGCGCGCTCTCTCTTTTTCGTTTGCTAATAATTCCCCACTGCCCTCTCCTCTCTATTTTTCCCTTTCCTCCATTTCCGCTTCTTCCTCCTCCTCCTCTTCGCCACACCTCTGTGCGAGTTTGCTTTTCGTAGTGCGCGGCACGTAGGAGTAGAGTGGCTGGATCGATTGCCATGCTGGCGGCGGTGAATTCAGTGAGCGCAGCGCATGTCCAGGGGTAACAAGATGCGCATTAAGCCCCTTAAAGTACTTGAGGATAGAACAGTCGTGCAAAACAACAAAATCAGCAAACCAAAAGGAGCGACTTGAAGGTGAGGGAGCGCACAGAGGCAGAGGAGGGGGGTGGGGGGGACGAAGAGAAGGGCTCCGAGGCCGCCGCAGCAAGAAGAAGAGTGCCGCTGCTTCTCTACCCACTGCTGCTGCTTCCTTCGTCTCTTTCCCTTTCCTTCTCGCATCCCTGCAGCGCTGCATACCCATGCCCACATGCCGACGTGGGTTTAGGCTGAGTGCAACAACAGGAAGGGGCACCGGACTGGGGGACGGTGCTGTCCACCCGCCTAAGCGGCAGCTGAGGCTACGCGATATGGCGGTGCATTTTTATGGGGTAAGCAGGCGACTACCTCCGCCCCCTTTACCCAGTGGAAGTGTTCAAGTTTCATAGAGGTCTTTGCCTGTGCACAGGTGGAAGGGGGTGACCGTTGGTGTTGCCAGTGCGGTGCCAGGGACCTTACCCCCCCTTCCTTGAGTGCGGCGCAAATTTCTAGCTTGAATTTTTCCACAGACGCATCTCTTCTCACTTCTTTCTCTCTTTGCGCAAGCTGCGGCTTCCTCTTTCCATTCACTCAGCCTCAGCACTGCGCGTGTTTTCTTCCTCAGCGTCGGTTCTACCAGCGCACTGGACATGCCCATGCACATCTACTACAATCGTCGTGGCCTCTGCCTTTAAGCAGGCCCTCAGGGACGAAGAACAGACACACCCGCCAGTGCGTGGCATCTCAGGGCCCCGCGCCCTCAACTCTGTGCGGGGTGCCAAGCAGCCCCCCCCTCCCCCGCATCCCTGCCAACGCCGAGCCACCTCTGGTGCTGACAGGGCCATGCCCCCGCGACGTAGGGGAGAGGTCCGAGCGGTGCCTCGCTGCGGATGTCTGTGGCCAGGCCCCTGGATGGCGGGGCGGCATGCGACAGCGGGCACGCTTGTGCCATTCGTGTGATGGGCGAGGCGCCAGCGTGGCTCGAACGCGTCTCGCCCGGCCCCTGCTGCCTGCTGGTGTGGGGAGTCCTGAGCCGCCCCGAGGGATGCACCAGGCGGCGGCCGGCCCAAAATGGGTGCGGCGGCGAGGCGAGCTGCGAGGTGGGTGGGTGGGCAGGGCTCGAGGCAGGGGTGGGTGCGCCGATGGCTGGGTTGGCGCCTTGCTGCAAGGCGTGTCTAGCGCTGCTCCGCGCCACGCGGTGGGCCCGCCGCGGGGCCGGGGTGGCGAGTGGGTGTGCGGAGTGGAAGACACACCTTTGCGCGCGTGTGTGACTCGGCTGGGGGGCATCAGCACAAATCGTAATAGCGGTCTTCTCATTCATCAGTGAGGAAAGCGCGGGAAATGCAGCGGGAGCAACGCTGCTTCGCTTCTTTTAGGCCTTCATTGAGTGGCAATACGACTCGATTGCTGGCGTATTTTTCTCCGGTTGCTGTTGCGCTCGCTTGGTACTCATTATGACCACAACTAAGGCTTTCTCGCTAAAGGCGAGAGAGGTGATAGACTCTAAGCAAGTAGTCAATGCACCGCTCGCAGCCCGTTTCTTACGGATTGTCTGACGGTGGCGCATGTGGAGACGTACACGTATGCGGTGTTTGTTCGTCCATCCACCCATCCATCCCCCCTCCCCCCTCTCTCTCGCTCTGCTTGTGTCGGGGCCTCTTTGTTTTTGTTTGCGCTCTTTCGTGCTCAGGTGTGAGCTCACTGCGCCTTCTTCTCTCGCGTGCGTGCGTGCGTGCGTAACACTTTCCTCGCTCTCCATACTCGCCGCCGGCTGTCTCTCTCTTTGCTCCCAGGGGGGGGCGCAGTCTGGGCGTTGCTCACCGTAGGGGCGTCTTCTGCTCATTCGCGAAACCATCTCGAGGACCATCCCTCTGCGCTGGCGCTTTAGGTCTTCATGTCGTCACCGAGTAACGGCGACGTCCACGGTATGGGGAGCACACCTACAGCGTCGAACGATTTTACTGCAAATGGCGCGCACGCACACCCAGCAAGCATCAGCAACCGCGTAGCGAAGCTGAAGCTGTCAACGCTTACAGCCATGGGATCCGGAGCAGAACCAACGCACAGCGCGCCGCGCATCATCGGCAATGATGTGTCGCGGCAGTTACCCCCACGCGTGGCTTCCCCAACACCGGGCATTACGGCGATGCCATTGCTTAGCACCAGTTTCTCCCAGCACGGCTCCGCGACGCCAACTGTACCTTCACAGGAGAGCATCAGCGTCATCGTGCGCTTGAAAGCTGCCCCCAAATTGTCCTCGTCAACAGCGCTGCTCTCGTACACAGTGGAGGATGGCACACTTGCGACGCCACGGATGGTCTGTCGTGTCTCCTCGCAGGATAACGGACTCGCTTCGCCGCGTCTGCACAGCTGCGGCGGTGGCGGCTCGGCGGAGTCACCCGCTGCTCTCTCAGCGGCCTTCACTGACACTGACGGAGGTGCTAATGTTGCTGCTGCCCCGTCTACGGAGGCCACCACATCTCCTGCGCTCTCAGTTTCGTTGCCCAGAGAGGTAGTGTGTCCGTCGACGCAGCCGTCAAAGCGTCTATCCTTGACCCCTGCTTCTCCAACGATGTACTCCTTGTCGCCGCAGCCGAGCTTCTCTGCGGCAGAGGCCCCGACGACGCACCTCCACGAAGCGGATCGTAGCGCTGTGCTCGGTGGCACGGCCACGGTTGGCAGGAGCATCGGCTCACGTGGCCGCGTGCTCACCATCACCTCTCCCAGCACGAGGGAGCGTCGCCAGTATGAGTTTGGCGAGGTGCTGGAGCCGGAGGTGACAAACCCGGCTCTGTGCGCGCGCCTCCTCCCATCCATCACGGAGCAGATGGCGGCTGGCTTCAATGTTTGCGTGCTGTGCTACGGCCAAACCGGGAGTGGCAAGACATACACGATGAATGCGTTGGCTCCAGCCGTTGCGGACGAGGTGTTTCGCTCCCTTGACGTCAACAACGAGGTGGTGGAGATGAGCTACATACAGATCTACAACAACAAAGCCTACAGCTTGCTTGACGGTGCCCGCGGTGGTAAGTTTGGTGTCGAGCTGTCACGGCCGCTGACGAGCTGCACCGGCAGTGGCAGCAACGGCGGTGGCAGTGCCTTGGAACCCAAGGCTCTGATCCAGAGCAGCGCTGAGGTGCTCAAGAGGATGAAGGCGGCGTCGCGACTGCGCGTGACGCGCGCACACACCCTCAACGCCCACAGCTCGCGTTCCTTCACACTTTTGTCTCTGCACATCACGCGTTTCCTCGACGGTGCGCCGCTCACGACGACGCGAGTCACGCTCGCCGACCTCGCCGGAACAGAGAGACTAAAGAAGAGCGGCGCCGCCGGGGAGATGGTCAACCAGGCCATCTTCATCAACATGTCCTTGATGGCACTGCGCCAGCTGATGGAATCCAGCGGCACAGAGGCGGAGGCGCTGCATTACCGCAATTCCCTGCTCACTACGTATCTCGCCCCGTGCGTGCACAGCTGTCACCTTATTCTTCTCGTTACCGTCTCCCTCGAGGCAGGCAGTTATGAGGAGACAAAGTCGTCACTGGAGTTTGCGACCAATGCACGACGCCGGAAGGTCAAGAAGATAAAAAGCCGGGCCGAGAACAGACTGTTGAGCACAGTCGCCCGCGTCTATGGACGTCCGAGCTTCCTCTCTCCCGCAGGTGCAGCCGGTGGCGCGGGTAGCAGGAGCGACTGGAACGTGCATGAAGACAACACCGACAACAGCGAACGTCAAGGCGTCATCGAAGTCCTTCGGTACCGCCTCCGCGTTCTGGAGGAGACACTGAAGTTAGAGCAGCAGCGAAACGCCATGAAGGTCGTGCAGTCACCGCTGACAGAAGTGCCTGCCGACTCCCAGCATGCGGTGCCAGCCTCAGTGGTGGACGCGAACGCTACAGCGCTTGCTCCCGCGGAGAGGCTACAACGAGAATCTCAGTACTTTCGTCAACTGCTGCAGGAGCGGGAGCAGGATCTCTACCGTTTGCAGAGTCACTTCCCTTCAGCAAATACGAAGGTCAGTAGCGTGCCGTCCGTACCGTCTGACTCCCCGGACACGTCATCGCTGTCGTTGGAAGAAGCTGCCGCGGGTGCGGGAGACGATCAGCCGGAGTTCGCCACGCCAGCCGCCTCGGCAGAGAGCAGTGACAGCTCTGAGACACAGGTGCGAGCGAGCGAAGTAGACGTCGACGACGCGCACGCGCACCTGTTGTGGTGCGTTCGTCAACTGCGCTCACACGGCATCAGCGAAGATGAGCGGGGCGGTGACGTCCTGGACCGGCTACGCAATGCGGTGCTTCGTGCCACTGAGCAATACGAAGACGTACGCGAACAGTTGCTCGTCCTCTCAAGGTCGCTGAGCGGGCTGCGGACACAGAATCATCAACTCTATGACGAGGTGCTGCATGCGAACAGGCGTCTTCTCGCAATCGATGTGGAGCGCAAGGAGGAGCGCGCGGTCCTGCAGGCGTCAACACGTCGGGCGGTCACTGCAGAGACGGTGCTGGAGCAGCTGCGCCTGCAGCTATTTCAGACGTACGCCGATCAGTCGATACGGGAGGAGATGACCCGCCTCTACCTGGACGCAAAGCCGGTCACCGTCAACGTCGATGAAGCCGTGTTGGGAGATCGACAGATGGAGCAGCAGGTGGAGTTAGAGAAGGTGCAGGCGCATCAGCAAGCGCTCTGCGACAAGATCACCGAGCTGGTGGACAACGTCGAGCAGCTGACGCGCGCTGTCGCGCAGAAGGATGCGTTTCTGGCGGCACTGGAGTCGCTCATCACACCGGCGCAGCGAGCACTCTTTCACACCTTGTCAAACACTACCACCGCCATTGCTGAGCGTGGTACCACCAGCGTTGGTGGCAGCGACAGTGGTTTGGCTGGCACCACCACGGCGGCCATTGTCGTAGACGAAGGCAGTAGCACCGCCGACTGCTTCAGTCTCCTGCAGTCGCGCGTGTCGGAGCTCAGTTCCTTGCTCACACAGGAGCAGCAGCAACACCAGTTCACTCGGTCCGAGCTCTTGGAGGCTCGAGAAGATGCGCGGCGAAGCCGACAAGAGCAGCGACAGGCGTTCTTCCAACAGCAGGAGGAGGCGCGACGTGTGGACCAGCTGATGACAGAGAATTACGAGCTGCGCCAGCAGAACGAGCGCCATCAGTTTTATCTGGACCAGATGTGCGTCAGTTTTAACGAAAAGCTCCTGCAACTTCGACATCGACACGACGAGGAGATGGCGGAGCTGCGAAGTGCTGCAAGAGAAGCGCGATTGCGTCCGGACAGCAGCGACGATACGGTGAGAGAGGTGTGCGACAAGAAGAGCGAGGGCCAGGATGATGCGGTGTTGTCGATCCCTGTGCATGCTTCAGCGCATCGCGATGCGTCGCAGGAGGTGCCGTCGGCTGAATATTGGCTGTCTGAGGGCACTGCGCTAGACTCCACTGCAGTGACGCCCTCGATGGCTGACTTGGTGGGCAGTGGAGACGCTGAGTGGAGGGCGTCGTCGCAGCAGATACAACAGCCCGGCCGAGTGCGGCGTTGGTCTGCAAAGTCGAATGAGCGCCACCGTGGAAAGGCGCACGAGGTGACTTCGCCTACGATAGACAACGCGGGTGCGACAGCGGCTGCGTCGGTGCCGCCGCGGGGCGTCAGGCGGTCTTCAAAGGTAGCGCGCTGTTCAGCGAGCGTCGGCAAGGCAAATCAGCGGCTCTTCACAACGTACGGCGAGACGGCCAGCCCCAGTGATGCGTCAGCGCCTCTCGTCAAGTCAGGGGTCATCGCCTCTGCTCCGCTGAATAAGCGGCTCCACGTTCGTGCATCAGGAGTAGCAGGAGCAAAGTAACCCGTGCAGCCGCAGTGCGAGACTGAGCCACATCTGTCTGTGCGTGCTCATGGATGAGGTGCATGTAGATTGACCAGTGGCGCACGTGCATGCTTCCTGCGCTCTTGCCTCCCTACGATTCATTCGCTCGGTTTTCTCTCTCCCTCTTCATTGCGTCTCTCATGTGTGCTCAGTGGGACCTCGACAAAGCCACCTGACGTATGTGCTGGGGGGGTTGCGTCTGGCGATTCACTACGTCACCCGCGTCTTCAGCTTCCCCCTTTCTCTCTGTGCGGGTGCGTAGACATTTCCCCTAATCACTGGTCTTCTCGCACGCCCTCCTCGTCGTTCTTGGCTGGACGCACTGGCCTCGTTGCGGTTCCCTTCCCTTCTCCGGCGCCTCATCTTTCTTCCGCTGCATAACCGCCGCCACCGCCTCGATTCCCACCCCGTTTTACGGGTCTCTTTTTCGGCTGCGCTACCGCTCTCGGGTATGCCTGACATCAGCCAGCCCCTCACGCCACATCAGGCGTCGCCCTTTGCATCCTTTCCTCGTTCTCTTGGATCGCTAGACGCCCATCCGTGGGTATCGACGAGACAGGGGTAATTGCCAGACATCGACACTCGCCTCCTCCTCGCCCCCGACTTTCCACCACCACCACCACTGCCACCGCGCTGGACACATACCGCATCGGCGGGCATCTTCTGCGGTCGCCAGACGAACGTTTTTCCTCGTTAGTGGAGCTCATCATCACCGGCTCGTCGCACATTTACTACGCTCCTCACCTTCGCTCAGTACATGTGCGTCCTCCTCTTCACCCTACCTCTGTTGCTGCGCTTCAGGGGGCCACAAGGGCCACAGGAGGCAGCGTCCAACATGTGACCATTTCAATGGCAGCGCTCTCCCACCTCGCTGCTCTACAAAACTGATCCTCCTCGTCGTCGTTGGGGGAGGGGGCATGTCTCTCGGCAGCAACCTCGTCTTTGGCTTCTACATCTCCATCCCCCTCCACGCAGCTTTCCGCTCCCCTCGATGATGCTCAACGTGCTCGCCGTGTACTTCTTCGGCAAGTGCTTCACGGCGCCACAGATGGCATCCGGCTTGGTCATCTGCATCAGCCTTATCACGCTGCCAGTGGAGAAGGTGTTCAGGAAGAGCAGCACGAGAGCCGAGCTAACATCTAGCACGGAAGCCACTGCGTCGTCGCTGCCGTGGCACTGGGGCTGTGGAGTGTCCATTCTGGTGACCACCCCACAGCGTGCACGATGGGGTTGAGTGCCTTTCAGGAACCCATGTACCACTGCACCCGTGCGAACGCGACCGCAATGACCGTAGCGCCAACGAAGGATAATGCTTCATCAATGTGGACAGAGGCGCCTTGTTTCTCTCATCTCTTCGTCATCCCGCTCTTTCTTCTGCAGCCGATGTGTCTCTACGCCGAGTTTGTGCTCATGGAGGCAGGCAGTGAGTTGCACGTGGCGCTGGGTTGCGCGACTCAAGCCATGTGCATCGCCGCCGTTCAGGTGGTGAATGGCAAGACCTCCGCCTGCCCTCTGAGCCTGAAGCTGACGTTACGCAAACTTACCGGCTTTGTACTTACGATCGTCTACGTTGTTCACTACCGGCACCTCTCGACCGCGGAGTGGGTCTCCAGAGTTGATGTTCTCATGGCGGGTACGGCGTATTTCTTTCTACCGAAGGCGCACCACCACGCGTCGTATACGTGAACGCGAGCGCAGCACCCCAGGCACGGGCGCAGTAGACCAGGTAGGTGATGCGTGCCTTTGGTCACGCCTCATCTTGTCTTCGGTCCCTTCTTTCCCCCTTCTCCCTCCCCTCTCCACCACTCCAGGACTGCACACGGCAAGAGGGGGGAGGGGGAGGGGCTGCCCCCCCTCCCCCACACGTAGGGGCGCCATGATGAACAAAGGCAGAAAGACGTAGCTCTCCTTGCGGCGCGGCATCGAGAGAAACCGATGCTGCACCCCATCCTCACTTCATCTCACCCCAAGGTATCTACATGGGCGTTGGAGCGAACCACCACAGGTGTTTCACTCGCGATTCAGCGGCAGGGTACTCAGCAGCAGCGGAGAACGGTATGGAATGTGATGATGACGCTTGCTTGGTACCCGTGTGTCTCTTCTTTCCTTGCTTTCTCCCCCGTATTTCGATGCTACAACTTCACACCTTCTTCGCTTCTCTCCGACCCTTTCTGCTTCACACTGCCACAGACACGAAGCACGCATAACAGCGGCGGACAACAAACCGAAAAGGAAACATTAGCTCGAGATGGCTGCACTGGCCACAAGTGTCTCGCCCAAGGCAGGCAGGAGCTCTGCTATCGATGACTGCGATGACGTTGTTGCATTTGTGGTCGACGACGGTCAACACACGCTGTACTTCTCGAAGCGCGCCTTGATGAACCACACGCCGTTCTTTCGCGCCTACTTCACGGAACACGCCACTGCCAGCGCCGGTGAATCCAGCAGCAAGACCATTGTGCTGAGATACGTGAATCCACGGAGTGCTGAAGCAGCTCTGCGTCTGTGTCACAGCTCCAACCACGCCGATGACGAGCTCTTCTTGTCGCTGCTGCGGGAGTGCGAGGGTGCAGATGCGGCGCGCCAGCCGGAGGCGCTGCTGGCTGTGCTTTCACTGTACGCTGCTTGTGTGAAGTTCGAGCTGCACGCACACGCAAGGGCGGCAAGTGCGACAGCTGCCAGAGCTGTTACGAAGCGCACCGTCTACGACGTGCTAAAGACATGCGCGCGCTACGTGACCACTCTGTCGCCGGAGACGCAACGCGCGGTCGGACTAGACGTACTTCTCGCCGCCTGCCATGCGTTTGTGCGGGTGCCCAGTGCATGTCAGGGTGAGCGGCGCTGGCGCCGACTTTACGCGCAATACCCGAAGCTTTCCGAGATAGTGGCGGCCGCCAGCGCGGCTTCAGCAGCATCAGCTGCTGCTCCTTCAACGTCCACTGCACATGGAGAGAGTAGAACCATCGCTTCTGCACGCAACACACCTTCACAACGGCGCACTCTCTTGTCTCCACGAAAGGAGCAAGACACTATTGAGGAGTCTGCAGTTATGATCCCCCAATCGGCCGCGCTACTGCCAGATGTTTTCACTAGGCACCTCCAGCAGACGGAGGGTCTGGCACTCGCGGCGCAGTGGCGGTGTCGCGCCATGTCGGCGGAAGTAGCAGCTCTGCGTGAGAGCTGGGCTGCCCTCGAGTCCACTACCCGGCGCGGCGAGGCTGCTGCCACCGAGGCAACACTCTACCTGGGTGAGGTGCGTGTGTATTTGCAGGCACTGCAGCGTGCAGAGGTGGAGGTCCAGCGGTTGTGTGACGCCGCTGCCGCGACGTGCGCTGCGCCATCATTGCCGACTTCTGCATCGACCCTGCACGAGCTGCGGTACACCCTGCAGCACGCGTCAGAGTGGGCTGCTGAGCGGAAGGCGCACATTGACGAGCTGCTTGCCATTGAGCAAGGCGCAGTACGTGAGCTCGACGCCGAACTGGCGCAGCTGCGCGGTTTTGTTCGCTAGAGGTGTATTGGGGTCGCTGCGTGTTTCTTTTTTTCTTTTTCACCAGTCCGTGCTGCTGCCCTCCTCCTTCAATCTGTACAGCTCTCCCTTGCATACGCCGAGAGGAGGGGGACCACTGCTGGGGGCGATGGATTCACTGGCAGATGAGTGATGCACTACGTGCGCTCCACAGTGTTGTCAACCTGCGCGTCGAAGAAGGGCACAAAATCATAAACCCGAGGCCAAACGGCCTTGCAGGGCCGCACTCGCTCTCGCTTTCTCTCTTGCGCATTGCCTGCCTGCCGGCTTTCTTTTGGAGCTGCTTTCCACTTTGCCTTGTCGTCTCCGCCGCGTCTGACTCTGTTGAGTGTGCGTGTCTGCGTCTGTCGCGCGAGCACCCACCCACAGCGCCATTTTTCCACTCTCTTTACCTGTGCACTGTTTCTCCGCCACGCGAGATGTGCATCTTCCGCTGCTCCCCATTCTCCCTCATCTCTCTTCTCCCACTTCACCGCTGGGCGGGCCATTCTTTGCCGTCCCACTGGCCAACGTTGTGGCTGGTGTAGTCTCGCTTGTGTGCAGGCACAGCGCACGAGCTTTGCTCCATCTGCTACCCGACAAACACACAGGTGTAGAAGGTGGCATGTTCTCGGTGGACTCGACGCTCGAGTCGGCACTCACGGACCCGCTGTTCATGCTGCGGCTGTACAAGCGAGTCGCGTATGGCCTTGTGCCGCGGCTGCACTCCGACGGCGCCCGAGCGTTTCTGCCATCGTTTCTCTCTGTGGACTCCCGCTACGTCGAGTCCACCAACGTCGCTGTAGACGCGGCGGCGCTGCTCATCGCTGTGGCGCCCATTTTCCCGACGTCTTTGCTGACGCACAAGGAGGTCTCTCTCCTCCTTCGCGTCCTAGAGCTGGAGGAGGAGGAAACGGCGAAGGAGGCGAGTCCCACGGACAGCTTCGAGGAGGCACAGAGGGGAAGGCGCCGCTCCTGCGCCAGGGGCATCCGTCCTGGTCGTGTCACGCTGGCGTTGCGGGATATAATTCCGTTTCGAACATGGCAGGTGTCGCAGATTGTGGCGACGGTACGGCGTGCGGTGCAGGAGAGTACCGTTATGAGCCCGTTCGAGGAGCATCTCGTGGATGTGCTGGATTGGCAGACCAGCCGCCGTCGCCAGGCAACAGAGGAATCCCCGCCTCCATTGGAGCGCTGGGAGGCGCTAGCGTTTATGGAAGACACCTGTGGGCTTAGCAGCTCCGAATCCCACTGGCTGTTGCACTACTGCGCTAACGAGGAGGACGATGCACCGAGGACGGTACGGCAACTGGCTCGTGCCTGGGTTGCGAGGTGGCGCTGCTGCACCAGCTGCTGTTCAGCAAAGTGATTCCTAGTGTTGCCGAGTATCCGCTGCTGATGGGGCGCTTCGCAGAAGCCACGCTGGATATTGGAGAGACGGAGCTTTGCCATACCGGTACGCTTGCCCTCCAGAGTGTTCTAGAGTCTATGGAGCTTCATTACCCGGAACACAGTCGACGGCTGCCATTGGACTTGGATATAAGGGCGCTGGTGCGGGCAGAGCTGACGCCGCGGCAATTCTTCTACGTGTGCACCAAGCTGCGCACGGGGTTCCGCCCGGAGGAGTCTAATCAGCTCTACTACTACCTCAAGAAGGACAGCGAAACCGAGGACGGTGTACTCGTCGCAGACCTGCTCTCTGCGTACCGGCAGTACTTCCCTTCTGTCACTGGTTCCATGCTGCAGCTGTTACAGGCGGCCGTGGTTGAATGGATGCGGCGCAGTGCCAAGAATGGCCCGGCATTTGTGCAGCTCTACTCAGCACTGAGAGAGTGGGGTACTGAGCGTGTACCAATCGAAGCGTTCATCAAAGCACTGCGCGCCGCAGGTGTGCCGGATGGTCTCTCGGGGGTGTTGGATGTTGAACTGGAGTGGCTGCGACTGAAGTCCCCGACCCGCGTAGACTTGGTTCTCATGTTGTGTACCCCCGTTCCACCGTCGCGCATTGCCGTTATCCGGAAGCTCTTCAACCGACTCGACAAGCAACACTCAGGCAATGTTGCCCGTGCTGCGTTGCTGAGGAGTTTCAGCCGGAGCTCATCGAGGGCAACGCTGTGCGTCAGCAAGGCACCATATGGAAGCAGGCCCTGGAGGCGTACATCGTGGAGCTGGGGGACGGGGAGCTTGACTACGAAGTCTTTGCGTACTTCTGGTATATGGTCTCCGCCAGCGTTGAGGACGATCCAACGTTCACAATGGTCGTCTGGCAGGCGTTCGGTCTCTCCGATGACAGGTAACGACCTAGAGGTACCTAGGCGCGTCGGAATGGAAGCGCAGAGAAGCGCTGGGCGGAGGCGGTGTGGGGGTAGCGATGGCAGGTGACGCAGGAAATGGATAAGTCCATTGCTCCTAGTTGCAGCATGATCGCGTGTACATAAGCCGCAGAAGGTAGCACGCGCATACCCGCTGTCTCCGACATGTTTGCCCAACGGCCTCTGACCTGCTTTCATAGGTGTGTAGACGCCAGTGAACGTGTGCTTCTATGAGCGAATACTTAAACGTGTGCTAGGCCCCACTCGTTGCTACTGCCTACAGTCGAATCTCGTGCTCTTCAGGGCTGCTTCCCCCCTCTCCCCCAATTGTTCTCTTAGTCCCCTCTCCCCAGACGTTGTGCCTTCTTTGCACGACATGGAAAGGAGTGCGAGGCATGCCGCGTTGCCCAATTCTGCGGAAGGCACAATGAAGCCGAACGCAGAAGAAATGCGCACAGCACGCGCTCTCCACCGGCAATCTCAGCAATACACGGGGAGTGAGGTCGAGGGTCAGCACGTCAAAGCATTGCGGATTTCAGTGCGTGCGTTCGCCGCTTCATCTCGTTTGCTTCTTCGTGCAGGTGTCTACACCTCTTTCGCCTCCGCCTTTAAGCAGGCCCCTCAGGGACGAAGAACAGACACACCCTCCAGTGCATGGCATCTCAGGGCCCCGTGCCCCCAACTCTGTGCGGGGTGCCAAGCAGCCCCCCCTCCCCCGCATCCCTGCCAACGCCGAGCCGCCTCTGGTGCTGACAGGGCCATGCCCCCGCGACGTAGGGGAGAGGTCCGAGCGGTGCCTCGCTACGGATGTCTGTGGCCAGGCCCCTGGATGGCGGGGCGGCATGCGACAGCGGGCACGCTTGTGCCATTCGTGTGATGGGCGAGGCGCCAGCGTGGCTCGAACGCGTCTCGCCCGGCCCCTGCTGCCTGCTGGTGTGGGGCTCCCTGAGCCGCCCCGAGGGAAGCACCAGGCGGCGGCCGGCCCAAAATGGGTGCGGCGAGGCGAGGCGAGCTGCGAGGTGGGTGGGTGGGCAGGGCTCGAGGCAGGGGTGAGTGCGCCGATGGCTGGGTTGGCGCCTTGCTGCAAGGCGTGTCTAGCGCTGCTCCGCGCCACGCGGTGGGCCCGCCGCGGGGCCGGGGTGTCGCGTGGGGGTGCGCTCATGCTCTGCCGCAGGGGATGGACGCGTTGAGTGGGAACTGACGTTTTTCGTTGTGGAAGGGCAGCGACTTCATGCTGGCTCACCGCTGGCCTTTCCGGGGCATGGCCGCTGTACACGGCAGTAAGGCCGGTGTGGTGGCGCCTGCTGACGGTAAGCCGTGTCCCACGTATAGGCCACCGTCCTCCTGCGAATAAAGGCAGAGATTTTTCTGGGCCGGACATGGCTTCTCTCTCCAATGCCACGCGCCGTGCTTGTGCGTTATCATGTTGGGTATCGACTGTTCTGTGACTGTTCTCCTCGCTAGCCTCTCCACGGTTTTCTCTCCCCTCTACCTCAGCGGTCCCTCGCTGTGTTGTTTTGCTCATCTCTCCCTCTTTCACACGCCTCGAGCACAGCACCGCTCGCCGATTGCCTTTTCGGCATTCCTTTTGTTTGTTCTGCATCACTTCACGTTGAACTGCTCGCTGCGTCACTCTCCCCAACGTGCTGAGGCACCAGCACTCTGTAGCGTGCTATCCCCACAGTGACTCACCGAGGGGGGGAGTGCAAGTGGATGTGACTAGAAGTGTGTGGCTGCTGGTCGTAGCCCTGCTTCATTAGTTGCACTGGTAGTATTGTACAACACTGGTCTGCTCAGGGATTAGACGCACCACTCACTCCACTAGTCTCAACACCGTCGTCATTAATCGACGCTGCCCTCCTTTCCAACCTTTACCATTGTTATCACTGCTCCCTGTCGTCATCATGAGTGGGCTGGAGCTTATCGCACTGGTGCCGCTCGGCATTGCTGGGTGGAAGCTTTTCCAAAAACTAGGAGACCAGCAGAATCTCATAGCGCAGCACGAGCTCACCATCAACAGGCAGAAGGAGATGCTGGATTCCATTGTGAACGCCGATAGGGCTAGTCTGCTGAAGAGTCCGTTCCACCTTGCGGTAGCTGCCGGGACGCTGGCTTTGGCGGGGACGGTGACCTACAAATGCTTGACACTCACCAAGTCGTCCACAATTCGGCCGCCGCCCAACTATGAGCCCACGCAGTCTACCTTCGATGCGGAGCAGTGCGTCATCTGCTTAGAAAACTGCAAAGACACCGTCTTTTTGCCCTGCCGACACCTGTGCACATGCTGGAGCTGCGCGAGTCGCATTGGGAATAATACCTGCCCAACGTGTCGAGCCCCACTCGAGGCTATGCAGTTTGTCTACCAGCAATGAGCGGATCTGAGAGTGCCGTCTGTCAGCTGTAGCAGATCATCTGACACCCACCGGCACACATGACAGAGGCAACTGCCCCATTCCCCCCTCTCTCTGTGACTTTCAAAATTTTCGTCCTGCCTCTTCCAACGTGTCATGATTTGCTTAGCGTTCTCTGCGGGTTTCGATTTGGGTTGGCTTGTCTGTGTGTGGGTGCGCTTGTCCGCCTGCAAGCCTATCCTTGCCCATCTGGGAGAGTATTGCGGCAGCTACTAATGCCTCTGTTGGGCAGTCATGGCAGTGCGACACCCTAGCGAATCCTGGCGGTAAACGTGGCTGTGTCTCTTTTCTATTCAGCGGCTCAGTTCTGCTGATGATGCCGCATGTCTTTCTCCTTGCTGCACTCTCTTACTTCCTCTCGTGCTTCCAACTTGGTGTTGTTCAACGGCCTGCGTGCGGGGAGGGAGGTAGGGAGAGAGGCAGTTACCTCCTACGAGTCCTTTTCGCCAAACACAAGCGAGGAAAAGAGGCGTACCTTTCCCTCGTGTCTTGGGCTGCATGCTCTGCGTACATCCTTGCTCCACCTCTCTGCGCATGCGCATCTGACTCTCTGCCCCGCCCGAGTCTCTCTTTACGCCTTCCCTTTTTTCCTCCCTGCTGTGGTGTTGTGGTTGACGTGCTTTCGTTGGTTGGCCGGCGTATCCCCCCACCCGAAGTGCTTCTCATTACGGTGTTTTTCTCTTTTCTTCCTGGTTGGTACTCTTTCCCTGATGACAGGGGGACACCCGCCAGTGCATGGCATCTCAGGGCCCCGCGCCACCAACTCTGTGCGGGGTGCCAAGCAGCCCCCCTCCCCCGCATCCCTGCCAACGCCGAGCCGCCTCTGGTGCTGACAGGGCCATGCCCCCGCGACGTAGGGGAGAGGTCCGAGCGGTGCCTCGCTGCGGATGTCTGTGGCCAGGCCCCTGGATGGCGGGGCGGCATGCGACAGCGGGCACGCTTGTGCCATTCGTGTGATGGGCGAGGCGCCAGCGTGGCTCGAACGCGTCTCGCCCGGCCCCTGCTGCCTGCTGGTGTGGGGCTCCCTGAGCCGCCCCGAGGGATGCACCAGGCGGCGGCCGGCCCAAAATGGATGCGGCGGCGAGGCGAGCTGCGAGGTGGGTGGGTGGGCAGGGCTCGAGGCAGGGGTGGGTGCGCCGATGGCTGGGTTGGCGCCTTGCTGCAAGACGTGTCTAGCGCGGCTCGGCGCCACGCGGTGGGCCCGCCGCGGGGCCGGGTGTGTCGAGTGGGGGTGCGCTCATGCTCTGCCGCAGGGGATGGACGCGCTCCAGTACGGCTTATTCAGCTCTCTTTTACACAGTTGGATCGCTGGTGGTTCTGCGCACGTTTTTTTACGGAGGAGGAGGAGGGGTCTTGTACATGGTGAGCGCACGTGTGCGTATGAGCGAGGTGTGTGCGAGCCGCAGCATGTCAGCGAAGAGAGGATCGGGCAAAACATCCTGTATTTACCGGAAGGCGCATGGGAGCCATGACCATGCCGTTCTCTCTCTCTCTGTCCCTGTGCTCTTCTTCGATCTCCTTTGCGTCACGGTGCATCCGCTGTTTCTTCATCGTCCTTTACTGTGTGTATTTCTGTTTCACATTGCTCAGAGTTGCATGCATGCTGACGCGATCCGCGCTTGAAGCCATGAAGAAGACGGAATCAGTGGCTGAGCAGCGACAGGCGGATGTCCTTTGGAGATGACACGCTCTTTTTCTTCGAGGAGAGGGTAGTCCTTGACACGTGCACACACGGGAGCGTCGTACTCCTTTCTTTCACTCGCCGCAGGCGGCGCAGGACACACCAGCGACGCATAGGTAGTTATCATACCTCTATTCTTGTTGGTGGCTTGTTAGTCCTCCCCATCCCTCCCTCGCAGTGTATGCTGCATGTGGTGCCGCTCTGCAGTTTTTAGCGTGTTCGTGGCGCCATCTAGCAAGTGTGCCGTTGCATGCTGTTGTAGGGATGCAGTAGAGGTGCTCGTCATGAACACATCGAAGAATACACGTGCATCATCGCTCTCTCCTGACCCTTTTCTTCTCTTCTTGTCACCCCATCTCTTGCTGGGCCCACCCCTCAATGTGCCCGTTTTGTTTCTCCATCTGTTTGTTTGTTTCCGCCCTCGGTGGCAGGAAGGTCGTAACACACGGTGACAAACGTTCTCGCTCCCCCTCCACCCAATTTCCCCTCAGCCGCTTCCACGTTGACGCCCTCGTATTCACAGTTCACGTGCACAAGAGATACTTAGCGTTTTCCAATCATGCCGCGCAAAATTATTCTTGACTGCGATCCTGGAATCGATGATGCCGTGGCTATCCTCCTCGCCTACGGCAACCCGGAGATCGAGCTACTTGCCATTACGACAGTGGTGGGTAACCAGACCTTGGAGAAGGTGACCCGGAATGCGCAGCTGGTGGCTGATGTGGCCGGCATTGTCGGTGTGCCCATCGCGGCTGGTTGCTGCAAGCCCCTCGTGCGCAAAGTGCGGACTGCCCCTCAGATTCACGGTGAAACCGGCCTGGGTACCGTCAGCTACCCCTCGGAATTCAAGACAGAGCTGGACAAGCGCCACGCAGTGCATCTCATCATTGAGCTGATCATGTCGCACGAGCCTAAGTCTATTACGCTTGTGCCCACGGGAGGCCTGACGAATATTGCAATGGCTGCTCGTCTTGAGCCGCGCATCGTGGAGCGCGTGAAGGAGGTGGTTCTGATGGGTGGCAGCTGCTGTATTGGTAATGCGTCCCCCGTCGCGGAGTTCAACATCTTTGTCGACCCGGAGGCAGCCCACATTGTGTTTAACGAGAGCTGGGACGTGACAATGGTGGGGCTTGACCTGACAAGCCAGGCGCTCGCCACGCCGGAGGTCCTGCAACGGGTAAAGGAGGTGGGCACAAAGCCTGCTGACTTCATACTGAAGATTTTGAAATTCTACACACAAGTATACGAAACACAGCGAAATACATATGCCAAGGTGCATGATCCGTGTGCTGTGGCGTACGTGATTGACCCCACCGTGATGACGACCGATCGAGTGCCGGTAAACATCGAACTGAACGGGGAATTAACGGCTGGCATGACAGTCACAGACTTTCGCTACCCGAGGCCGGAACAATGCCACACGCAGGTGGCGTCAAAACTGGACTTCGACAAGTACTGGGACCTGGTGATTGACGCACTCAGGCGCATCGGTGATCCTTAGTGGTGCGTGTATCACGACGGGGCATCAATACAGTGGCATATGCGCGGCAATGCAGCTCTCCGCAGCGGCGCGCTCGCGTGCGACGTTGTCGAAGACTCCTCTGCCTGTCTGCTTCATGCCGCGCCGGCCACGCAAGCTGCGGTGCCGTGTGGAAAGTGCTTTTTTCCTTTTATCGTTAATTAGCTCACCGCTACGGTAGTGGAATTGACCCGTTTCGCGTGAAGAAACAGCGGGCTGAGAAGCGTGAGGGCCAGACGACGCCCGTAATCCATGAGGAAGCAACTGAGTGGATAGTAATGGCAATGGTGAAGCTAAGGAGGCCATTCCACCGGATCTGCCACCACCACCGCCTCGCCCTTTCCCACGCCTTCCTCCCGCACTGCGTCTCTCTTTTTTCTTTTGTCTACTTCGGCGCACGCCTGACCCCCTCCCTTTTCGCCTACCAAACGCGAATGGGGGCGGGACGCGTCTGCGACACGTCGACTTGTTGAAAACGAGACACGAAAGGGAACGAATGAAATCTTCAGTTTGTTTACTCGTTTTTATTCGCTAACGCGCCGCTCTACCACGAGCAGGCCGCCAACGCGTATACCCATACAGCCACGCAGCTCACCCATGCCGCCGCCCCGCCACGTCTATCTCAAGGAGCCGGGCGCAGCCAGCACGGTTGAGCGCCGCTCAGCCCATTGCAATGCCACCGCACACGGCGCGGGGGTAGGCCCAGCGCGACGCTCGGCATCACCGCCGCGACCAAGCGCAAGCTGCAGGGCGTTGCCCCCCCCCCCCTCTCTGCAGAGGGAGGGCACTGGGCCCTGAGGCACCGCGGTGAGCTGGCCAGCATCACCACGAGCGACAAGCGAAGCCTGCAGGAAATGGAGAGGTCGTTGGCATAACCAATTGGTGTCTGAACCGAAGCGTTTGCGCGGCATTTACACGCAGGTTTTCTGTGTGGCGGTGGGTGTCAGTGGTGCGCTGCGGCGTAGCTGCACCCTGGACAGTGGGTGTCGGCGGCATGTGTCTCTTTCATCTGATGGCTGAGTCGTGCGCACATGGGCGCAGAAGGGAGCACATTTACCCCACCGGAGTGCTTGTGTGGGTCTCGACTCCTCTCTTCGTCTCTTTTCTCGCTTAACTGTTCTCCTCACCTTCACGCGCTTCTCTCTTCATTTTCTAAGCACTGTTGAGCATTGTCATATAGGCCGATCTCTGCGAGGTAATCCGCCTAACACGAGTGCGTCCCTTTCTCGGTCATCCGCCCCTACCCAGCCCCTTCAAAGAGGTCCATACTGAGCCACCGATTCACGTGCTTAGTTGTACCGATATAGAGAGCACCCTTGCACATTCCTGTGTGCTTGCATCGATCGTGTTTTGGCCGTACGTCCAACAGCACACACAAGGCAAATTTTCGCTTTCCTTTGCTGCTTCTCCCTTCCTAACTGCGGATACACACACCCGCTGATACGCGAATCAGGCACCATTTCAGCGCCTTCGATTATCTTCCCTTACAGAAGAAGGTATCCGCCTAAACGTGAAGGCACAAGCGTGCCAGTCAGTACACCACCACGAGCAGGCGTACATTTTCCGCTGACCCTCACGTTGTCCGTTGCTTGTGCCCTCTTCCTCTACCTTGCTCTCGTTTGACGTTGGCCGATCCAGTTTTGGGCGCTTTCTTCTCCTTAGGGGCGGTTTCATCTCGTCATTTGGTCTCGCCGTCGGTGAGTTCGCCGTCACCATCTTGCATTGTGGTGCTTTCACACACCCTTCATTGCAGCGCACGCTCTCTTTTCGAGTTTGTTACGTCAGCCTCCGTCCTCCTCCTTCATCTCTGCATCTCATTTTCCGCTTGAGCAGCTTTCTCTGCTTGATTCGCGACGACGACGCTGTCTTTTGTCTCCGCCGGGATTAGTCCATTTACTCCTGTTCTAGGGAGCCTCTTCTGAGCAGGATAGAGGACGGAGCACTAGGCACTAGGAGAAGGGAGAGCAACGCAACGAACAAAACGAGAGCGAGTGAGGGCACGCCGCGAATCCCCTCTTGCGTCATTGGTAAGTGCTGTTGGTGCTACCTCCACCACAAAGACACGGGCGCGTTGAGCTCGTATAATCTTGTGCCGCTTCAGGTGGGTCACGTCTTCGATCGAGACGTTGCTCTGTCGAACGCTGTACTGCTGTGCGGGCCTCTCCCCGCCTTTTCTTTTGCTGTTCCTCTTCTCCTTTTCCCTCTCTGCTTCCCTACTTGGGCACCCTTCCATCTTGCGCTCTCTCTCTTCACGCCACAGTCGCTGACTCGTGTGTGTGGGCGTGCGTGTGCGTGTCGTCATGTCCTGCAACGCGGGGCTTCTCATTTCCGTCAAGGGTAAGCGAGAGGGGGAGCTGGAGATTGCGCATTTCCCCACGAAGCTGACCTGCTCCTTCTCTGTGTCACTCGCAGAGGCGAGGCGAGACGAGGCACTCTTCGTTCTGTATCGCCTCCGCGTCAAGGAGTCGTCCATCCTTTTTTCCAAGACATACGGGCTGCTGGGCCATGACAAGGCGGGTCGGGCGCAACCATCCACGTGGGATGAGATCGCCCTGTATGCGCAGCCGGCAGTGATGGAGATGGGAAAGCTCTCCACTATTCGCGTGGAGTACGTCACCATCTCCGAGGCTGAGGCAATGGGGCTTATTGAGAGAGGGGAGGTGGAGAAGGAGTTCTGTCGACCCTTCTTCACGCGCAAGGACACGAAGCACTACGAGGTGAAGTGCAGCTTTCACGATGCCTCGCCAGATACAGCGGTCGAAAATGGCAGCCAAACATACAGTGGGGGCGAATGTACCGGCGGTTCCCGTGTCACGAGCGCCGCTACTGCGGTGACAGTACTCACGGCGGTGTGCGTGGCTGTGGGAGTTATAGCGGCAAGGCGACGTGGCATCACCTGGGAGGGCGCTGCGCGAGCTGTGCATAGCTGGACTGGGGTGTGAGGCTCATTATAGGCGAACCGGCTTGCGGCGCCACTTTGAGGCGTTGGTCGCAGCCGTATCCCTTAGTGGGACCAGACCCTTCGGCAGTAAGGCACACCGCGCCACTACCCCCTGTCTCACTCTCTGATCACTTTCTCGCTGAGGTAGTGCGTCGCCTGTCTGTGTTACAGGAGGGAACGCGCCGCGAGGCCCCTGCCAGCATTCTTGTGTGCATGCGGGAGGAGCATACTCACTAAGAAGTTGCAGGCGCCTGTGTGTGTGTGTGTGTGTGTGTGTGTGTGTGTGTGTGCCCGCGGCACGGGTACTGGTGCAAAGCTTGATGTATGTGGTGCCCATCACTTGAGTCTCTGATGATTGTCTCGCCGTGTACCTTCGCGCGTGGGCGAACGCGGCGGCCGCTTTCTCTCTCGCTGTGGTGTGTGGCGTTTTAGCCGATTGAGGTCACTTCTCTCTCTTCTGTGCACTGTTGCGCCTTCGCGCTCTGTTGTTTGTTGTTCGCACGCGCGCTCTTTTCCTTCTCCCCTTTCGTTTTCATTTTGTCGCCCTTCCTGCGCTGATCTCCTCTTTTATGGCTGTTCTTCGCTTGTGGACCGGCATGCTTGACGGCACGAGATGAGAGAACTGCACTTGTACTGCTAGCCAGGGTGAACATAGTGCTTTCATTGTTGCTGTGGTAGCCGAGTAGCGTTGACCCTGTGCGTCACCGCGGCCTACCCCCTCTCCTCTTTCTGCTCCAAGTGGGCTGGCACACAGCACTCTCTCTCTCTCTGTGCGTTTACACGCTCACGGGGGTGCCCTCATCGATGAACTTGCTCGGGGGGGGGAGGCGTGCATGGCGTGTCGTTGTGTTTCCTCCGTGCGCCTCTTTGTATGCGTCTGTGTGCTTTTTCGTGTATGTCACTCCTCTTTCATTTCTCCACTAGCGCAAATCACGCGGGAGGCAGTGAGGCTCGGGCCCCCGCTGCTGAGTTGACATAGTCGTGAGCGCGCTTCGTGTTTGTCGATAGTGCCCTCGTTGCACACGTTTTTCTGTTCACCTGCCTGAACACAGCGATGTGCTTGTCTCTGTCGCAGCGGTGTCATATCACGGCATGCCCTTCCACAGTGCATTACAGGAGGGGTGATGGGTGGTGGTGGTGTGTGGGGGGGCCTAGGCATGCAGAGTCTTTAATAGGCGCTCTTTTGCAGCTCTCTCTTTGAGTGTTGCTGTGGAGCAGCCCTCTGCCAGCCGCCATGCCGATACCAAGGGAAGATAGCAGAGCGAAGAGTGACCAGGCTGCCGTTGCTTTCCACCTCCATCCGCACCGCGCCGCCTTCCCCCTGCCCACAACTCTCCCCTCTATTTCTCTCTATGGCTTTCTCTGTCTCGCCTAGTACAGCCAGCGTTCCCCTTTGCAGAGGAATCATTACGGGACTGCTGGCCACTGAGAGGCATGGACAGTGTGTATCGCGGATAAGCACTCAGCCTCACACGCACACACCAACATACATAAAGGGAAAGTCTAAGAAGTTGATATCGCGCACTTCGACGGACCCACACGCTGCAACGCTACAGTGCATGCGATCCATAGACATTGCCACCACCAACTTCAAGAATATACATTGTGTTGTAGAAGAGTACACGGTAAAAGAGGAGGGGTCAGGGGGACAGCACGTCTGCGGCATGTCATTGGAGTTGCTCCTCCAAGTCACATACGCAGCAACACCTCTAACATACACACGCGCACAGGTATAGCCACTATTTGGCTACTTCTTGTGTGCCTCTATCTGCGCGCAGCAGTGCTTCGGTCGCTCTCTCAACCTCTCCCAAGCTTCCTCAAACTGCACAAGCCCAAGCGCAACTCAAAGACAAAATCGATGAGTCAACGGCGCGTGGAGGTGGCGGTGCGCGTGCGACCCAATACAGAGTCGAGCCGTAACTCGTGTGTTTCTCTCAGTCATGAAACCCGCCACATAAGCTTGCAAGACAACAGCGGTGTCAACGCGCTGGCTGGGCGCCGCTCCTACAAAGAGGACTTTCTCTTCGACGAGCACGTGAGCAACAGAGCTGTGTTTGAGGAGCTGGTGTTGCAGAGGATGCTCGCAGCCACGCCAGAACACCCAGACACGTTGTGCTTTCTTGCCTATGGCCACACGAGCAGCGGCAAAACCTATACCATAGGGGGGAGTGAAAAGGAGCCTGGAATACTCGCACTCTGCGTGGAGGAGCTTCTGCGCGGTGAGGGTGTCGTGGAGGTGGCGATGCTCGAGGTGTATCTAGAGTCTGTGAACGACCTTCTTGCGCACGGAGAGCCGCGGCACATCCGCCGTCGCCAAGGACCTCTAGGCCCGGTGATTGTGGTGGAGGGACTCACCACGTGCTCTCTCACGTCTGTGCAGCAGTGGAATGCCGTAGCTGCTTACAGCATGAGTTCACGCCGCACCGCGCCGACAGAGCGCAACCCTCGCAGCAGTCGTAGCCACGCTATCTTCACCATCAAAAGCCGCGGGGTGCGTCTCTGCTTCGTTGACCTGGCCGGGAGTGAACGGCAGACCGTCTTCTCCCCCCAACTCAACAAGGAGAGCATCAGCATCAACAAATCGCTCTCCCGCCTGAGCACCGTACTGGAGGCACTGAGCAACCAACGAGTCACCCAGGATGGAGCTCGTCCCTACGTGAACTTCCGAGACACCACCTTGACAGTGCTGCTGCAGCGTTACTTGACCGGGTCGTCCATGACCACGTTTCTCGCCTGTGTGCATCCGAGCGCGGACTACTACCAGGAGACTCTCAGCACGCTCCGCTACACCCAGCGTCTGAAGCGCATCCGCACCCGCGTAACCAAGGTTGATGAAATCGAGTGGAGCGAAATAAAGACCAGCGAGCACCAGGTACTGCTTGATGAGCTGACCCGCCTACGCGAGCAGATGAAAGCGAGTGAGAAAGCTTCTAAGCTCGTTGAGGCGGCCCATCAACGCCGCATAGCGGAGTTGGAATCCACGGTGGCAAAGCAGGAGAGGTCACCATGCGGCGCAGTTGGTACTTCATTGCCCCTTTTGTACCCTCCCAGAGAGCTAAACGCTAGCCGCGCGAGGGACACGAGACGCGTCGCGGGTTGGCTGCTCAGCCGCGTCTTGGGAGAACTGCCAGAGTTAAATGTAGGCTACGACGCCTACTTTGACGCCTATTTTCCCCCTTCAGTCCAGGTGATCGGCTACGTGTCCACAATGGCGAGCCTTGTGCCGCGCATCCCCGGCGATGACCCGCTCGCATTTCTCGACGTCGGCGACTTGCCCATGGGCCTCTCTATGCTAGACGCTGGTGTCCCCCCACTCGTTCGACTGCATACGTCTCGCTGCGGTGACCCGAGTGGCTGGGAGGGGTACGAGTGGGATAATAGCCATGATGTGGTCTACGTGCTTGCTTTCTTTGAGTATCACCCTACAGCGATGTCCGCCGCTGGCATGGAGGAAGCCCTGGAGTGTTGTGGTGGTTACGTGACGTCAGCTCCGCTGCTGCCGATAGCGACGGTGCTCTGCGTGGCGGAGAGTGCCGCTCGCCGCGTCAAAGAGGAGGTGCTGCAGCGTCTCGTCGACTTGCAGTGCGAGCAGCATGAGGCAGTCATGGAGCAGGCCAATGCCGGGGCAAGGACGCCGTCGCTGTCGTCCTCGCTGTCATCGTTTCGTCAATCTACGTTGCCTTCAGGCACGGGGCTTCTCGTCGCTTCCCCGGTGCATAGTGTAGGCGGGGCAGAGGGTGACAACGACGATTCGGCCATCTCAAGTGCTGCCAATGGTAATGCACTCCTCGGGAAGGAGGTTCACAACCAAGCAGCGGATACGCCGTGTATTGTGGCACCGCTTAAAGAGGAGGATAGCAGCACCAACATCAGCAACAGCCACAGCTGCGACTCGCGCAACGAGGCGCCCGCAGAGATTGGGTCTGCCGAGGTGTGCCGCAACCTCGGCAAATGCGCCGCCCCTTCGAGGCCGTCGGTGTCGCCGCCGCGAGAGGGCATAGCAGGAAAGACGAAAGCAGCGGAGGGCAGCACCACGGCGGCGGTTTCAGTTCCACAGTCTGCGCCACCAGCACGTAGGCGATTTTCCCCGCAGAGGCCTTCTGGCACCGCATTGGCGCTGTTATCACCTGCAGACGAGGTGTCACCGGGGTGTACCAGTAAGCGGCGTCACAGGACCGCTAGAGAAGGGAAGGCCGTGAAGATGCAGACGTGTCAGGGATGCAGCGCCGCGTAATGGCGACGGCGAAGCGCTGCCGTTCGCGAAAACATCCTCTAGCGAGACACCTCGTGTCCGAGTCGTGATGAGATGCGCTTTTACAAGTCGGCGTGCTTCAGTGCTCAACACGCCCATGGGCGAAGGTGCGCCTCTCATAGGCTCTCCACGGGATTGCACGACCGAAGGGGCGCAGATGGGCGTCGTGTCATCCTGAGTTCTCCCTCTCTCTGTGCATCCTCTTTCCCCTCGCATTCCCCTCGCCGAGCGAGGCGAGAGAGCGTCGAGCGAAGCTGAGCAGCGCACGAAGAAGAGCACAGAGGAAGCAAAACGAAGAAATGCTCAGCACTGCCTCTCGAAGCGTTGTGCGGGGGACTTGTCTTCTGCACACCCGTCCAGTGTACCGAACGACGCATCGTACTGCGGCATCTTGCTGACAATCGTGGATGCAGGACTGCGCAAGCCGAATACGACTTCCTTCCAGAGTGCCGGCATGAATGCTTGCCTTTGTGTCTGCGTTTTCATGTGCTCATGACTCTCTCGCAATGTTCCCTCCACCCCTTCCCTCTCGTTCTCTCTCTGGTGCGTTTTGCTTTATACACTCACTCCTCTCTCACCTCGTCTCTCTCCCGCAGAGCACCGGCATACGCCACCGAAAGTTGTATCCATGGCCGTCACCAAGGAGAAGAAGTCCTTCAAGAAGTTCGCCAAGAAGCACTTGGCCGGCGTCATCGAGACCCGTCGCAAGACTGCCAAGTCCAAGAAGGAAAAGCTTGAGCGACTGGAGAAGAAGAAGACGCGTGAGGCAAAACATGCGGCTAGGGAGGAGAAGGAGCACATAGATCAGCTGGAGCGGCTCAAAGACACCGATCCCGAGTTCTACTCCTACCTCGAGGAGGAAGACCCGACGCTGCTGCAGTTTGGCAAGGAAGACATCGACGTCGTGGAGGAGAATGACGGCAGTGATGCGGAGACGGAGGTGGACGACGATGAGAGTCGCGACGGCAATATTGACGACGACAACGAGGACGCAGACGGGGATAATGGGGAGGGCAGCGGCGATGCGGCACCGCGCCGTGGCCCTGTGACTCGCGAGGAACTCGCACAGCTGACAAGTACTAGCAGTTCTATGGAGGTGTGCATTGACGTCTTTGTTTCTGCTGTTCGTGAGCTTGGCTATCAGGTCAAGGAGCACCCTCGGCCACAGTCCACTCGCAAGTTTGAGGAGCCGGCGCTGGTGAAGGAGGCGTTGGTATCGGTGGCGAAGCATGTCGGCCAGCACCTCAGCACCTTCATCACGGGGAAAGGCTCCTTCAAGTCGCACAAAACGCGTATGGTGGTGAAGCGTCTCCTCATGGCGCTCTCGTCTGTCATTGGCGAGGGCCACATTGACGCCGTCCTCACCGCAGGCCTTCTTCATACCGTTGTTCCATTTGTGCCGTTGCTTCACTACGTGCGTGGCCTGACCAAGGCGGTGCTGAAGGCGTCGCTGAATCTCTGCGCCGCGCCCGAGGAGTCCGTGCGCGTCGCGGCCTACATGGTTGTGCGCTCTGTTGCCACCCGCGCGGCTGGTACACGCTCCATGTACCAGTCCACAGCCTTCAAAGGCATCTTCCTCACCCTAATCCGCACTGCCCATCACTATAACATTCACAACCAGGCCACAGTTGTCTTTCTCATGAACTGCGTCGTGGATCTCTATGGCACTGACATGGAGGCGGCGTATCAACACACCTTTGTGTACCTGCGCCAGTTGGCTATCTACCTACGTGCAGCGCTGCAGCAGCAGACGCAGAGCAACGTCCGCGCTGTAGTCAACTGGCAATACCTGAATGCACTGCGCACGTGGGGGGCCGTGGTGTCGACCTACTCGGAGCCGAATCAGCTAGGGCCGCTCATCCACCCCGTTGTGCAGATCGCCACAGCGTTGATGGATCTCTTCTCCTCGCCGCGCATGTTTCCGATGCACCTTCAGGTTGTTGAAGTGCTGAACCACATCGCTCGCCGTGCCGACGGGATCTACATTCCTGTCGCACCGTACCTGCTGCGCATTCTCACCTCCCCGAGTGTTGCGCTTTCACACGTGCCAAACGGTGTCTCATCTAGTCCGGACCGAGTTGACTTGCTCTTCACCATCCGCGTGAAGAAGGTGCAGGCGCGCAGCGGCGCTTACCATCGTGACATCTGGAGCGAGGCGCTGTACCTCCTCACCGAGCACCTTGCCACCCATAGTCACACCGTAGGCTTTCCTGAGTCCTTCTGGGCGGTGGAGAGCACGCTGCACAAGCTCAAGACACAGGTGCGTGTGCCGAGGGTGCACTCTAGCATCAGCAACCTGCTACGCCACATCCAGACCACCTCGCAGAAGATCAAGTCGAAGCGTGAACAGGCCAACTTCGGCCCGTGCGATCTTGCTGCAGTGAAGCAGTTCGAGGACGAGCTGCGGCAGCAAGGTACTGCACTCACCTCGTACTACCACACCATGCGACAGCAGCGCATCGATGACTTCGCCGCGAAACACAGGGATGCGTCAGGCGAGCGTGTAACGCTGGAATCTGTTGTGGCAAAGCGAAAGAGCGGTGGCCGCGCTGGTGGCAAGCACAACCGTCCGCAGGAGCGCCGCAGTGCGTAAGGTGTGTTGCCGTCCCATGGGACGGCAACACACCTATAGCTTCACTGCTGATGTGCTGAAGAGGTGTAGTGTTGCCTCTGGGGAGGATGGAGGCGCTCTTCGCCCTCCCCTTATCACCGCCTTCCTAAGCATGCGCATGTCACCGAGTATATTGCAGCGCTCTTTTCCTCCTCCGTGGATGGTCGTCCTCGTTGGTATGTGCGTGTTAACGAAGGCGGATAACAGCGTAATTCGACTAAGGAAATGCTTCTCTGTGTTCTCTCTCTGTTGATCTGTTTTGATCTTCTCTCTTCTCTGTTGGTATTTCGGTCTGGCGGTGTCTGCGTGTGCGGTGCATTGGCTGTGAGTGCTGTTTTGGCCATTATGCGTCTCTTTTTCGTATGGGTTTCGGTGTGTGCTGACGCACCGTTGGGTAATGGCGGTGCAGCCTGCGTGTCCGCTAGCGCCATAAGCAAAGGTGGATAAGTACAAAACGAAGTTTGCTAAGAAGAAGAGCTGCGCCCACGAGTGTGCGAGGTGCGAGTTCGGCCTAGCGACGTGAGGGACGCCACAGCGACTTGTGGAACGTTGCCACCAAACAGTCGGTGGCGGTGAGAGGAGCACGGCTGAGCCTACGCACATGTACTACAGCAGGCCTCCGTGCGCTTGCATGTTAAGCTGCCCAATGCTAACAAGGCTGAGGGTGGGAGACAGGCTGCTGTGCGGTACTCTGATCTTGCATTCACAGTTCGGCGAGTGCGCAGCTGGCTCACCCGTCGTCGTTCTCCTTCGTTTTTTCTCCTCCCCATTCGTTTTGTGATGCTCCTCTCTTCTGTTCTCTTTCCCTCGCTTGCTTCCTCTGCGAGTTGCCTTTGTTTATCCCCCTTTCCGCATTCTTCTCTCGTCCCTCTTTCTCCCCTTCAGTAATCACAGCCACCATACCGAGTCGCACCCACGCATTTCCTCCGTCACAACATCCATAGACCTGTCCAGTGACTTAAGCAAGCGTACACAGACACGCTTTCGACTGGGGTCTGGCTTCTGTCAACGTGCTAGACCTGCTGGCACATGCGCGTGCCTGTCTCTTCGTCCTTCTGTACGTTTGTCTGAGGCCCTCTGCCTAGTCGCTTGGCATCTCCATCAGCCCTTTCCCGCCTTTTCGTCAGGTCTCTTTCCATCTCTTCTTACCTCGCGCGTTACCTTTTCACTCTGTGCAGCGCGTGTTCCTCATCTACTCCAGCAAGTGTACGCAGAGGTGTTGACCTTTCTTTCCTCCTCTGCTCGTGCGAGCACTGCGGTCAGACCTGGGGGATTCGGTGCATTATCGTGTCCCCCTCCCCATTTAGCAAGTTTGTGTGTAATCTCGAACTCCGCAGAATTGTATGGGCGTCATTTCCCTGCTTCCGCTACCCCAACCCCACAAGTCGAGCATTTCCTCTCCCTGGTTTTCTCCTCCCCTCTCTACCAGTGCCCCCCATTTCTCGCTCTTTCCTTCTCTGCTCTCTCTCTTTCTCCCTCCCTCTCCATGGCCGTGGCTCTCTGCCCACTCGTCCGTGTCTCGTCCGCTCTCTGTGCGTAGTTCATCCACCCCCACCCTGACGGCCCGCTTCTTGTTCAGATTCCACGTGTGAGCATCTCTTGCCAACCGGCACATACATCACGGGCGCGCTGCTTCCTGTGCTCTCAAGAGGGCGCAGGTCTCCTTCGTTTTACCGCTTTCCGCTTTGTTGTGGGTGTGCGCTGTTTGCCGAAGACTCGCTTCCCTGCGTCCACCCCGCCTGTCTTTTTACTCTCGCGTCCGTCACGCGTCTGGGTGTATATGCGCACACCTCCATCGTCGTCGTCATGGATCCCTGTACAGTTGGGATGACTCGACTAAGATCGGAGTGGCATTTACCGGCCTCGGTGTGTTCTTTACCTTCATGGGTGTTCTGATGTTCCTGGATAGCATCCTGCTCACAATGGGGAACGTGTTGTTTGTCGTCGGTGTGGCGATGGTGATGGGGCCGCGGCGGTGCAAGACGTTCTTCATCGCGCGTCAGCGCGCATCTGCGTGCTTCTTCACTGGCATATTGTTTGTGCTTTTCCGGTGGTGTTTTATTGGCATGTGCATTCAGGGCTTCGGCGCCCTGAACTTATTTGGCAACTTCTTTCCCATGTTAGTGCGTGTGTTGGAGTCAGCCCCCATCATTGGGCCCATACTCTTATCCGCCCCTGTCCAGAAGGTGCTGTCTCTCATGCACATCAACGATGGCCGAAGCTTGCGCAATGTATAGAGCTGTGGGTCTTTACGCCACGCCTTTCGCTGGCTGACCGACAGCTGCAGCATTGCGATGCCAAGTGGATTTCAGAGAGGGGAAGGAGGGACTGCAGTGATGGCGGGTGGTAGTTAGACAGGGGCGAAAAGGCCACCGATTGGCGAGTCACACGAGCGGCATACAGCCTTTGGGCGGGAAGTCCGCACAAGGCCCTTTAGATACTGATGCACAGGGGCTTACAAGATTCCTTGTGCTCCACCATGTCTGTATGCATTTCCTTCGTCCCTTCACCTCTCCGCTGCTTTCTGGGTTGTTTTCACATCAGAGCTCACTCGTGGGTGGATAAGGGCTGGTCAGATGCTTCTATGTGACCTTGTCTTGGCGCATGACCGGCGTGGGTTGTGCGCCCTGCCTTCTCTACTGCTCCCCGCTGGTGTTTTAAGCTGGCCGTCCATGTCCCCCTTCCCCTGCGGTGCTCACGTGCATTGTGAGTGTGAACATCCATACACAAAAGCACTGGTGCACGTGGACATAACTACGATTCGCTCATACAACCCCAAGTGTCTCTCCGTCGACAGCGCACCTTCTCCAACGCTGCGCTTAGGGGGAGGGGTGCCCGCGAGGAACCGTTTGTCGAGTGCCCAAGAGTGCACACGTCTCCTCCTCTGTGTGTTGCTACGCGCTTGTCAAGTGTGGCTTGGTAGTTGACGATAAAAAAGACAAAACGAGAAGGCAAGTGCCCCTCTGGATGTCGGCGCCCACCTTTACTTGCCGAGCGTTACCCTGCGAGGAAGCCCCGCAGTGCGCCGGCCATGGAAGTCCTGATGAGGGGTACCCTGGTGCTGCGTGGGACATCTGCCTCTTCGACTTCACTTTGTCCCCCCTCCTTCCCTTCTCTTTCCCCCACATTTTTCTTGTTGAGTTTTTTCTCCCCTGTGCGCCACCTCCCTGTGGAGGTGAGAAAAGCGCCTCGATACACGTTTCTCCCTTTCTCGCTTCTGCTTGAGGACCCTCGGATTAGTGTGCTCCAGCCAAAGATGGAATTGACCGTGGGGGGCAAGCAGGTGTTGCTGACTACACACAAGGCGTACTGCGAAGTAAATGAGCTGCAGAGTCTCCGAGCGTTCGCGCAGTACCCGCCGCTGTGCACCTACCTCAGCGAATGTGAGAAGAGCGGCCAATCCCCGATGCCGTTGTAATACGGCACCTGGAACGTGTGGCGCATCGTATTACTGACGCTGTGGTCGACCTGATTTATGGCGGCACCAGCACAGCACGTGTGCTACGCCTTACCAACGCCCGCCCAGCTGTACTGCTGCCGATCGTTGCTATAGAGGAGCGGCGCTACGCGGTGCTGGTGCAGCAGGTGGAGTTGTCTCAAGGGCTCAAAACTGTAACGACAGCGATGCGCGGTATCGTGAATGCGGAGGGTGGCTTCGCTAATGACACCTACACTAGTGCACTGGCAAGGGCCGGAGTGCGAATTGCAGACGCTTCTCCTCTCTCGCCTACGGATTTCACCATAGGCAACGAAGGAGAGCCCGCCGTCCGCTTTTTTACTCTGACGACGACGTGCAATGCTGAGCAGGCGGAGCAGCTTCACCAGAACCCGAACTTAGCACTGGTGGAATTCAAGGATGTCTTTGCCTCAGGGGATGCCGCAGCGTCCTTGGCGGTATCCTTGGTGTCGGTCATCACTGAGTAGTGCCGCGTGCACAGTGATGGGCCACACGACCACCAAATCCACCGGCAGCCTTCTTCTTGATTTGCCAGTTTCTTCTTCGACTTCTCAGAAGTCGTGTGGCCTCTCGTTGTCCTCCTCCCTCTCTTCCTCGTCCTCTTCCTGTTTGTGTGTGTATCATCGCCCCCTTTGTGCCGAGCGCCTGTGGGCGTGTGCCTCTCATGTACAATCGCGTCGCGCTTGCATCTGTTGGTGCACCTGCGTGACTTCTCTCCTTGTCTCCCTTCTCTGTAGCCCTCTCCCTTTCTTCCTCAGATGTTTCTGCCAGCCGATGCAACTGACAAAGCGACGCCGACGTCACCACTAATTGGCGGAGCATCTTGCTGCCCCCTCATCGTATCTTCGTCGCGTGACGCCAAGGGAAGAGAGCGTACGTTAGGTGTGATCACAATATCATTCGAGAAAGAAAGCTGATATGACTCCTGAGGAAGACCCCATGAGAGCTGAGCCTTTCCGGCGATTTCGCGTCATGTTTGTACTGATGTGTGGTGCAGTACACCAGCGAGAAAGGGGGACTCTCATTCGGTACAGTACTGTGACGTGCACACTACTCTACGCAGCAGCATCAGGAGTAGTCTCTCTCCTTCCCTATACTCATGCAGTGAGAGCCTTGTGCACAGTCCCCTTCACTGCATTCTATTTCTTCCCCTCTTGTGCCATCTATGGCTGTGCCTTTTCACGATTCGCACGTGCTTCTCCTCATCGGTGTTTACCATGACGCGCACGTGTGATGGTGCGCGTGTCGTCAGTTCGTCTCCATTACCACTATCATTTTCACTGCTGCACTACATCGAAGGAATCTACAGATCCGTCGGGGAGCCTGAGAGTCGCGATTTGATTTCTACTTTCGCTGATGTGGCGTGACGACTCACTGCTCTCTCGACTTCACACTCGCTTCTGACTCCCCCCGCCTCCTCCTCGTCTTTTCCTCACTATCGGGCGAAGGGTTAGCCATGTCCTAGTCAGCGCTTTCGTGGCGAAATTTTGTGTTGTTTGCCTCTGGTATCGGACCCGCGGAAGGTTCTTGCCCTTGTCTCTTCAGCAGCTACGCGCCGTGCGCTTGATTGATCTGCAGGCGTGAGGGCGCTTGTGTTCATGTGAAAGGGAACTTGCGAGTGGTGATTCTTTGCCTTCTCTACTTGCATTACTTTTTTCCGTGCCATTGAAGTCTCGTGAATCCTGCGCGTTGAATCAAGCAGAAGAATGAGTTCGAGATATCGTCGTGGAAAGAGGCAAACCCCCGCAGAGCGCGCATACAAACTCGCACGAGTGTTCATGCTTCCACGTGTCTACTCCAGCTACTTCACCGGTGCTTCTCTTTAGCACTTTCTCCTCCCGTCACACGTCGTTGTGTTTTTCTATCTGCGCATGCCGCTCCTTTTCTCTTCCACCACAACGCTGGCATACACACCCGGTAGGCTGCGTTATCGAGCGCACACGTACTCCTTGGCGACCACCCATTCAGGCGCGACGGCCGATTTGTCCCTCGTCTTCCTTATTTCGGTCTTGTCCTCTTTTTTCCCCCTTTTGTGTACGTCCTGCCCATCGCTCGTGGTGATGCTGGCGAACTCACCGCGGTGCCTCAGGGCCCAATCCCCGCCCTCTGCAGGGAGAGGGGCGGGGACTGGGCCCTGCAGCCTGCGCTTGGTCGCGGCGGTGATGCCGAGCGTCGCGCTGGGCCTACCCCCGCGCCGTGTGCGGTGGCATTGCAATGGGCTGAGCGGCGCTCAACCGTGCTGGCTGCGCCCGGCTCCTTGAGATAGACGTGGGGGGCGGCGGCATGGGTGAGCTGCGTGGCTGTATGGGTATACGCGTTGGCCTGCTCGTGGTAGAGCGGCGCGTGCTAATGTCACTTGCACTGAGTGAGCAACGGCGGTGTGCGCTATTTTTTTCCACCTTTTTCTTTTCCCTTTTTGGTATTGAAGCGACGTGCGGGCGTATGGACGGGTAGGTGTCTGCGTGCGGGTGCACCTCATTGCATTCTCGGAGGAGCGTAGCGCCGGGTAAAGAACACAAAAGGCAGCAATGATCTGTGCAGCACATCCTGCACAGGCATCCCACTGCCATCTTTCAGGCACTCGTGCCTTTTACTGGGGCACCTGTTAAAGAGTCTCATTGCGAGGTAGAAGCAACGCACTTAGCAGTGAGGAGTGACGCACACGACTACACGGAGGCGTATACGACGGTGCGGCCTGGCATAATCGCCGCGGTGCAGAGTCTGTGCGCTCCCTCGTCATAGCTTTGGCTTGCTTACTCCTCCCCTCATGCTTACATCTGCCATCCTCTCCATCTTTAACTCATCTCCTCTCTACATCTGTACACCAACACCAGAGCGCACTTCGTTTTCCTGCGCCACGTGACAGCGGCTCTCCGCACAGCAACTTTTTCCTGGTCTTGCACAGTGTTCTCAGCGACGGAGAAATAACCAGGGTAGAATAGGCATCCCATGACAGTCACAATGGACCCCGACGCACCGTCGGTGCTCACGAGCGAGGTATACAACGCCGCCGAGGCGATCTTCAGCACACTGCAGAACAAAGAGAAGCTTGTGTCTTTCCTCGATTGCACGACGCTTCTGCGTGGCATGGGGATGAACCCAACGCTGGAAGACATGGACAAGCTGAAGAGCCTCATGGCACAGCCCATCCTTCGACTGGAACAATGGCGGCGAGAGGAGGAGCTGAAGCGCGAGAAGGAGCGACGCAAGGAGGAGGCGCGAGAACGGAAAGGCAGAGGTCGTGCCAGCATCGCCCCGGGGAGGAAATCGATTGTGCAAAAAATCGCTGACCCTGTAGCTGATGCGGCGCCGGCTGACAACACAGTCGCTGAGGAGATCAAGAATATCGACTGGAACATCTTTATTAGGTGTACAGAGATGATTTTCCGAGACCGCATGCGTGAGGAGCGTGCCGTGCGAGAGGCACTGAGGGTCTTCGAAGGGGATTCGTCCACCAGCATGCCGCGTAGCAAGCTCATTGAAATTGTGACCACCAAGGGCGACAATATACTCACACCAGCGGAAGTAAAGATATTAGTCACACTGCTGCCGGAGAGCTGTCCGGTGAATGAGTGGGCGGGGCGCATTCAGGGTACCTACGTGGCCCCCACACAGGAGGAGATCGACGCTGCTGCCATGCGCGAAATTGAAGTGCGCCGCCACCAGGAGGCGGCAGAGAAGCAGAAGGAGGCAGAGAGGGATCCGCTGAAGGGATTATAAGCCGCGCGGCGCTTGTGTGCTTTTTTCCCCTCCACTACTTCTCTAGTGCCACCTGGGCTGCACTACGCCAGACTTCTGAGGGCCACAGCATCACTCTTCTCTGAGCCTCCCGACACTCTTCTACGCCCCTTTCCTTGTGGCCACCCGATCTGTGGCAAACAAGAGGAAAAGTAAGGGCGCCCTTGAATGTACAGTTTCTCTCCACGCCCTATCACGCAATCTTGATTGCCGAATTTGCTCTGCGCTGTAGCATTCTGTGTTATACGCGCGCTCGAGTGAGTCCCTGCGACGGTGGGTCGCTACCGCTGCTGAGCATCACCCAACCACTCCCACACTACACAAGCCGCCTCCCTCATACTGAGAACCCGCTTCTTGTGTCGGCTTTCGCATTACTACGCTGTAGACGCAGGCGCCGCGCTCCACTCACTGCTATCCTTCCTCTCTTTTTGTGGATTGGTCATATTGATCGCCGCTTATCCCCTACGCGAAAACACCCATGTGATCTCATGCAATGCAAAACTAACAAAACTTTCGTTTACCCCTCACGCTCCGCTTTGATTTTTCCTCTTCACTCTTCAAATCCGCGTCCGTTGCATGTGCCGCTACCACTGGTGCTCTCTTCCGGCGATTAAGTATCCTCTAGCTGTGCACCTGACCTCTCTACTGCTGCCGGTTTGCTTTAAACCCTCCTTACTGGTCGCTTCTCCTCTACGACGCACCCCCAGCCAGCCCACCCCCTCTTCAGTCGTTAGTCCTCGCAGCAGTGGCGCTCCTCGCTTTCACCATCACGAACCATGTCCGCAATGAACCTCGTCGTGAACATTACATGCAACCCGCCAGTCATCTCCATCTTTGGCCCCATCAAGGAGAGCACAATTGACCGCCTCAATGAGACAATTCCGAATTCGTGCTCCACCACCAACACTGGCAATACACCGTTTGCGCTGGTGCGCAAGGAAGATCCCCCGCGCTGGTTCGGCGAGCTTCGCACTCAGTTTGCCACCGAGGACATCGGCACATCAATGCTGTTTGTCGCAGTTCTGGACGTGCTTGAGGAGGAGGGGGCCTGGAAGTTGCGCGACAGCGCCTCCATGAACCACGACAACGGCAAGATCACCTACAAGTTCTTCTTCGTCCGCGGTGCTCATTAGACCTTCTGCGCAAGACGCAGTGCATGATGAATGAGTTTGTCTCACGCGGATCTGCAGCTTCTGCTCTAGCAATCTCCATGGAAGCTGCTCGTGTAGGAGGTCTGCTCGCGTTGCTCGGTGAGCCTTCCCCCCTTTTCCCCTTCTTTTCACCTTATGCATGTACATAGAGCACAGCGCTAGCACTTGCGCGACCGACGAGTTCGAGGCAAATCCAGGGTAAACGAGCTGTGTCGAGGGAGGGAAGTGGAACACGTGACGACAGGGACACTGCCGATATACTCATCAACGCACAGCCCCTTCTAGCGCCCCTCTGTCGACCTTTGTTTCTCTGACTTAATAACACGACGCGCATCTGGTGATTTACCTTTACCAGGCTGTTTAGCTGCGAGGCCTTCTCACCTCGCTCCTCTCACCCTCTCCCTCACACACACCGTCGCCGCTCTTCATGCTTAGCACTTGTCGCTGCGCCTTTCACCGCACTGTTTTCTCTTCTTCCTATTTTAGTTTGAATTTCTGAGCCGTTTTCCCCTTCCCCTCTCCATTCTCCCTCGAACACCTCCAGTGCGGGTTGCTCTGCGGCGGTGACGAGTGTTCAGGCATGGAGGCGCGTGGGAGGCAGAGCCGAAAAGGAACGACAGAACTCAGCGAGTGTGTGCTGAGAACAGCGAAGAGGCGCTCTTTTCTGCGGGAATTCGGAACACTTCGGCCGCAAGCAAACTTTGGCTGCGCCATCTCGGGCGAACAAGGGCATGAGCGCTCGTGTTCTTCCGATCGCCCAACGTTTTTATACGCGTCTTTCGCACAGTTCTGCGTTCCCCCACTCTCTCTTTCTTGCTGAATGAGAGGTGCTGCGGTGAGGGCGTTCTTTGCCCCCCCCCCCCCCCTCCCCTCCCCCCTCATCACAGGCGCGACCGGGCACCGCTGCCTCTCCTGCACGTGCTGTATCGATCGCCAGTGCAAAGTACTTTTCTCTCCTTCTTCCCTCCTCATCGCTTCCTCTCTCTTCAGTGGCGCAGTAGGCAGCGCATTGTTTCACACGCGGAGTCACCTCTGGCCAATTCGAAGGACGACCGTTCTCCCGAACCTCGCGCAACACGAGACTTTGTTTCCCTCCATATCTTCAAGGAAGTTTGAGGAAGACGCACACTCCTGCTGACGGGCCACATGTCGTTGGGGCTCCGTGACTCAGATGCTGGGAGCCCCTGACAGAGGCGATGCAGCTCTCCTCTCTACCGCTGGCGACACCGATACTTCTGGATTCAGCAGTGGTACTCGACCAGTTCATTCTCGAGAAATAAGGTACTGCATGTGCCGTGGCTGGTTCCCAGAGTGTCGAGGACACCGGTGCTGCTTTCTCTTCAACTATAGTCAGAGGCGGTGCCATGCCACAGTGCAAACCGTGACGGCTCGCGGACACGGCCAACTTCTTCCAGTTGACCGAGGCCTCAGGCATACTTGCTGATGAGCTCAATATCGATGTTGCCCCCGGTGGAGGACCGCCGTTTTTGGCAGCGGACACCCCAAAGAAAGCGATGAGTTGCGCACTTAGCCTCGACGAGCAGGACCCGCATGAGATGGACGGGCTGACGGGAGTGCAATTGAAGTATGCGCAAGAGGCGTACCAGCTGTTTGGCGTGAGAGATTACCCAGTCAACTTGGCCGCTTTCCTTCGTGTTTTCTCGGTGTGTCTGGCGCACAAGCTGACGCCCGCTCTGCTAAACAGGGTGGCGGTGTGCCATTTCGTGATGAAGTAGTGCAACGCGTGCGAGGCGTGCACTCGACGTGCGCTCTTTGTTCATTCGACAGGGCTCTACCCAAGTGCACGGCGACTGGTGCGCGTGTTCATCTCACAGGGGTGCCTCCGAGGACAGCAGCAGGCAATCAGCACATATCGTGATGCCATCGATGGGACTGTCGAAGTGGCTGCTGTGAAAGCGTATGTGAACTACACCAACTTCTATGCTGCCCATCAGTACGGCACAGCTCTTAAGAGTCTGGAGGTAGTGCTGTTACGGTGCCCATGCGGCACACTGGAGGCGACAAAGGTGCGCCTCTTCATCTTTCTCTCGACAACGTGGGACAGGCAGTGAGGTACGCTGCGCAGCATTCCCGAGCTTATGCGACGTCCACGGAGCTGCACTTCTGTTTGTGGTCTCTCATCTTCCACTCCATCACTTCTGTTGCTGGACTCACTGCCCTTCTCGCCGATATGCGGGCCATCTCACTGAGCAAGTTGGAGCTACGCTTTCGTCACCTGCACTTGCTTATCGCATGTTCCACGGAGTCCTGCGCCAAGCTGCACGGCCTGATGGCTGCGCGAAAGTGGCACGAGGCCGGAATCTTTACCGTGCGAGTCCTCGCGGAACCCTTTCTTCCAGATGGCCTGAAGTGTGTCGTCTACTACGAGCGTGCGTGCGTCCTTGCGTAGCAGAGAAGCTGTTACGCTGCCCTCAACGATGCCTATCGGGCAGTGTCTTAAAGCGAGGCGACGGTGCTTCGTCTGAACATGCTACTCCTCGCTGCCCGCTGTGGGGAGGCACTTGGCCGCTTGAGAGATGTCATCTCACATAATGAAGAGAGCCTTCGCCGTGTTTTCAATGCTGCGGCCGTGGCGCAACTGCGTTTACTAAAGGCACCCTTGGCACATTAGCAAGCGTCAACTGCCGATACCAGACCGATGCCGCGCATGAAGTCTAAGAAGACATCGAGGCAAAAGACGCAGACCAACACGTCTTCCCCAGTGTCTCGCGCATTACTTGATGCGCAATACGATAGACTCTCTCTTCCCCACAACGCCGGTGCCGAGGAGATGAAGAGGTCGTACCGGGCCTTGGCGATAAAGTGGCACCCTGACCGATGGAGCAGCGCGGACGATGAGTCCATACACACCGCAGAATTGACATTCAATACCATTTAGCACGCCTGCGAAGAGATCGTGAAGAGTGTCTCCTAATGATATCTCAAGGCGGCCACCGCTTCCCTCCCCTCCCAAACACCACGAACATCCTTGCGTCTATGCTGATCCACCGCAGACCTACCGCTCAAGCAGTGGAGAACACTACAGCGCATAGCAAGTGCCATTAATCTATGCAGGACTCATCTCTCCCTCCGCTACTGCACACACTCCTTGCGCATCCCCAGTCACTGGTTATGGGGGCTCGATCGGTACCGTGTGGGATCTCCACCCGGCTACCCCCTCCCAAGGATGCATGTGTTGAATGGGCTGCTTGTTCCAACTAAACGGACCCTTCAAACGCCTTCTTCTCTCCTCTTTCATGGCTATGGCGACGTGCTATTCTCTCGATGCGTGACACACCAATGTAGCTGTGACCGTGCACATACGTCACCGACAACATCCCCAACAGCCCTGCTCTCCCTTCTTCAGTACGTTTCGATTGCGCGAAACTTCCCCAGCTCACCTTTACGCACCACTGCACTTTACAGAGAGAGAGAGAGAGCAGCACCTACTCTTTTGCCTATCGTGTCTCTTCTATAAGGGCCAAGCACGCTTCCCTTTTCTCATTCGCCCACCGCTCTACCTCATCCATCACGCATCGCTGCTCCATTACGTACTGTAACGCTTCTGTCTGCGCGACGCCTCGATCGCTCTGTCGTTATTCGAGACTCTATGCAGATTGGGCGCCTGGACACTTCCTCTCTGCTTTCTTCACTTGGCTGCCCACGTGGCTGTGTATCATACCACACCAGCATACGTTGACACACGCCACAATACGTCTACGCTTCTTCTTGGCCTGGACGGCACAGCACCTCTTCCTGATCCAGCAAGGCAACTACCGCCCTGCTTTCACTATATCAAAAATTCACTATTACGAGTCGTACGGTGCTTTCACTACACTCGTACGCCATTTCTTCTTCGCCCCGTTATTCACCCCGCATATTTAGAACTTCATAAGCCTTGCTTAGGCCTGAAGTGCTCTTCCCCCACCCCTTTGTTTTTCCCCCCTAACCCTCGTCTTTTGCCGTGCTGTCTCTTCGCTCGTTTTCGTACTACGTCGCCGTTCTGCCCGCGACCACTCGCCGAAGCTCCAGCGTGGGCCTCACTCTCTCTTCGCCATTTTGCAGCCCTCTCTCCTCCGGACGCCATTGGGTGTCTACTCGCACACACACCGGTGATCGGCTTCTCTAATGGGGCTCTTGACAACTGGTGGCGCCCCGATGCGGTGGGGCACCGATGCAAACAACAAAGCTATTCCGCACGTAAGTGCGCACGGTATTCAGCAGTTCCTCAACCTTTTCAACAGCAAAAAGGAGCTGCGGGGCATGCCGTTTTTGTGGGGTGAGGAGCTGGAGCATCAGCTGATCCATATCCAAGACAACACAATCACCCTTAGCGTTGAGGGTGCGCCGGTGATCGAGAGGTTGAGGGCACGCTCTGACAACTGCGCCATATGGAACCCCGAGTATGGCAGCTTCATGGTCGAGAGCACACCAAATCAGCCATACAATCTGTCGGTGGAGAGTCTCAACTCCGTGGAGGATAGCATTACGCGGCGGTACAACATGCTCAACAAGGAGGCGCCTCCAGGGGTGGTCGGCACCACCCTTGTGACATTTCCACTGATGGGCCAGGGTAACTTTGTCAACTGCGATGATAAGAGCTCTCCGTACTCGCAGTCGCTTTTTGTTCCTGACGCGTGCATCAACCAATCGCATCCGCGATTCGCGAACTTGACAGTAAACATTCGACTGCGCCGCGGCCGAAAGGTTTGCATCCTGGTGCCGCTGTACCTGGACACACGCACGATGGAGACGACGGTGGATCCCCAGCTGAACATTGATCTGAATCCGCGCAACAACGACATATATTGCCCCGCGATTACAAGCGAAAGGAATAAGGCAAGCGAGCTCTACACAGAGACGAGCTCGCCCAACGCCGCGGTAGTGCCCACCGGCACTGCCGATCTGAGCGAGGGGGGTTGCCTTGCCACCGAGACAATGAAGCACCTTTTCACACCTGCGACGCTGAAGTACTACGCCCAATACTTCACAGGGGAGCAGCGCACAGATGTGCAGCAGCGTTGCAACGCGTCCCTCTACCGCGTGCCCTCGGTCAGCCACCCGTGTATCTACATGGACTGCATGGCCTTTGGGATGGGTGACAGCGCTCTGCAAGTGACGATGCAGCTGGACAACATAATCGAGGCTCGCTACGTGTACGACCAGCTCGCCATCTTGTGCCCAGTGTTTCTGGCTCTCACCTCGGCCACGCCGTTTCAGAAGGGTCTTCTCTGCGACAGTGATGTGCGGTGGCTGACTATCGCCGGCGCCGTCGACGACCGCCGCATGGATGAGGTGCCTCACATTCTCAAGTCCCGCTACGACTCTATCTCCATCTTCATCAGCGACACAGTCGAAAACCTTGAGGACTTCAACGACGCACCTGTAGAGATCAACCACTCGTACTGTGAGCTGCTGAAGGAGGCTGGTGTGGACACGCGGTTGGCTAGACACATTGCACATTTGTTTATTCGTGATCCGCTCGTGATGTATGAGCACATGATCGACATCGATGACGCAACACACACGGACCACTTCGAGAATATCCAGTCCACTAACTGGCAGACGGTCCGCTTCAAGCCTCCACCGATAGACAGTGACATTGGCTGGCGCGTGGAGTTCCGTGTGATGGAGATTCAGCCAACGCCGTTTGAGAACGCTGCCTTCGCTGTCTTTATTGCGCTTCTCACCAAGGCCATCATCAACTATAAGATCTGCTTCTACACGAAGATTTCTGTCGTTGATGAAAACATGGGTCGCGCACACCACATCAACCCCTGTGGAGAGAAGTACGTTATGCGCAAGGACATTTTCTCCAACAAGTGTACCGCAAACGAGGCTGAGACGGCGGAGATGACCATTGACGAAATCTTCAACGGCAAGGAGGGTGGCTTCTATGGACTTATACCGCTCGTGGACCGCTACCTCGACAGCGAGTGGAAGCGCAGCCCTGTGGTAAATTCCTACTTGAGGTTCCTGTCCATGCGTGCCTCTGGCTGTATTCCCACAGCAGCGCAGTACATGCGCAAGTTTGTCACGACACACCCAGACTACAAGCGTGACTCTCGCCTCAGCGGCATCATCGCACGTGACCTAGTGCAGCGTATACACGGCCTGGCCACGAATCAGATCCACGACCCGGCGTACCTTCCTATGAGCACCTTCGAGGCTGCGAAACAGGAGAGCAGCACATAGCGTCTTTTTTCTCCTTTCCGCGAGCCACAAAGTAACAGTCCTCAAAGATAGCTCTGCGTGCAGTCGCGTGTATCTGTGCTCACGCCGACCGCACACTGGATTACATGCTGAAGAAATGCACACTCTGCCCCCAAACGTCAGACATTTGTAGTAAGGGCGTAGAGTTTGTCTCATTCTTTTCGTTCCATGCTTTGCCGCTGGACGTGTCCGCTTCGGTGCAGCACCGTTGGCACGACTTCCACAGCTTTCTCCTTTCGCCTTTGTTTTGTAGAGCGTGAGCTTACGGTATAGGTGTGGGTGGCACCTTCTCTTATTTCTTTCTTCTACCGTTCTATGTCTTCGTCTCCTTTCCACACTGCTTTGATGATGCTGGCCAGCTCACCGCGATGTCTCAGGGGCCCAGTGCCCGCCCTCTGCAGGGGGAGGGGGGTGGCAACGCCCTGCAGCCTGCGCTTGGTCGCGGCGGTGGGCTCGTCGCGTCGGCAGGGGAGAGGGGTCTGGGCGGGCGCAGCGCCACAGTGACACACGGTCATGACCATGGCAGTGCCAGCTCACCACGAGCCTGGCATCGACGGCCCAGCACGTGCCCGCATCCGGCTACAGGCCGCCCTGCCGCTGCGGCGCGGCGGTGATGCCGAGCGTCGCGCTGGGCCTACCCCCGCGCCGTGTGCGGTGGCATTGCAATGGGCTGAACGGCGCCCAGCGGGTTGAATATTCGGTAGAAGCCTGTACTCTGCGAGAGATGCATTTCATACCACAGTCTTGCAAGGTATCTGCCCTCGAGGGTTTTCAGCACTCTGGTCTAGTGAGGGAAGAGAGGCTGAGCTTGGCGTCTCCATGCTACTTTAACAGAAGCACAGGTGTAGACCCTAAATGAATTATGAGCAAAGTGCACGTAGTAGCATTCAGTTTTGCTGCTTGCTTTCTACTAGGCGACTACACCTCATGATTGGCTACGTTTTTGAGAGTGATCTGTCGACATGTGAAGCTCTCGATCAACAGCCAGGTGATGCCGCGATTTTTCTCTGTCTTAAGAAAATTTACGGTCATTCCAATTAACGGATGTGGGACACGGATATACCGCCCTACCGGGTCGGGATCATTACGCGCGGTGGGCTCAGTGTAAGGCACTGGATGTATGCAAGCGGTGAGGGAACCCCAACATGGCACAGCGTAGGGGGACCACGGAGACGACATCAGACGCCGCCCTGGCTCTGGGGTGTTTCGCCTATGATTGGGACGCCGAGACCACGGCGTCGGGTAGGCGCTGTGCGATTAAGCCCACTGTCCGCTTTGTGAAGGGATATGTCCCGGCGCCGCCACTGGTAACTAGTACCGAGTTAAGGTCTTTCCATTAGGCCGCCAGAATCCTGTACGGCGCCCTGATTGCCAAATCGGTTCGCAAGGTTCCTCTCTACCACTGCCACACAGCAGCGCCGACGCGCGAACTTCAGAGTACCGCGCTGACCCCGACTACTACACGACAGCCCGAAATCGAACCAGAATAAGAGGGCGAGTGGCCCATGGTGTTACACCCACCACGACCCCACCAAACATACACAACGACAAAGCATCCTTCAAGGAATATAGAAAATTTCACGACTAAGTCCAAAATCTACCAGGAGTGCTGTCCCGTCGCGGAAGGTCTCTTATAAGCCTTTCTGATCGCCAAAAACAATGTCGGCTGGGGGCAGTTCTCGACAAAGCCACCTGCGCGTCACACTAAACAGAGCACTGCCTTGGATATTTTCATGAAAAAGCACCCTAGAGTCAAGCTTTAAGGATTCGTACCGCCCTGCAATGCCCTCACCCTCGACGACCCTTGATCGTGACCACGTATCCAGCCTATCCATTGCCCTCCCGCCTACAGCGTGCCCCGGCACTGAGACATGGCAACCGCCACCACTCTGTGCGAGAGGGCAGGCCAGCATTTTCGGTGAAGACATACCAGCAGAAATCAACGCAACATCTAGCAGCTCATTTTCTCTCCCTCCCCTTCGCGCCTCACCGAGATCCGACTCCACGCCCTTCAAACTCTTCACTAGAGGCAAGCTCGAGGTGGCACTCCGTGAGGTTCACTGCTGCTCCGCTCCGAGCCTCGACGGAGGTGGTGGATGAAGGCAGCAAGCCCCCCTCTCCCCAGACAACCATGCCGTTCTGAGACGGTCCCCTGGCTGCCGGAATGCGAGCACTGTGCGCACGCGCCGTGAAGCGCGGCTGGCATAGTGCCTCGCTCCCGAACAGGACCTCCGGAAGCCGGCGGAGCGTGAGTGATGGCCGGAAAAGATGCGGAGGGATTCGTATACCTGTCAGTCCCAAAGTGCACGTGTGCGACATGTGCGGCATCTCTTCCATCCGCCCACTTGTACGGATGGGGGGACAGGCGCCGGAAGCATGGCGAGAGCACCCCAACTTACACCATGGAGTCCTCCAGACTCTGCGACGGCGAGCCTCCGCACCGCATTATCGAATGCTGTGGCTTGAGGGGCCGCAGGGCGAAACACGGCACCCAGGCAGGATACAGGGTTTCAGAGAGCTCCTGGCCCGCAGCTGGCCAACTTCCTCGTCGAGCTCCTCCGCCGCACTCCTGGACCACACCCTGTTACGCCCCCAGCGGATGTCTCGGCCTCCGCCGTCGAACAGGACCGTGGCCGCGGCCCGCTCGGATCACGGCATGCCGTGCACCCGAGTCTGTCTGGCGCCTGTCGCACAGCACGTACGCGAGGAGGGACACGAAGAGCCCGCCAGACGCATGGCTCGGCTCAGCGTCAGACGACTCGCCCTTGGCGGCCACGGTTTCGCTGCAGCGCAGAAGACGTAAAGGAAGTATCTTCATGCGCGTATTTCTGGGATTTGCTTGTACGAGACTCGCATGCTGGAAAGCCAACTCTTCTCCAGCGCCTCCAACGTCATTCTTTCCACTCCGGAGCGTTCTCGCATGCGGTCTTATTTGGTGGACCTAATACGAAAGGCGGGGGCAAGGCGAGGGAGGTTATTAGGGAGTAGGCACGATGGGTCCTTCTTGTGCTCCTCAAGCATGAGTTGCTTGCTGCACTAGGTATTGCCTGTATTTTTGGCTTGCCTGAGTCTTCTCTCTTCGTCTTCAAAGCGTGTCATTTCTGTTTCCCTGGCGAGAGCACTCAGTAGTGGTTGGCCGGGCGCGCTGTGCCGCCCGTGATATTTTAGCTGGGGGACCGGTGGTGAGGAAGGAAAGGAGTCGGTATCTCCGCACTGACTCGGTAGGGGGCTAGTGGTGGTTGGAGGCATGTGCTTTACTCTGGTGCGTGTGCGACGCGCAGATGCCAGTGCGGAGAGCGAGAACAGCAAATGGCAGGCTTGCATGTGAGGCACGCATTAGACATGCATATGAGTCTGTACCTTTCCTCTATTCTTTTCTCTTTCGGTGGATGATCGATAATTCTCGAAAACCTGACGAAGAACCTATCTGGGTATGCGCTCAAACTGTTAAGGTGACAGCGCAGCTATGCATGGTCACCCGAAGCCCTGCGGCGGCTCGGAAAGGCGACGGGTATTCTGTCAAGTTCCAGAATAGACAACCGAGTCTTCCTCTTGCGAAAAGAATCACCAAAAAGAAAGGAAAAACATCAACTATGCTGTTAGTTACTGCGAATTGTACCCACCACAAGTTGGGTAAGTCCTAGCACGCGGCTGCGCACCAGCTCTGTCTTCTCTCCCAAGTCACGCACATGCGTCAACGAAAAGGGTAACACCTCTGAGAGCAGGAGAGCGTGGGTACTGGGAAAAAGCGGCGACAACGTCAACAAGTTGAAACCTGTACACACCGCTCGGTGCTGAAGTTGCCCTCCCCCTACAGTCGTATTTCTCCTCCTGTTGCCCTGCGTGCAGTGCTTCAAGACCAGCCGACTCTCTCCCCTTCCCTCCCCCCTTGTACATCTCTGGATGTCTTTGGTGTGCCACTTTCGACACTCCAAAAAAGAAAGAACACCCCCGCATTCATCGTGGCCCTCGTTCTTCTCCAGCCACACAAGCCTTTGACGTCAGCGATGTCGGAGTGGGAGAGGCAGCGCCTGCCGCGCATTCAGGGTGTGGCGGCGTTTCGAAAAGGCGACATTTGCGCAATGCCCGCTGTGCCAGCAGCCTATAGTACTTCTAAACCGCGCCCTAACCCGTACACTAGCCCAGAAATACTTGGCCGCATCTACTCCTCGAGCATACCATACCACACCACGGACAGAGCTGCGAGTACATACGGTTGCACAGTCCATGTGAGCCGTCTTCGTGGTGTGCCCGCCGGAAGCTGGACAGTCCCAAGAAAGGATCTGCACCGCAGCCCTCCACACCATCTGATGCCTCTCGCATCTTCTTACCCGGCACCGGTCGGATACTTCACCGATGCGTTGCACTTCGCACAGGTCGTGGAGGAGTCTCAGCGAACAGCCATCAAATTTGAAGAACGACGCTACCGGTTGCGCTTGCTGAACCACTACGCGACTCGCGCGCGGAGGACTGTGCCTACTTCTCAGCAGCCACGACTTCTCGCCTGGGAAGCGGAGTCGCCCCGGCACGTGGAGGCACCCAAGCCTCCCATGCCCATCATGGTAGCCTACGAGTCTGTGTCACCTGTGCCAGAAGGCAGCCACAAGTTTGGCAGTCAACACATTCTCTCCCTGCCGCACCTACGCGTACTGCGACAGGAGAAGTCCCACAACATAGCCAAGAGTGCTATCGACACGCACACAGACAGCGTGCGTACAGTTGACACCGCCGCGGAAAAACAGTCCTGGCCTTCTCTCTTCCTCGCCGATGAACAGCTACCGCGTCTGCCTGAGGAGGAGGCACATCTTCCCACGCACTCTGCGCAGTTCGCTGGGCCGCCACATGTGAATGTGTCAATACCCGATGACCAAGACGCGAGTGACCTGTTCAAGCTTCGAGAGCAGGAAGCCCCTCCGTTGAAGGACACGCTTTTCGCGCCATGTTCAATTCCGGCGTCTTCCTCACGACGTTGCAGCAAGCCAACGTCGGTTGTGGCGCCACTCTCGGCGTTTATGGTGGATACACCGGTGTGTCATGGCGTCGTGCACGACGATACGAGGACGCCATTGAAAACGCCGTCAGCAGTCGGCGCACCACGCGACAGCAAAGAGACGTCGGCCCACCTCGATACGCAGCACACTGAGCGCCTGCTCGACGCGGCGCGGAGTGCTGATGCACACAAGGGCTCGCAAGAGCTACAACCGCCTCAGCTCACTGCGCAGGAAGAGCGGCTGCTTCAGGAGTGCACCTCTGTGGAAGAGGGGATGCTTAGTACCGAGGGTGTGACCTTCACCGATCCAGCGGAGCTGTGTGCACTGCGCACGGCAGAGGCCACCGCACTGGTCAGTTCCCTCTTCTTAACCACATCCAGTCCCCTGCCTCGATTGGGGAACGGTGAGGCGACATCGGTGAAGTCACTCACGGACGCCACAGTGCTGATCGAGGACGAAGCCACAGCAAACTCACCGTCATCGGTGCCGCCAACACCAACCCCTCGCGCCACCCAAGGGAACTTGAACCAACTGCGGTTGCAGGTGTCTCCGACGAGAGTGGATTCCGTCTTGGCTTGCACCGCTGCGGTTGACAGTGCACCGATCTATAGGCTCGAGACGTACTCCGCATACGAGGTGGAGGAGCCCGCCATTGCTGTCACTCTCTTCCCACCACCGTTGCCTCTTCAGACGTTTCTCGAGGATCACCACGCTAGCGCCCTGCTTCCTTCGGAACCTGCTTCGCCGATAAGGGGGATTTGTACCAGCTACGTCACCAGCTCGCCCATGAACTGGTCACGCTGGTAACGCATTCCACTCATACCACCTAGTTTGCCAACACCGTCGGCGAGCTTCATGAGGACGCGAATTCTTCGGAGTCGTGTATCCATCAGGCTTGTACCTTGCATTGAATGCTCTGACCTATCATCACTTAACCTCATACATAGCTGCGAACAGGTGTCGAGTATAACAATTCCACTGCCGCTTCTTTAACGCGAGCGGCGATCAGCTCTGCTTCGCCATCACATGTACATTGTCAATCCGTGTCCTAGTCTTCTTTTGTTGTTGTGTTGTACTTCACCACACACCACTGCCCCGTTCGCGTGCCTACCTTTCTTCAATGTCACTTATTTCTCCTTTGCGCCTCGAAAACGTGCATCCCATCACACATGAGTGCCTGAAGAAACAGCGGAGGGGTGGTAAGTGGCGGGTGCAGCAGGTACAGTGCCCCCAAACATCTGTTTTCCAGGTGTTGCTATTTTTTTTTTCTTGTTTCTTTGATTCCATGTAGTCCGCGCGTCTACTTGCAACACAGCACACCTCGGGTACGCAAAGGTGGCACACATGCGGAAAACACTCGAGATAGCCGAAGGGCACTTCATAAAGCAACAAACCATTACTGCTGGGCAGAAAGTGTGGATCGGCAGAACTCCTCTGCCCTTGAAAAGAAGGAAATTTAGAGCAGGCCGCAGTGTGCCCCCTGAACCGGCAGCACAGGCTACCGCAGAACGCCCTGCTGGAGGCGCTTTTTCCACGCGTCGGTCCGGTAGAAAGAACGACACTCCTTTTTCTGAATCTGCTGCTTCAACACACTTCCTCTATTGTACTTTTCCCTCCGCACGTTGTGGTGGATGCTGTGCGTGTCTGCACTCTCTTGGCCTTCCTATCCAAGGCGCTAAGGGTGATATACATGAACTCATCCATGCGGTCAGACAGGACACAGAAGCACACTGGAATCACAGGTACCCCCTCATTTGGCGTCGGTGTCTGTATCCTCAACATCCTCATTCACAGCCTCTTTGCCTGTGTACACTAACTCCTACGCACATCTCCGCTGAACTACAATGATTTTTAGCTGTCCTCACAGCGTGCTCTCACCCTACAAAAGAATGTGGCACCTCGACGGAAGCATACTATTTCAACACCTCAGCCAGCTCTCACTCCCCGTCTTAGTCTCACTCATTGTCACGAGGCTGTGCAGCTGAGTTGAAGATGCCGTCAACAGGCTCCATTATGAGCCAGAGTTCTTATACTAACCATACTCGGACATTTGAACAGGACGAGCACCGCTCTATCCGGGATCAACCCTCTCAGCACGTGCGAACCAGTACTGGACACACTGCTGCAAGTCAATTGCAGCGGGATAGCAGATATCTCTGCCCTAGGACATATTTAAGTACTGCAAGCGTTGGGCTTGGACGGCACCACCGTATCTGACATTCCTGCGCTGTAGGTTGCGACACTGAAGGGCTGGTCTGCAGTAGGGGGGGGCATCTCTGTCCTGCGGGATGCTATAAAGCTGACGGCACTGAACCTTGAGGGTCACCGCATTGACCGACCTTAGCGCTCCGATAGGTGTGAGCTTGTGCTGGGTCAACTGTGACTCGCAAACTGCTTGGCTCTAAGCGACACAGCTCCCTTGGGAAGTGCGCGGCAGCGACGCAGAGAACGCGCCTCACCCTAGGAGGGGCTTCACGGAAGAGCATACCTTTACCATAGTGAGACAAATGAACCCCCCTGCAGGTGGTTTGTAGCCTAGGTTGCCTCTGATAGACGAAGGCAAAGCTTTCTGCATGACACAGTCCGCAGCATCCGTCATAGCAGGTGTGTATGCCTCCGGCCTTGGTAAACCTTACCGCATGCAGATCATCGACTGCGACGACCGATCCGCGTGTTTGCAAGGCCGACGTTACTAATAACAGGGCACTCGAAACAGCAACACTACTTCCCTGAGAACATGTGCTCAGCCCAACGATCCATCCGCAGACTCGCTCGTACCTCCTGTGTGGTGAAGAAAGGCGAACACTGTACATGCACACGTCAGCGCTTCACCTCGCAGAAGAAGTCACCCGCCCACCGAGTGCAGAAATCCGCAACCTCCGGAAAGGCCAACACGCACCACACCAACAGAAAAACTACAGTATGTGCTCCTACATGCAGAAAACCTTCCAGGTGTCCGAAAAAGCAACCCAGAGAAACGTATGTGAAGCGCAGACAAGAAGTTAGGTGCAGCACAACGGTCTCAATACAAAAAGAGCATCGCAAGAAGCACTGTTACGCGGGCGACTCACGTGCACCGCACAGTTTCATGCCGTCTTTTCGTTCCCCCCTTTACCATCGAGACAGCATTCCCCACAACA
>RAIA01000085.1:0-62500 GCA_003664395.1 Leishmania lainsoni
AACCCTAACCCTAACCCCAAAATGTACGTACTCGTATGACTTCCCTTATCCTCTCGGGAAGGGTGTCTGGGCGGTAGGAACGAATGGAATGAAAGCTTCGATACTGTAGCAGGCCAGCCGCGATGAGCAGTGGTTTGCATCGAAGGCTAGGCACAGCTTTTTTGTGAAAAAGGTGGTCCCACAGGAGCGCACAGCACAGAGAGGCCGCCAGCGCCAGTGAGTGGTTGTTCGGCGAGCGTTTCACTCCAACGCGCTCTCTAGCGCAGATACCATGTTAGAGTAAAAATGTGGCGAAGAGGAGTCCTTCGAAAGCAGCTACCTCCTTGCATGTCAGAGCCGTGCGGGCTATCAGGCTCCCATAAAAATGTATGTACCACCGCGTGCATTGCGAGAGCAGAGGCTAGGCAAAGCAGTCGCAAGAGAAACATCAAGGAACGGGGGCGGCTCCGCCTCCTGGAAAACTACTGAGGTACGGTCATGAGCGTCAAAGAGCAGTATTCTAGAGATATTCTTGGATCCTGTACGAGTCTCTGCGGGGAGTAGTGCTGTTCATTCCACTGCTGTGAAACACTAGCCAGCACACCACCTCAACGCCAACTTGTTGCGGCCAGCCACCTGCCGCGGCAGGAATGCAAAACACAGATAGGCTCCCGTGCGGAACTGGGCGAGGAGGGCCGTCTGTCGTACCGCAAGCTCGACATCGGTGCTCTTCTGGTGTGGGGCGGCGGTCGCCAAGGACCTCTTGTCGTACCGTGTCGCGTAGCGCTGTTTCAGGGGATGTTAACCTGGCGTCGGAGACCGGGGACCAGGCCTGTGATCCATGCACTTGGCGCTGGCGCCTCTGACACTGCCGATAGTGCAAGCTTCTCAGCTTCTTCGCTGCGCCCCAACTCACAGTGGCCAGAGACAAGCTGAAATGAGAGGCGCACGCGATGGGTCGGTAAGGCCGGCATGTGTGTGTGTGTGTGTGTGTGTGTGTGCCTGAATGCTTCGCAGGATGTCATTTTTCATCCGTTGTAGGTCCCGCGTTGGGCTCTATGAGGCGGAAGAGCGAGTCTGCAACAGCAGCGACACACTTACTCTTTTGTGTCTTGGTCAAAGAATCTGTTGTCGAAGTAAGAGCCCTGCTTCATTGCATCACACTCAGCGCAATTGCTGCAAGCGAGGTGATCAAAGCCTCTTGTCACTGAGCGTATGAGCTTACCATTATCGTACAGCATCGCTATCCCTTGGCTTTCAGGACTCTCTCTACTGTGTCAGTTCTCCACTAGACCTGAGGAAAATTTGCAAAGGTGAGTCGCTGCTTGGACGCCGTCTATTTTCATTCATCTGGAGAGTCTGTCCGTTACGCGTGAGCTAGTGATGCGCTGAAATGTAAGTCGGAATGAAAAGAATCGTGAACGAAGAAGTGCGTGCAAGGAGGGAAGACGGAATAACCGGGGGAAGAAGAGGAAGCAGCGAGCACACGGGCAAGAGAGAATGCCTCTTGATATGATGCGAGGCAAAGCTAGACGAGAACGAAACAAAAATTCGGGGGACTGCGATTGGCCGGAGCTGTACGAAGAGCGCGTTGGCAATTAGTTAAAAGTGAGAAAAAAGAGGAATGAGGAGCCAAATAGACAAGAACTGTGCAAAGACACCAACCTCGTGTTGCGAAGAAGGGATAAAACAGGGCAGACAGGCGCCGCTCAAAGCACGGAAAGCGGTGAGATGTAGCCTCTCTCGCGTTCCTGTATCTTTATTGCAGAGATGGTGAGGAAACAGAGGTAGTTACCACTTCACTCTCAAAGATGAAAGGCAAAGGTGTTGGTTCACATTCCCAGTGGTTACCTTGGGATGCATGTGGCACGGGGTACACATCACCAGGTGAATCGTACGTAATGCCGCGTTTTTTGTGGTTGCGTGAGGTCCTTCGTATGGGCCTCATGCGACAAAGAGCACGAGAGCAACGTGGTGTACGAAGAGAAAGGCACACAACATTTCTTCTACCTAGCAGCACGGGGAGCCATCATAACGGGACGCCCTTGACTGAGAGGTGAGGAAAGCGAGGAGGCGCTCGCGCAGGTGCCAATACAGCGATAACCGTTAGCAGTACTTGCGACACAGCAGAGCAATCTCATCTCGAAAAGCGGTACTCTGAATCTTTTTGGAGGTCGTGCTGAAGGGGTTCATGAAGTACCGCACACACAGCTGATACGCCTCGCTAAAAAAGATGGAGACTGATTCCTTCGGCTCAGAATCCTGCATGAGCAGAAGCCGAAGAGGGGCAAGACCCACGTACGCGGAGATGTAGTGCGAATCCCCGTAGGGACGATCAACTTTGCTGAGAAGAAAATCGCCTTTGCTCCACATTACTTCATCAACCGCATCCAACGCAGAGTAAAGGGAAAAGTGATGCGCCAACTCGTTATCACAGCTGCTGCTGTTTCCGTACGCGAAGAGACAGGCATCACTGGGCCCGACAACAATGAACTGCATAAATGGCATTGATAATGCTCCACCGAATAAGGGCAAGAGTGAAGGAACTCAAAAAGGGAAGGCACAAAGAAGACAACGTGTGGTCAGTGCCGTTGCTCCACGAGAGCGCAGCTGGTCCAGCACAGGGCAAACAATCAACAACGCGCATGTTAGTGTGTCATTAAAGTGAAATGGACAAGGGGCAAGAGAAAAGATGAGGTGAAAGCGAGAAAATCGAGCGAGGTAAGCAAAAACGGCCTTGGAAGAGCAGAGCGGAGAGTTGTGGGGACGCAAATGTCCAACTTCGCTCAGGGAGCCGGTGAATCAAGTGGATTACGGAGGTGAGTGATGACACGCGTCACGGCAGCGACACCAAAGAAGAGAACCAAATACCACCTGCACTCCATCATGGGCATACAGTGCGTGCAACACACGGGGTCGGGTTAGCTTAGCTGAGGAGGGGGGTTGTCGATATCGCTTGGCGATGGTCTCGCTGGAGAGAAGCAATCGCCACTGTCAGCGTTTTTTTCCCATCCCGGTTGCGTGTATGTGTAGCTACGTTTCTCTTCACTGGGCAAGAGGACAACGGTGCGGGTAATTCAGAACGTATGAGCACAGCAACAGCCGGCAAGAACGGATACAGCGAGGAACGTACGCACAGGCACCGGCACAGAAAGAGACGCACATATACGTTCACAAGAAAGATTACTCGTAGGTCGGAGAGGAAGCAAAGAGGCCCTAATCTACACACTACATCCCTGAGAAGAGAACTTCATCCTCAAGGTAGTCACACACTGGATGACAGCAGGCAGCCACAGAGACCTGATGCCGCATGGCAACACAAAACGAAAAGAAAAACTGACTAATAAACTACGATATGTCCTGACGTTGAGTCAGCGGGGGGCACTACTGCTGGAGTGCAAAAGTTAATGTGTCCTCCCAAACCCCACGGTGTGCAGACACACGCCAAATTGATTTATTTCAGCAAAATCGACGGCACAACAGAAGAGCAGTTCTCGCCATCTACTGAGTTCGAGGAGCTCGCTTGCTCTCGTACTGGGCACTGGGGCCCCGCACGAGATCTGCAAGGGGGAGTGGGCGTGCAGGCACCCAAATGGCCCCCGTACCACCCCGCACAACCTCCTGTGCTGCGCGATCCCGGGCATACTTGAGCTGGTCATGCACCATAGCCACGGAGTGACGGAAGTCGGTCAGTTTCGTTTGCATCTTGTGGATGTCCTCCTCGTAGTCGAGCAAGAAGCGGCCGAGGGCATCAAGTTCGAATCCCCTGTAGTGGGTCCTAGAAAGATTTTTTCGGCTACGAGTGGTGAGAGTGCTGGAAGTGCCTTGCAGGAGACCCGAGAAGAGCAGCTCGTCCACCTCTTCATCAGACGAGTCGGGCGCCTCAGAGACCCATACTAACGCGTTCTGCTTGAGAAACTGTTTGTGCTCTGCCCGCTCAATGACGTCATGGGCGAAAATGTAGTCGTTGAGGATATTGTCGCGCTCAGACTCTTCAGCCATCATCAACTTCTGCAGTTCCAGATCAACTGGGTCATCGTAGTGTACCAGGGGAACTGCACGATCGTACTGACTCCGCAAGCCTTGCCACAGAAGGTGCTCATCCCCGACAATAGTGCGCCTCTCCATAAACTCCTCTGCGAGAATGTGGCTCACACCCTGCTTCAGGATATCACGCCGTCGATTCTCCAAACGTCTCTGTAACTTCTTTCGCAGGAGACGGCCCCGGCCAACCCGCTGCAAAAGTGCAACTGAAATGTCAAGAGACACGAGTGCGTCTGTAGACCTCTCTTCCAGTGGTAGTACGTGCTCAGTAGCTTCGAGCCTCACTACCGTCATGTAGGACTCCGCAGGCGCAAGCTGCCCTGCAGCCAGGTTCTCTCGTAACTGCTCCCATTCGCCTCTCAGAAGCTCACAAACCTCCTTCTCCTGGAGCTCCACATCCTTGCGGGCAAGGACCTCCTCCTGAAGCAAGAAGCTCCTCTGAGACGCTAGTGCTGAAAAGGTCTCGGCACGTCTTTTCCCGTCTTCGATGAGAACATCACGCATGTGTGTCTCCTCCTGCTCCAGCCCACTACGTGACACTGTTTCGTCCTGAACGCACATCTCGAGAAACTTAATAATTTGCGAGTTGTGCGTTCGCAAAATATCCTGACGCACCAAAGTCGCCCGAGAAAACACATGCGCAGCTGACGCACATTCCTTCGATTGAATATACCTGCGTAACACTGCTTCGTCGCTCACCATGAAAGCTACAGCAAGATTAAAACGATCTGCCCTCTCACCAGCTGCTACGTAACCACGCGACTCTACCTCAGCAGCACGGCAATCGAGGAGTGCCTCCTGGATACGCGCACACACCAAGTCCTCAGCCGTAACACGGCTGCAGAGCGCAGTGTCTACTAGCCTCTCTGCAGCAGCACATTCTACAGCGACTATTTTAGACCTCCTCAGCGCCTCAGCACCTAACAAAAATTCGAGCGACAAATCAGAACGGCAAGATTGTTCTTCTGAATACACCTCCACACAAACCGCTGACTCACGCGCAACAACATCCAAAAGCTCCACTACAATACGCAACCTGACGGCCTCCGAGACTTCACACAAAGAAGATCTCCAAGATGAGCACAAATCAGAGAAACAGCCCCCCTCGTCACGACATATCAACAAACGATTCACATCTTCACCCTCAACGACTGCTCTAGAAGACAAATAACAACGCTCAACAACCTCCGAACACCGCACAACATCACGATACGCCTCCTCCTCGTCATATACCTTTCCAATAACGCCCGCAAAAAGATCTTCACAGAGAAACGCTAAGATAACATCAGATCTCTCGTTCATCGCGTCCTCCACACCGCGCAGCGCGGCGGCGTTCCGCTTCGGGTCACTCGCCAGGTCCGCGTGCTCCGCAGCCAGCCGCGCGAACGCCTCGTCCGCCACAAGCGCCTCCGGCCACCCCTCCTCCTCGTGCAGCCGCAGGAACGGGTAGCGCGACGCCAGGTCCCTCATCAGCGCCGCGTGTCGCAGCGCGGCCGCAACGGCGTCGCCACACTCGTTCATCGCGTCCTCCACACCGCGCAGCGCGACGGCGTTCCGCTTCGGGTCACTCGCCAGGTCCGCGTGCTCCGCAGCCAGCCGCGCGAACGCCTCGTCCGCCACAAGCGCCTCCGGCCACCCCTCCTCCTCGTGCAGCCGCAGGAACGGGTAGCGCGACGCCAGGTCCCTCATCAGCGCCGCGTGTCGCAGCGCGGCCGCAACGGCGTCGCCACACTCGTTCATCGCGTCCTCCACACCGCGCAGCGCGACGGCGTTCCGCTTCGGGTCACTCGCCAGGTCCGCGTGCTCCGCAGCCAGCCGCGCGAACGCCTCGTCCGCCAGAAGCGCCTCCGGCCACCCCTCCTCCTCGTGCAGCCGCAGGAACGGGTAGCGCGACGCCAGGTCCCTCATCAGCGCCGCGTGTCGCAGCGCGGCCGCAACGGCGTCGCCACACTCGTTCATCGCGTCCTCCACACCGCGCAGCGCGACGGCGTTCCGCTTCGGGTCACTCGCCAGGTCCGCGTGCTCCGCAGCCAGCCGCGTGAACGCCTCGTCCGCCAAAGCGCCTCCGGCCACCCCTCCTCCTCGTGCAGCCGCAGGAACGGGTAGCGCGACGCCAGGTCCCTCATCAGCGCCGCGTGTCGCAGCGCGGCCGCAACGGCGTCGCCACACTCGTTCATCGCGTCCTCCACACCGCGCAGCGCGACGGCGTTCCGCTTCGGGTCACTCGCCAGGTCCGCGTGCTCCGCAGCCAGCCGCGCGAACGCCTCGTCCGCCAAAGCGCCTCCGGCCACCCCTCCTCCTCGTGCAGCCGCAGGAACGGGTAGCGCGACGCCAGGTCCCTCATCAGCGCCGCGTGTCGCAGCGCGGCCGCAACGGCGTCGCCACACTCGTTCATCGCGTCCTCCACACCGCGCAGCGCGGCGGCGTTCCGCTTCGGGTCACTCGCCAGGTCCGCGTGCTCCGCAGCCAGCCGCGCGAACGCCTCGTCCGCCAAAGCGCCTCCGGCCACCCCTCCTCCTCGTGCAGCCGCAGGAACGGGTAGCGCGACGCCAGGTCCCTCATCAGCGCCGCGTGTCGCAGCGCGGCCGCAACGGCGTCGCCACACTCGTTCATCGCGTCCTCCACACCGCGCAGCGCGACGGCGTTCCGCTTCGGGTCACTCGCCAGGTCCGCGTGCTCCGCAGCCAGCCGCGTGAACGCCTCGTCCGCCAGAAGCGCCTCCGGCCACCCCTCCTCCTCGTGCAGCCGCAGGAACGGGTAGCGCGACGCCAGGTCCCTCATCAGCGCCGCGTGTCGCAGCGCGGCCGCAACGGCGTCGCCACACTCGTTCATCGCGTCCTCCACACCGCGCAGCGCGACGCGTTCCGCTTCGGGTCACTCGCCAGGTCCGCGTGCTCCGCAGCCAGCCGCGTGAACGCCTCGTCCGCCACAAGCGCCTCCGGCCACCCCTCCTCCTCGTGCAGCCGCAGGAACGGGTAGCGCGACGCCAGGTCCCTCATCAGCGCCGCGTGTCGCAGCGCGGCCGCAACGGCGTCGCCACACTCGTTCATCGCGTCCTCCACACCGCGCAGCGCGACGGCGTTCCGCTTCGGGTCACTCGCCAGGTCCGCGTGCTCCGCAGCCAGCCGCGTGAACGCCTCGTCCGCCAGAAGCGCCTCCGGCCACCCCTCCTCCTCGTGCAGCCGCAGGAACGGGTAGCGCGACGCCAGGTCCCTCATCAGCGCCGCGTGTCGCAGCGCGGCCGCAACGGCGTCGCCACACTCGTTCATCGCGTCCTCCACACCGCGCAGCGCGACAGCGTTCCGCTTCGGGTCACTCGCCAGGTCCGCGTGCTCCGCAGCCAGCCGCGCGAACGCCTCGTCCGCCAGAAGCGCCTCCGGCCACCCCTCCTCCTCGTGCAGCCGCAGGAACGGGTAGCGCGACGCCAGGTCCCTCATCAGCGCCGCGTGTCGCAGCGCGGCCGCAACGGCGTCGCCACACTCGTTCATCGCGTCCTCCACACCGCGCAGCGCGACGGCGTTCCGCTTCGGGTCACTCGCCAGGTCCGCGTGCTCCGCAGCCAGCCGCGCGAACGCCTCGTCCGCCAGAAGCGCCTCCGGCCACCCCTCCTCCTCGTGCAGCCGCAGGAACGGGTAGCGCGACGCCAGGTCCCTCATCAGCGCCGCGTGTCGCAGCGCGGCCGCAACGGCGTCGCCACACTCGTTCATCGCGTCCTCCACACCGCGCAGCGCGACGGCGTTCCGCTTCGGGTCACTCGCCAGGTCCGCGTGCTCCGCAGCCAGCCGCGTGAACGCCTCGTCCGCCAGAAGCGCCTCCGGCCACCCCTCCTCCTCGTGCAGCCGCAGGAACGGGTAGCGCGACGCCAGGTCCCTCATCAGCGCCGCGTGTCGCAGCGCGGCCGCAACGGCGTCGCCACACTCGTTCATCGCGTCCTCCACACCGCGCAGCGCGACGGCGTTCCGCTTCGGGTCACTCGCCAGGTCCGCGTGCTCCGCAGCCAGCCGCGTGAACGCCTCGTCCGCCAGAAGCGCCTCCGGCCACCCCTCCTCCTCGTGCAGCCGCAGGAACGGGTAGCGCGACGCCAGGTCCCTCATCAGCGCCGCGTGTCGCAGCGCGGCCGCAACGGCGTCGCCACACTCGTTCATCGCGTCCTCCACACCGCGCAGCGCGACGGCGTTCCGCTTCGGGTCACTCGCCAGGTCCGCGTGCTCCGCAGCCAGCCGCGCGAACGCCTCGTCCGCCAGAAGCGCCTCCGGCCACCCCTCCTCCTCGTGCAGCCGCAGGAACGGGTAGCGCGACGCCAGGTCCCTCATCAGCGCCGCGTGTCGCAGCGCGGCCGCAACGGCGTCGCCACACTCGTTCATCGCGTCCTCCACACCGCGCAGCGCGACGGCGTTCCGCTTCGGGTCACTCGCCAGGTCCGCGTGCTCCGCAGCCAGCCGCGTGAACGCCTCGTCCGCCAGAAGCGCCTCCGGCCACCCCTCCTCCTCGTGCAGCCGCAGGAACGGGTAGCGCGACGCCAGGTCCCTCATCAGCGCCGCGTGTCGCAGCGCGGCCGCAACGGCGTCGCCACACTCGTTCATCGCGTCCTCCACACCGCGCAGCGCGACAGCGTTCCGCTTCGGGTCACTCGCCAGGTCCGCGTGCTCCGCAGCCAGCCGCGCGAACGCCTCGTCCGCCAGAAGCGCCTCCGGCCACCCCTCCTCCTCGTGCAGCCGCAGGAACGGGTAGCGCGACGCCAGGTCCCTCATCAGCGCCGCGTGTCGCAGCGCGGCCGCAACGGCGTCGCCACACTCGTTCATCGCGTCCTCCACACCGCGCAGCGCGACGGCGTTCCGCTTCGGGTCACTCGCCAGGTCCGCGTGCTCCGCAGCCAGCCGCGCGAACGCCTCGTCCGCCAGAAGCGCCTCCGGCCACCCCTCCTCCTCGTGCAGCCGCAGGAACGGGTAGCGCGACGCCAGGTCCCTCATCAGCGCCGCGTGTCGCAGCGCGGCCGCAACGGCGTCGCCACACTCGTTCATCGCGTCCTCCACACCGCGCAGCGCGACGGCGTTCCGCTTCGGGTCACTCGCCAGGTCCGCGTGCTCCGCAGCCAGCCGCGTGAACGCCTCGTCCGCCAGAAGCGCCTCCGGCCACCCCTCCTCCTCGTGCAGCCGCAGGAACGGGTAGCGCGACGCCAGGTCCCTCATCAGCGCCGCGTGTCGCAGCGCGGCCGCAACGGCGTCGCCACACTCGTTCATCGCGTCCTCCACACCGCGCAGCGCGACGGCGTTCCGCTTCGGGTCACTCGCCAGGTCCGCGTGCTCCGCAGCCAGCCGCGTGAACGCCTCGTCCGCCAGAAGCGCCTCCGGCCACCCCTCCTCCTCGTGCAGCCGCAGGAACGGGTAGCGCGACGCCAGGTCCCTCATCAGCGCCGCGTGTCGCAGCGCGGCCGCAACGGCGTCGCCACACTCGTTCATCGCGTCCTCCACACCGCGCAGCGCGACGGCGTTCCGCTTCGGGTCACTCGCCAGGTCCGCGTGCTCCGCAGCCAGCCGCGCGAACGCCTCGTCCGCCAGAAGCGCCTCCGGCCACCCCTCCTCCTCGTGCAGCCGCAGGAACGGGTAGCGCGACGCCAGGTCCCTCATCAGCGCCGCGTGTCGCAGCGCGGCCGCAACGGCGTCGCCACACTCGTTCATCGCGTCCTCCACACCGCGCAGCGCGACGGCGTTCCGCTTCGGGTCACTCGCCAGGTCCGCGTGCTCCGCAGCCAGCCGCGTGAACGCCTCGTCCGCCAGAAGCGCCTCCGGCCACCCCTCCTCCTCGTGCAGCCGCAGGAACGGGTAGCGCGACGCCAGGTCCCTCATCAGCGCCGCGTGTCGCAGCGCGGCCGCAACGGCGTCGCCACACTCGTTCATCGCGTCCTCCACACCGCGCAGCGCGACAGCGTTCCGCTTCGGGTCACTCGCCAGGTCCGCGTGCTCCGCAGCCAGCCGCGCGAACGCCTCGTCCGCCAGAAGCGCCTCCGGCCACCCCTCCTCCTCGTGCAGCCGCAGGAACGGGTAGCGCGACGCCAGGTCCCTCATCAGCGCCGCGTGTCGCAGCGCGGCCGCAACGGCGTCGCCACACTCGTTCATCGCGTCCTCCACACCGCGCAGCGCGACGGCGTTCCGCTTCGGGTCACTCGCCAGGTCCGCGTGCTCCGCAGCCAGCCGCGTGAACGCCTCGTCCGCCAGAAGCGCCTCCGGCCACCCCTCCTCCTCGTGCAGCCGCAGGAACGGGTAGCGCGACGCCAGGTCCCTCATCAGCGCCGCGTGTCGCAGCGCGGCCGCAACGGCGTCGCCACACTCGTTCATCGCGTCCTCCACACCGCGCAGCGCGACAGCGTTCCGCTTCGGGTCACTCGCCAGGTCCGCGTGCTCCGCAGCCAGCCGCGTGAACGCCTCGTCCGCCACAAGCGCCTCCGGCCACCCCTCCTCCTCGTGCAGCCGCAGGAACGGGTAGCGCGACGCCAGGTCCCTCATCAGCGCCGCGTGTCGCAGCGCGGCCGCAACGGCGTCGCCACACTCGTTCATCGCGTCCTCCACACCGCGCAGCGCGACGGCGTTCCGCTTCGGGTCACTCGCCAGGTCCGCGTGCTCCGCAGCCAGCCGCGTGAACGCCTCGTCCGCCACAAGCGCCTCCGGCCACCCCTCCTCCTCGTGCAGCCGCAGGAACGGGTAGCGCGACGCCAGGTCCCTCATCAGCGCCGCGTGTCGCAGCGCGGCCGCAACGGCGTCGCCACACTCGTTCATCGCGTCCTCCACACCGCGCAGCGCGACGGCGTTCCGCTTCGGGTCACTCGCCAGGTCCGCGTGCTCCGCAGCCAGCCGCGCGAACGCCTCGTCCGCCAGAAGCGCCTCCGGCCACCCCTCCTCCTCGTGCAGCCGCAGGAACGGGTAGCGCGACGCCAGGTCCCTCATCAGCGCCGCGTGTCGCAGCGCGGCCGCAACGGCGTCGCCACACTCGTTCATCGCGTCCTCCACACCGCGCAGCGCGACGGCGTTCCGCTTCGGGTCACTCGCCAGGTCCGCGTGCTCCGCAGCCAGCCGCGTGAACGCCTCGTCCGCCAGAAGCGCCTCCGGCCACCCCTCCTCCTCGTGCAGCCGCAGGAACGGGTAGCGCGACGCCAGGTCCCTCATCAGCGCCGCGTGTCGCAGCGCGGCCGCAACGGCGTCGCCACACTCGTTCATCGCGTCCTCCACACCGCGCAGCGCGACGGCGTTCCGCTTCGGGTCACTCGCCAGGTCCGCGTGCTCCGCAGCCAGCCGCGCGAACGCCTCGTCCGCCAGAAGCGCCTCCGGCCACCCCTCCTCCTCGTGCAGCCGCAGGAACGGGTAGCGCGACGCCAGGTCCCTCATCAGCGCCGCGTGTCGCAGCGCGGCCGCAACGGCGTCGCCACACTCGTTCATCGCGTCCTCCACACCGCGCAGCGCGACGGCGTTCCGCTTCGGGTCACTCGCCAGGTCCGCGTGCTCCGCAGCCAGCCGCGTGAACGCCTCGTCCGCCAGAAGCGCCTCCGGCCACCCCTCCTCCTCGTGCAGCCGCAGGAACGGGTAGCGCGACGCCAGGTCCCTCATCAGCGCCGCGTGTCGCAGCGCGGCCGCAACGGCGTCGCCACACTCGTTCATCGCGTCCTCCACACCGCGCAGCGCGACGGCGTTCCGCTTCGGGTCACTCGCCAGGTCCGCGTGCTCCGCAGCCAGCCGCGCGAACGCCTCGTCCGCCAGAAGCGCCTCCGGCCACCCCTCCTCCTCGTGCAGCCGCAGGAACGGGTAGCGCGACGCCAGGTCCCTCATCAGCGCCGCGTGTCGCAGCGCGGCCGCAACGGCGTCGCCACACTCGTTCATCGCGTCCTCCACACCGCGCAGCGCGACGGCGTTCCGCTTCGGGTCACTCGCCAGGTCCGCGTGCTCCGCAGCCAGCCGCGTGAACGCCTCGTCCGCCAGAAGCGCCTCCGGCCACCCCTCCTCCTCGTGCAGCCGCAGGAACGGGTAGCGCGACGCCAGGTCCCTCATCAGCGCCGCGTGTCGCAGCGCGGCCGCAACGGCGTCGCCACACTCGTTCATCGCGTCCTCCACACCGCGCAGCGCGACGGCGTTCCGCTTCGGGTCACTCGCCAGGTCCGCGTGCTCCGCAGCCAGCCGCGTGAACGCCTCGTCCGCCACAAGCGCCTCCGGCCACCCCTCCTCCTCGTGCAGCCGCAGGAACGGGTAGCGCGACGCCAGGTCCCTCATCAGCGCCGCGTGTCGCAGCGCGGCCGCAACGGCGTCGCCACACTCGTTCATCGCGTCCTCCACACCGCGCAGCGCGACAGCGTTCCGCTTCGGGTCACTCGCCAGGTCCGCGTGCTCCGCAGCCAGCCGCGCGAACGCCTCGTCCGCCAGAAGCGCCTCCGGCCACCCCTCCTCCTCGTGCAGCCGCAGGAACGGGTAGCGCGACGCCAGGTCCCTCATCAGCGCCGCGTGTCGCAGCGCGGCCGCAACGGCGTCGCCACACTCGTTCATCGCGTCCTCCACACCGCGCAGCGCGACGGCGTTCCGCTTCGGGTCACTCGCCAGGTCCGCGTGCTCCGCAGCCAGCCGCGTGAACGCCTCGTCCGCCAGAAGCGCCTCCGGCCACCCCTCCTCCTCGTGCAGCCGCAGGAACGGGTAGCGCGACGCCAGGTCCCTCATCAGCGCCGCGTGTCGCAGCGCGGCCGCAACGGCGTCGCCACACTCGTTCATCGCGTCCTCCACACCGCGCAGCGCGACGGCGTTCCGCTTCGGGTCACTCGCCAGGTCCGCGTGCTCCGCAGCCAGCCGCGTGAACGCCTCGTCCGCCACAAGCGCCTCCGGCCACCCCTCCTCCTCGTGCAGCCGCAGGAACGGGTAGCGCGACGCCAGGTCCCTCATCAGCGCCGCGTGTCGCAGCGCGGCCGCAACGGCGTCGCCACACTCGTTCATCGCGTCCTCCACACCGCGCAGCGCGACGGCGTTCCGCTTCGGGTCACTCGCCAGGTCCGCGTGCTCCGCAGCCAGCCGCGTGAACGCCTCGTCCGCCAGAAGCGCCTCCGGCCACCCCTCCTCCTCGTGCAGCCGCAGGAACGGGTAGCGCGACGCCAGGTCCCTCATCAGCGCCGCGTGTCGCAGCGCGGCCGCAACGGCGTCGCCACACTCGTTCATCGCGTCCTCCACACCGCGCAGCGCGACAGCGTTCCGCTTCGGGTCACTCGCCAGGTCCGCGTGCTCCGCAGCCAGCCGCGTGAACGCCTCGTCCGCCAGAAGCGCCTCCGGCCACCCCTCCTCCTCGTGCAGCCGCAGGAACGGGTAGCGCGACGCCAGGTCCCTCATCAGCGCCGCGTGTCGCAGCGCGGCCGCAACGGCGTCGCCACACTCGTTCATCGCGTCCTCCACACCGCGCAGCGCGACGGCGTTCCGCTTCGGGTCACTCGCCAGGTCCGCGTGCTCCGCAGCCAGCCGCGTGAACGCCTCGTCCGCCAGAAGCGCCTCCGGCCACCCCTCCTCCTCGTGCAGCCGCAGGAACGGGTAGCGCGACGCCAGGTCCCTCATCAGCGCCGCGTGTCGCAGCGCGGCCGCAACGGCGTCGCCACACTCGTTCATCGCGTCCTCCACACCGCGCAGCGCGACGGCGTTCCGCTTCGGGTCACTCGCCAGGTCCGCGTGCTCCGCAGCCAGCCGCGCGAACGCCTCGTCCGCCACAAGCGCCTCCGGCCACCCCTCCTCCTCGTGCAGCCGCAGGAACGGGTAGCGCGACGCCAGGTCCCTCATCAGCGCCGCGTGTCGCAGCGCGGCCGCAACGGCGTCGCCACACTCGTTCATCGCGTCCTCCACACCGCGCAGCGCGACGGCGTTCCGCTTCGGGTCACTCGCCAGGTCCGCGTGCTCCGCAGCCAGCCGCGCGAACGCCTCGTCCGCCAGAAGCGCCTCCGGCCACCCCTCCTCCTCGTGCAGCCGCAGGAACGGGTAGCGCGACGCCAGGTCCCTCATCAGCGCCGCGTGTCGCAGCGCGGCCGCAACGGCGTCGCCACACTCGTTCATCGCGTCCTCCACACCGCGCAGCGCGACGGCGTTCCGCTTCGGGTCACTCGCCAGGTCCGCGTGCTCCGCAGCCAGCCGCGCGAACGCCTCGTCCGCCAGAAGCGCCTCCGGCCACCCCTCCTCCTCGTGCAGCCGCAGGAACGGGTAGCGCGACGCCAGGTCCCTCATCAGCGCCGCGTGTCGCAGCGCGGCCGCAACGGCGTCGCCACACTCGTTCATCGCGTCCTCCACACCGCGCAGCGCGACGGCGTTCCGCTTCGGGTCACTCGCCAGGTCCGCGTGCTCCGCAGCCAGCCGCGCGAACGCCTCGTCCGCCAGAAGCGCCTCCGGCCACCCCTCCTCCTCGTGCAGCCGCAGGAACGGGTAGCGCGACGCCAGGTCCCTCATCAGCGCCGCGTGTCGCAGCGCGGCCGCAACGGCGTCGCCACACTCGTTCATCGCGTCCTCCACACCGCGCAGCGCGACGGCGTTCCGCTTCGGGTCACTCGCCAGGTCCGCGTGCTCCGCAGCCAGCCGCGTGAACGCCTCGTCCGCCAGAAGCGCCTCCGGCCACCCCTCCTCCTCGTGCAGCCGCAGGAACGGGTAGCGCGACGCCAGGTCCCTCATCAGCGCCGCGTGTCGCAGCGCGGCCGCAACGGCGTCGCCACACTCGTTCATCGCGTCCTCCACACCGCGCAGCGCGACGGCGTTCCGCTTCGGGTCACTCGCCAGGTCCGCGTGCTCCGCAGCCAGCCGCGCGAACGCCTCGTCCGCCAGAAGCGCCTCCGGCCACCCCTCCTCCTCGTGCAGCCGCAGGAACGGGTAGCGCGACGCCAGGTCCCTCATCAGCGCCGCGTGTCGCAGCGCGGCCGCAACGGCGTCGCCACACTCGTTCATCGCGTCCTCCACACCGCGCAGCGCGACGGCGTTCCGCTTCGGGTCACTCGCCAGGTCCGCGTGCTCCGCAGCCAGCCGCGTGAACGCCTCGTCCGCCAGAAGCGCCTCCGGCCACCCCTCCTCCTCGTGCAGCCGCAGGAACGGGTAGCGCGACGCCAGGTCCCTCATCAGCGCCGCGTGTCGCAGCGCGGCCGCAACGGCGTCGCCACACTCGTTCATCGCGTCCTCCACACCGCGCAGCGCGACGGCGTTCCGCTTCGGGTCACTCGCCAGGTCCGCGTGCTCCGCAGCCAGCCGCGTGAACGCCTCGTCCGCCAGAAGCGCCTCCGGCCACCCCTCCTCCTCGTGCAGCCGCAGGAACGGGTAGCGCGACGCCAGGTCCCTCATCAGCGCCGCGTGTCGCAGCGCGGCCGCAACGGCGTCGCCACACTCGTTCATCGCGTCCTCCACACCGCGCAGCGCGACGGCGTTCCGCTTCGGGTCACTCGCCAGGTCCGCGTGCTCCGCAGCCAGCCGCGTGAACGCCTCGTCCGCCAGAAGCGCCTCCGGCCACCCCTCCTCCTCGTGCAGCCGCAGGAACGGGTAGCGCGACGCCAGGTCCCTCATCAGCGCCGCGTGTCGCAGCGCGGCCGCAACGGCGTCGCCACACTCGTTCATCGCGTCCTCCACACCGCGCAGCGCGACGGCGTTCCGCTTCGGGTCACTCGCCAGGTCCGCGTGCTCCGCAGCCAGCCGCGCGAACGCCTCGTCCGCCAGAAGCGCCTCCGGCCACCCCTCCTCCTCGTGCAGCCGCAGGAACGGGTAGCGCGACGCCAGGTCCCTCATCAGCGCCGCGTGTCGCAGCGCGGCCGCAACGGCGTCGCCACACTCGTTCATCGCGTCCTCCACACCGCGCAGCGCGACGGCGTTCCGCTTCGGGTCACTCGCCAGGTCCGCGTGCTCCGCAGCCAGCCGCGTGAACGCCTCGTCCGCCAGAAGCGCCTCCGGCCACCCCTCCTCCTCGTGCAGCCGCAGGAACGGGTAGCGCGACGCCAGGTCCCTCATCAGCGCCGCGTGTCGCAGCGCGGCCGCAACGGCGTCGCCACACTCGTTCATCGCGTCCTCCACACCGCGCAGCGCGACGGCGTTCCGCTTCGGGTCACTCGCCAGGTCCGCGTGCTCCGCAGCCAGCCGCGCGAACGCCTCGTCCGCCACAAGCGCCTCCGGCCACCCCTCCTCCTCGTGCAGCCGCAGGAACGGGTAGCGCGACGCCAGGTCCCTCATCAGCGCCGCGTGTCGCAGCGCGGCCGCAACGGCGTCGCCACACTCGTTCATCGCGTCCTCCACACCGCGCAGCGCGACGGCGTTCCGCTTCGGGTCACTCGCCAGGTCCGCGTGCTCCGCAGCCAGCCGCGCGAACGCCTCGTCCGCCAGAAGCGCCTCCGGCCACCCCTCCTCCTCGTGCAGCCGCAGGAACGGGTAGCGCGACGCCAGGTCCCTCATCAGCGCCGCGTGTCGCAGCGCGGCCGCAACGGCGTCGCCACACTCGTTCATCGCGTCCTCCACACCGCGCAGCGCGACGGCGTTCCGCTTCGGGTCACTCGTCAGGTCCGCGTGCTCCGCAGCCAGCCGCGCGAACGCCTCGTCCGCCAGAAGCGCCTCCGGCCACCCCTCCTCCTCGTGCAGCCGCAGGAACGGGTAGCGCGACGCCAGGTCCCTCATCAGCGCCGCGTGTCGCAGCGCGGCCGCAACGGCGTCGCCACACTCGTTCATCGCGTCCTCCACACCGCGCAGCGCGACGGCGTTCCGCTTCGGGTCACTCGCCAGGTCCGCGTGCTCCGCAGCCAGCCGCGTGAACGCCTCGTCCGCCAGAAGCGCCTCCGGCCACCCCTCCTCCTCGTGCAGCCGCAGGAACGGGTAGCGCGACGCCAGATTTGGTTGTTGTTTTTCGTCTGTGAGTTTTGAGTCGCGCGATGCATCAACTATACGCTGTGGCTCAGCTGGACCGTCTTGTCCACGGCGGAGATGTGTGAAGTGCGCCTCGTAGGAGATGTCTATGGTGTAGTCGCGCAGTGCTTGCTCAGTTTTCTCGTCCTTATTGCCTGTCATCGAGGGACGGCGTTCTGATTGCTGAACGTTCTTGAGCAGGAGGAGAAATGTTGAGTCTGTTTCCGTGTTCTTGACAGAGGTGGATGGGTGAATAAATGGCAAATCGGCATGAAGCTCTTCGTCTGCGATGGCTTGCTCTGTTACTTGCCTCTGGTGATTTGCAAGCTCCTTTATGATTTTCTGACCTTCTGCTGGAGGTATCCGACCCTTGGGTGCTCTCAGCGCTGTTCGGAGTATCTCTGGGTGGCTCTGGAGGTGAGAGAGCTGGTCGTCGCTCAATGTAAGGGGCTGCTGGAACTGACGGAGCAAGCGGTCCCACTGCCGGGTGACGCGCATAGCAAGCTGATCTGCGCGAGCTGCCAGACGGACACGTTGAACACAACACTCCGGTGACGTCGGTAGACTCAGTTTTAAGAGCGTATCATAGTCGCTGTATAGCGCAGAGTACTTTCCATCGGCACGCAGCGGTAGATGTCGTAGAGAGACGCACTGACGGGTGGTATAAAGGAGAAAGGGCTGCGATGTGAGGCTAAGCTCGTCAAGGTATTGCCGTGCAAGTGGAAGGGCACGAGCAGACATGGCGCACTGTACCAGTGCGGAGAACACACCTTGTGTGGAAAGGCCAGTAAATTTCTCCTTCACCGCGAGGGACCACTGCTGCTCAAAGTTGGGAGGTAACACCAGCTGCGTCGCCGGAACTCCGAGAATAGAGTGAGGAAGGCCAGGGAACGCCTTTTGCAACCGCTGCTGAGCCTCATGCTCTTCTTGAGCCATCTCCTCTACAATGCCCACCAACTGACGTACCTTCGTTGCAACGGACTTGTGCTGATACGCGCGAAGAGAAGCGCAAAACAGCGGCGCCGGCACTGGCGCTGCTGCGCTGTCACTTTTCGTATTACTCCTCACGCCCCCCTCGGTGTCGCGCAGCGGCGCGAAGAGTGTCACGTGTAGCATGCGGAACTTGTGCCGGCACTCGAAGGGAAGAGTAGACAGCAAAACGGAGGCCGAAGGCACCGCTGACAGATACGGATAACGCTCAGCAATCTCTTCGTCGTAGCTTCCACGCACCAGGCGCCGCTGGAACTGATCCTGTGATATGTAGCGTATGTAGCTGCGAACCTTATGCGCGCAGCATGCGGCGTGACGGGCCTCTTTTGAGTCTATGGCCTCCTTGGTGTGTGTGAGATGGTACTGCTCACACTGCACAACACGTGGGGTGCATTCGATAAAGGTACTGGACCACTGAAGAGGAGGGTCACTGCTGCGCAAATAGCTGCCAAAACGCTGCTGTAGTGTTGCCTCGCGCTCGCGGAGCTGCTGCGCCAAAACGGCCGCCCTTGCCCTCATGCGACCTTCACAGGTTTTTAGCCGCCCTGCAGGTAGCTTCAGCTCGCTGGAGAACCTCCTGTATTCGGCATAGTCTTTACGAAAGACTTGGTCATCACCCAGCGCTAAATCCGAGAGATGCACACCTTCGTAGCGTAAGTCTAAAAATGGGTACATCGCTTCTGCTCGGATACGGCAGCGCATCACACTAACACGAGCCTTATGGGCGCGAGTCTCGATAAAGGCCAGGTATTGGGAAAGGTGCGCCAATACCGCAGTACGGTTGTTACCGTCGCTCTTTTGCCACTGCAGCTGCTCACGTTGGTATGCTGGGTCGAAGCGGTGAGGCAGACCCGCCAGCATCCAAGTTGGGCACTGCAGCACACGGAGGCGCGGATACCACTGCTCGAGGTTTTCAGCATCAGCATTCAGCCTTCCGCGCCGGTGCACCGCGGCAACCACGCGATCCCGGTCGTCTGTATTGACTGAAGTGTGCAAACTCACGCTCCACGGCTCGAGCAGATCTTCAAAAATGTCGCTGAGGTGCTGAAGATGCACACGAGGCGAGGATAAATGGTAGCGCTGTTGCAGCTGGTGCGATTCCGAACGGCAGTACAGACGATCGAGCTGCCCGCGCTCCCAGATGGACATGCACAGTGCCGCTATGCGGGCCTCCAGAATGTCATGTGGCATCACGTTCTCTCCGGTGTGTGCAGCATGTTGGCGTGCGGCTAGTAAGTCACAGAGTGCACCGTCGCGAGAAAAGTCTCGCAGGAAGCAGGAGTGCAGCAATCCGTCCGGCACCCAAGCCGAGATCGATTGGCGCGAGCGCCACTGCTCCAACTCAAAGGAGATTACACGCTGGCCCATACGCGCCTGTGTCTCGCCCAACTCCGCCGCAGGGGCGTTATGTGCCCTCAATCGCTCGTACTCCTGCATCAGCGATTGCGCCTCAGTATCCTCTACGACTTCTGAGAAATTCACTGGAAGCAGCGCGTTCACGGATGTGCCGAAAACCTCTAGGAACGTGTCCTCTATGCTATGCTCGTAGGCGCGGCGGTCTGCCGTGCGCCGGGCTTTGACCGATACATATGCGAGCGTGAGGCGTTCTTGCAGGTGCCGGGCGGGAGAAGCAGCAGGCTCTCGGTGCCATTGAGTTGCCAACTCGAGGAAGATTTGGTCGTATCTGAGTAAAAGACCTTCAACGTACACCCCTTCCAGTTGCGCTGGTAGGAATGGGTACAGCTTGAGCGTCGCGCCAGACAAGAGAGCTCGAAACAGCTCACCGGCCCGCTGTTTCATGTCAGCTTCCAGACGGTACGCTTCGTTGGTCCCATCAGCCTCCTGCGCACGGTACCGCGCCAGTTCTGCAAAGCGACTGTCCTCAAGAGGCCGAATGTCATCCCATGGGACGTCTTTGCAGGCGGACTCCAAGAAAGGAAAGCGGCGCAAAAAGCCGGAGAGTGGCGTAGGCGGTGGCTGAGTGGGATGCCGTCGCCGCCACAGCGTCTTGAGGTTGCGCACGTAGGCGACGTAGTCGGGATCGTCGTGTGGAACGCCCGCAGCGTTCAAGGCGGCGCCCGCGTTGCGCAGCGTCTCCTCGGCGCGGTCGAGCCAGCCGAGTTCGATCTCGATAGCGCCTCGGTTGTTAAGAACAACACCGTACTCACGACTCTCTACCCCGTAGTGCTGAGCGGCATAGCGTATCGCTTCGTTCGTGAGCTCAATGCACGCATCGCTGTGCAAGCGAAGATCCCAAGATCGGTAGATGTGAGCGACATCCATGAGAAGCGTGTGCAAATCGGCCGCAAAGGTGGGCTTCTCCTTGGAGAGTGAGATTGCCGTCAGCAACACCTGAATTGCATCGGCAAAATTCCCCTCGTACTCCAGCTGCCGGCCTAGTTCCTTGAGGTAGTCGATGAAGAAATCAGAGGCCCAGCCTAACTTGCTCAGCTCCACTGAATGCTGCACAAGAGCGCGTGTGTCAACAGAGCATGAGGGCAGCAGCTTCTTGCAGCGCAGCAGGCCCATGTACGGCTGCAGGTGCAGCCACGCGCCGTGATCGCTGCGCAAATAGGCTGGCAGGCGCGCGATGGCCTTGTAGAAGTAGTGCACGGCCTCCTCCACACAGCTGCGCAGCTCTGCCGGCGCATCCATCAGCGCCTCTGCGACGTCGACGAGCCAAAAACCGTATTCGGTGCAGCGCCGCCCCTGGGTCTTGGGGCCAGCCCACTGCTCGTAGCCTGCTAGCACTGCTGGGAACTGTGACCGCCCATCCTGAATACACGGCCAGTCGCGCGTTTGAAAGGACACATGACAGACGACACGCTCCATCATCAGGCGGATGAGCTGCAGTGGACCGGTACGCGCTTCCTGCGCGGTTGCAGCCTCGTGTGCAAGGCTGAGCGCTTCTGAAAAGTTGCGCTGCCAGCACGCCACCTTGCAGCACAGAGGCAAGCAGAACGCGTAGGAGTGTGGTGGGCCCGTGCGCACGAGGCTGTACACCGCTGCCAACTGTATCGCTACTGCTGGATCGACTAATCGCGGTATAACGGACGAGTTCGCAAAGGGCCTCCACGTCACGTGCACGACGCCGTTCTCCTTTCGAATCGTGGCGCCCAGTAGATGGCAAACGCGGTCCATAATGCGCTGTTTCCACTCCTTCCTGAAGGAGATGAGTATGTCCATGAGGTCTCCATCCTCTGCTGTGATGCCATACTTTTTGAGACCACGTCGAGGAATTTGGCGCGGAACTGCGGTGAGGGAGCGAACACCAGTGCAAAGTACTTGGAGAGGGTGCGCGTCAGAAAGAGCTCGTCGTAGGCCGTGCGCTTACCTTGGATTTCGATGTAGAACTCCTGCTTCAGTGCGCGGCAGAGCATCTCGCACGAAAGAAGCTGCACCGCCTGCTCCACCGCATGTAGGTCGTAGTTACCGGCGAATAGCAGTCGGCGCACTAACTGTTTGAGAAGACACAAGTTGACACCGCGGGCGTGGAGGAACTCACATACCTGTGTGAGGGCGGCAGACGTAGTGGCGGGAGTGGAGCTGCTACATATTTGGAGAACAGTTTCCTGGAGGGCCCCATCGTCCAGCACCTCCATCGTGTTGTCGGCACCCTCGAACACCTCGGGACACACCCGCAGCATCTCCTGCCGCTTCATGATCGTGTCATCCACAAACAGCGGCGTCAGCGTTGCGTTCGAGTTGGTGACATAGTAGCGCCCATCCAGTGCCTCGTAGACCTCCATGCTGTTGTCGGGGAGTGGAATGTTGAGAGCCTCCGCGATAAACGTAAGCTCAGCTTCGACCTCGACATCGTTGGTGGAATTTGCCCCGTAAAGCCGCCTCGGCCGTGACGTCATGGGCACTAGGGCCTGGGCTAGGACCGGCATGCCGCGGTAGTAGAACATGGTGGAGAGCGGCACTGAGAGCAGATGACTGTCGCTCTGCAGTATCCCACGTAAGGAGGCGATGTAGTTTCGGCCAGAACGACTGTCTGGCAGAACGCGAAAAAAAACGTTGCGCACCCGGAAGCACTGCACAAAGTTGAGCAGCTCAGCTGGCATATCCTTCTCGAGTCGCACAATCTTGACAATGGTGCCGCTGCCTCCTCCTCAAAGTCGCGCTCGATCTGATACAGGATGCGCATCCGAAGCGCCGCTTGCTCGCTGCTGTAGTTCTCCATCTCCCAGGCCAGCTGAAACTCGGCGTTCCAGTTGCGACCCTTCGGCGTGATTTCTGCGCACGCAGCCAGGTACGGCTTAGGGGCGGTCTGCTGAATGGGGAATGACGGATTCTTTCGAATACCTAGCTGGTATTCGGCTGCCCACCGACTGCCACTGGAGCTGGCGGAGTAGTCGTGGCCAGTAACACTCGACGTGGCTGCATTTGCAAGAGTGTTATTGTTGGATGCCACCCCCTTGCGTTGCGGGCTGGCGTGGCGCTGGTTGACCTCCTCATGACTTTGCTGACTCACAGAGACAAACCACCACATATAAACCTGCAAATTTCAAGGGCAGGAGACGCCAAAGAGAAGCTGCCGGCGCACAAGTGAAGCCCCGTGAGGCGAAAAGGGGGGCCCGACAGCCAAAGGAAACGACGGGCAGGGGGAGAGGGGGAGGGAGGGGGGCTGTCCGCCAAGAATGCGAGAAGACAGTCTCGCACAACACAGTGGGGGGAAAGAGGAAGAAGCAACGCTGGAGTTACTGCAGCTCACGCACTCCTCGTCTGCACAGGTGAGCTTGAGTGAAAGTGTATTCAAGGCCTACAATGAACACCTTTACTTCAGTGCAGAACAGCTTCCCACGGTCCTCCACAGACGTGCGGTCAATCGGCACTCTTTGATCTAGCCTGCGTTCTCGACCCGATTGCAGCCGCCGTCACGTTGCGAGTACGGTCGTGTGCGCGTGCGACGATGACTGGGCTGGATTTGGTGAAGAGTGACAAGGAAAACAGCAATACGAATAGAGACGTCGGCAGCGTGACGTTGGCGGCGATCCCGGAGACAAAGCGCAGTGCATCAATCAGCAGATGAGACACACACACACACGTCACGTACACGCGGGCACCAACAAAGACAGACGGCGCGGCGGTCCTCAAGGGAGAAGAGGGCCATAGAGAGGAAATGCCAAAAGCGCAAGCAGGAAAGCGAGCGATGTAGAGGGAGAACAAGCGAGACACCGCGGGCGCCCTCGGGGGCGGAAAGGGGTAGAGAGGAGGAAGAGGGCGAAGTCAGAGGTATGGGAACAGAGACAGACTAACAAACACACTACGAGCGAGATAAAAGAACAACACGACAGGAAGGAGGTCCAGGCATGAGCCATCTACAAAGCGCAGTGAACACGCCACGCAAGATCAGCTGGGGAATGCGGGGGAGAGTCGAAGTCCGCTTTGACGGATGTGCTGAGGTTAAGTCCGTAGTTGGTATAGAAAGGGAAAATGCGTGAGAGAGCGGGCGAAGTTTGAAATCACAATGACTCAAAAGAAAAGGCAGGGATGCCTCCGTAGCAGGGAGAACAAAGTACAGCGGGAGAGAGAGAAAGAGAAAGCGCTAAGTAAACGGGCCTAGGAGAGTGAATTGGTAGGTGAGTTGTGCGAAACAGCGACGCGCGAGGGGCACACTTCCCTGCAGTCGATGCTGGTGCGAATGTGGACACCACTATGAGTGTGTGTACGCGATGCGCGGAAACACGAAGGCAGGAGTTGTAAATAGGCAGGGTGAGTAACACATGAGGTGTAGTACATAAAGGAATAAGGGAGAGAGCAGTGCAGAGGGTGAGGCCGCAACAGGGATCACGCGTGCCTTCGCGGGGATTCACTGTCCCATTCAAAAGCAAACTGTCCTGAAGCTGCTCCAAGACGCTTCCGAAGTGAGAGACAGTCCTCACGGCTAATCCGTTCAGCGCTCTTTCAGTTTTTCGCTGTGAAACAAAATACCCCGCCTCGCCCCCTGATGGCCGGGGGACACCTGAGCACATGGCCTTCTACCACACAAGTGCCCTCCACACTCTGCAGAAGCCGAGCAGCAGCCCCCACCCCTATCCCTGCCAGTGTAGAACCATTTCAGGCGGTGACAGAGCCAAGTGCCCGCAGCGTAGAGACAGTCAGAGCGATGTATTGCTACGGAGGTGGGTAGCTGGGACTTGAATGATGTTGCGCTGCAGCAGCTTTCGACAATGAATGTGTGTTTGCAGTACCACTAGGATGGGGCAAAGTGTCAGCGTGGCTGAAACGGACCTCATCGAGCCCTCATTGACTAGTGATACGGGGAGTCCAGGCCTCCCTTCCAAGGGATGCACCACGTGGTGACCGGCATAATAAGAGCGGCTGTGAGGAAACCTGTGCAGCTGAGGATGGGCAGAGTGTGAGGCAAGGGCCCTACACAGATGGCTGAGTCGACGCATTGCCGTAATGCGTGCCTACGGCAACTTGGCATGACACGATGGGTCTGTGACAGATCGGGTGGAGTGGAGTTTATTTCACGATGTAGGGCAGAGAATGGGCATGTTGAACAGGGAGACGCGAGTAGCGCTTCTTCGCCTTCCCCTCTCGAAAGGTTACGTGAAGTCACGTCGAACGAACCGTCCACAATTCTGTGCGCTGGTGCCCCTTCCAGGGACCGGCACAGCGCCGCCCGCTTCTCTGTACGTTCTCGCGCATATGCACACTGGAGCACAGCTCCCTCTAGCACACTCACATGCCCTGCCACTGCCTCGCTGTCCTCCCATCACCGCCCTACTTTCTGTGGGCACCCGCAGACGTGCTTTCCTGCTGGCGCATGGCGGGGAAAACGAGAGGGGCCGGCAAGTCGTCCCACGCACAGAGCGCACAAGACGAAGTGAGGTCTCGCCATCACTATCCACTCTGACAGAGCTCACTGGTGCACGCAGAGATACGTAAGGAGGGACAGAAAGAGGAAGGGGCGGGAGCCCGTATCAAAGAACACCAGCAAAGAGCGAATGGGGGAGAAGCAATTCCACGGCCAACGCCACAGGCATAGACACACGGACTCATAGATGGGTTGAGGGGAAGCACGTTGCTATTCGGAATCATCAAACAACGAAGAGTGGTGAGGTGCGACGATTGCTCGCCTCGGATGCTCCAGTCTCCTCCGCCCACCTTCTCTACGGGACCCGCGCGCCATCCGCAATTGCAGTGCAATAGGCAGCGTACTGTTCAGGATCCCAGTCGCTGTACACGCGCAGGGTGTCGCTGTGCAGCCTGTCAACATCCAGCCGCGTGCGCTGTGTGCGCTTCGCTAACCTATACGCCGTCGTCAATATCTGTGCTGACTCTGCATAGTGCCGCTCTGCCGCCAACTCCATCCCTAGCACCCACAAGTACTTTGTGCAGTAGTCGGCCGGTGCAGCAACGCGAGATAAGTACAACGCATCAGCTACAAGCGCCTTGAGAGGTACGGAGCCATCCGGCTGGCCCAGCTGGTGGCACCGCACAAGGCCGAGGCTCGGCTGCAGGTACAGCCATGCTCCGTTGGAGCTGCGGAGAGAGGCTAGCAGGAGGAGCTGCTCCGCTGCTTGAAAGTGCTGCGCTGCCTCGCTGACGGCATTCATTACGGCGAATGCTCCAAGGAGGCAGTAGCCCACTTCGATGTGGCACTTGGCTCTTGTGATAGGCCCTGCATGGTCCTTGTACACCTCAAGGATGCAAGTCGCCATGCTGTACGCCTCTCGCACGTTTTCAAGTGATGGTATTGTAAAGAGAAGCTTCATGAACGTGCGCTGAGCCTGCACAGCGCGGATTGAGGTGTTCCCGTAGCGTGCTGTGACCTGCTCCACCGCCGTGCTGGCGAGGTTAAGCCCGTCCCCGACGCGACCTTGCCACATGGCAACTTTGATCTGAAGTGGATAGCAGCAGGCGAGGCAGTGGGCTTCGCATGTCCGCCAGCTGCGATACAAGGGCTCCAGCGAGCACATAAGCTTTGGATCGCATAGGCACGGCGTGATGCGCCCAGCGACGAGAAAGGCCCACGCCACTCTTCGCCTGCTCTCAGCCCCGTCTGCTGAGGGAGCGGAGCAGGCCCCTATCAGCGAGGATACACGCTCTACGATCGCGCTGCAACGATCGCGGCGCACATCCCGTAGAACCCTCAGAAGACCGTCCGCGTGCCCGCTACCGTTGTCGATGGCGTATTTGCGAAGCACAAGTTGGCTAAACCTCTCGCTGTGCTCTGAGTGTAGCGCTGCATGGAGGTGCCGTGCGTAGCACGTGTTGACACCGACCTCGTCAACGCCAAGCCGTTTCGCCTGCACTTCTGTGTAGAACTCTTGCTTGACCGTTCGCGCAATCATCTCAATGGCAACAACTTCAGTGAAGCGCTGTACATCATCTGCGGCATCGCCGTACCGCTTTGCGAAGGCGTCCAGCACGCCTCCCAGCAGACACAGATTGACTCCATAGAAGTGCAGTGTGTCGCTGAGGCGGCGGCACTGCTGGTCGACGGCGGCGTCCAGCACACGCCAAAGCGCCTCCATCACAACTGCATTGTGTAGCACGCTCAGCGTATCCTCACACGTGGCGGTGACGCACGGACATAACGCCAGCATCTCAGGTCGCTTCAGTGGACTCCGATCAGCATGGAGTCATCCAAGGCGATTGTCGTGATGTTCGTGTTCGTAACGTACATGCGCCCGTCGAGACTGCGGTACACCTCACATAAGACTTGGTCTGGCAGCGGCGTCCTCAGCGCATCTGCTATAATCTCCACCTCTGCCGCCACCTCCGGATCGGACTCTGCACCCTCACCATAAATCTTGAGTGGCTCTGTACCAAAAGGCGCGAGCGCTTGGGCAAGCACTGGGGTGCCGCGATACATAAGGAGTGAGGTGAGCGGTACCGTCAGCAAAACGCTGCGGCTCTGCAACACACCACGTAAGGTGGCCACGATGTTACGGCCAGAGCGACTATCTGGCAGAACGCGGTAGAAAATATTCATGTCGCGGTAGCACAGTAACTCCTTCGGAACCGAACGCGGTCCGTTCGGGTCCATCGTCACAATACGCATCGCGCCCTGCGCCGCCGCCTCCTCAAAGGCCCGCTCCACGCGAAGCAACTCCTCAAGCCTCGCTGTCGCCAGCTGCATTGTGCTGTCCCCCATCTCCAGCGCCACCTGATAGGCTTCATTCCAGTTGGTTGCTGCCGAGGAAAAGGCGCTGCAGCACCTAATGTACACGCGGTCCATCTGGGCTCGCCGTCACGTCCGCTCTCCTCCCCCACGCACTGAGTGGCCGATGTTGGGTGGTGCAGCGGATGCGCCTCTTTTTCTTTTTGCGGCTTTCGTTCCCCCAGGGCGGGTTGACGTGCACGGGCCCGGGAGAGGGAGGGAGGGGGAGAGGCGGAGGCGGAGGTGGAGGCGGGAAGGGGGAATCAAACAAGCGCTCTTCTTCGACGAGAAGAGAAGCAACCGCTGCGAAGACTAAGAGCGAGAGGAAATGCGGGCAAAAGAAAACAAGGGAAGAGAGGGGGGTGCCCCCGCTGTAGATGCGCTTGCGATAGGGCGGCAGAATTGGAGAGAGTGTGAAAAGCGCCAATGGAAAAGGCAACAATGTTGACACCACCGCACTCACTGGGGGACAAGACGAACTGAGCAAAGTCGCACTACCGTAGTCCTTCCAGGGCACTTCGTGATACGCGGCGGCACACACGCAGATATACAGGGGCGCCGGCGTACGCGGTAAACCCATGCAGAAATGGAGAACGGTGGTCTACGGGCGTCAGTGAGCCCAACGGTGCACGCCGACGCAGGCACTAAGAAGCGAAGATACACAGACACGCAGAGAAGGAGAAGCAGCGAGTCGGTTTGGACAGAGACGAAGTCCCAACGAGTTGCCCAGCAAAGAAAAGAGTCGAAAGGAGAAAAGATAGAAGGTCCGACGCGCCGCAACAGGCGCAGAGACGACACACAACGCAGACGCGAGGGTGGTGCGACCAGCGAGCTGCGGGCAAAGAAGAAAAGAAGACACACGACAAACACGGGGAGGGGGAGTATAAGAGGAGTTCACATGCAAAGAGGAGTAACGATGTCGCTGCAGAAGAGTGGGGGAAGAGATGAGCGTCAACGAAAGGAGAGGAGGGAAGAGGGGGGAGAGGGGGGAGAGGGGGGGGGGGGGCAGGGAAGAGGGGGGGGGGGCAGGGAAGAGGGGGAGGGGAGAGGAGGGAGAGGGGGGAGAGGGGGGGCAGGGAAGAGGAGGGGGGGGCAGGGGAGAGGGAGGAGGTCGATGGGCAAAAAAAGAAGTGAGAAGAAATACGGCGGAGAGGCAGCAGAGAGTCGCTTGTTGCGTGTGTGTGTGACGGGCGGAGCGGGCCCCAGACCCGACTTACCCGTGAGAAGACGACTCGCCAACCGGGGGAGGGGACGTCTGCAATGCGCCTACGGCACCACAGTTTGAAAAAGGAGTGCAAAATGTGCGGGAGGAAAAAAGGAGAGAAGACAGCGGCGGCACCGATAATGCTGAAGGGACGTAGGCTGCCGTGGGTCAAGAGCCGCAACAGCGTACACCGAGAGCAGAAGATGAAGTCGAAGGGTGGAGGCGGCCTCCAGGGAGAGTGAGGGAGAGATGAGAAAAGGGAGGAGGGGGTTCTGCTCAATACCTTCGGTGCGGGACTTACAAGTGCAACAGTGCTCACCCGCACCCCATACAGGCACACAGGGAAGAATGGGTAAGAAAGACCTTCGCGTGTCTGTTTTCTTTCCTTCGTGGCAGTGGTGTACGTCTCTGCGTTGCCGCTCACTCCGCCCAGGGCTAGCAAGTCCAAATAATAGAAATAAAGGCCTTTCCATACAGAGACAGGGAGACAAGTGCACGGGCGAGCGTGTTTCTCCATGTGTGTGTGTGTGTTGTGTGTGTGTGTGTGTGGTGTGTGTGTGTGTGTGTGTGTGTGTGGAGAGTGGTGCGACAGGAGTAAAAACAACGAGAGCAGTGAACTCAGCCACGTGAGGAAGCAGCGCATGCCAAAGTGCGAGTGCACACGAGTGAATCGATTTATCCTCGCCAGCTCGGAAGGAGGGGGGACAAATGGCGAGTTGGCGCACAGCCCCCCGCCGCTCCAGCTGCGCATGAGGAGCAAACATGTTTTCGATGGCTGGGAAGGGGAAGCACAACGAGCGGTACCGTGCGCAGCGCCTAGGCCTGCCTACAAAAAGCCCCACATCGTCTCGTTGCGTTTCTGAACGTGTTCGCTTTTTTCCTTATGGGCATCTGCTGTGATGTGCGATCCGCGAAAACCAGCGGTGGAGCAAGACGGAGAAAACGTCCCCGAAGAAGCGCATGGTGGCTCTCCTCGAACAGAAAGAAGCGGTTGCTTGTTGGTTGGTGAACGCCAATTACACGGCGCGGCACCAGCGACTCAACGCGTTGGTGAACTGGAAAGAAAAAGGAGGAGACAGAGAAGCGGTCTCCGCACAATGCCGGGCCACAAAACAAATGTTTGTTCAGAGCTAAGCACCACACAGACTAACAGATACCCACGCCAGCACGTCTATTGCTGTCAACTCCAGCGATTCCTCCAGGTACGATCCCTCGTCATCATCGACCTCGGGACTGAGCATAAATATGCCCATTAGGTGGTGGTTCTATTTTTCCTCTTTCGTGAGGACGACCTCGCGTTTGCCAGTCTCGCGAAGACGAAAACCTCTGATATCGATGACCGGTATACTCTTCGGTTTACAACGCAGTGCCCCGGCGACTGCCTTGCGCAGCTCTCGCGTTGACTTCGTTTGGTTTTCGACGATGAAGCATCGCCGCTCACGTTCTTCGGTGGATATGCAGCGCGTCACCAAACGTAAAAAGTGCGAAGAAACTCGACACGGATGACTGCGTTGACGTGCGCGAGATGACGTCGTTCGACTGCGAGGAAATGTGCACGCCAGTCGCTAACGACGCCACGACGCCCTATTCGGTGGCTGGTCACAAGGAAAGTCCTCAGCATGCCCTAGCGCATACCCCTGGCGGCGCGAGTCATCCCCACCCTCGTGGAAACCGCCAGCTCGTCCACGTTGATGAGGACGGAGTGGAGTTTGTCACGGAAGATCTGCACGCGTGAACCAGAGGTCTGATTCAGCATTGCGTTGCTGCCCATACGCCCCCTTCCGTTACTATAAGCGGCAGAATTCGTCAGCCCGAGCGTCCGCGATGAGTACACGAGCGGTAGCCTCAGACACGGCAAGGCGCCTGATCCACCACTTGAAGCGCACGGCCTGCAAAATTTGGTGCGCCGCCAGATTCTCTGCGCGCTTCTCCCGCTCGACTCGCTGGCGCTCTTTCCAGAGTCGCACGGCACGTCGTATTACAGCGATGACGTTCTCTTGCATGCGGTGCTTGAGGGTTCGATTGTTCTTGCGCCACGTCATCGCCTCCAGGCTAGTTGGTGTACCGTCTTGACGAAAACCGCGTTGGCCAGACTGAGGACGCACTGCGTCTCTTACAGTTTGCTCGCCGTTGCCAGCAACAGCCATAGCTGCTGAGTATCACACTAAGCATCCGTGGCTCGACAGGTGCGGCTACTGCCATGTGAATCGCCGTCTGGAGCACAAAGACACAGTCGCTGTAGCTCTCCTTGCCACTGCGCCGCTGCAGACTCTCACTACACTGTAGGAGAGCGTTCAAGTACCGGTCCAGTTCAGTGGGTTGCAGTCCCCTCGCCATTGTCGCGCAGGTGGAGGAGGTTCTGCGACATGGCCGTGTCACCCACTCTTTGGGCATACAAAAGAAAACGCCCGCAGGTTATAAAGAGAGACAGTGCGGACTCGTCAAGCTCCACTGCGTGAGCGACGCAGCGCAGCACTGCTGCATCCAACTTTGCCTCCTACACTACGCTGGCCCGAAGAACCCAGAGCGCAACTTCGAAGGTGCACAAGGCGCTGTTGTAGGCGTGCAGACGGATGCGCTCAGCATAGATGGTCAGCGAGCGCAGTAGCGGACCCAAGGCAGCATTCGTGGCACCACGGCTGAGCCACGCGCGGCCCTCCGTGTACGAGATGAGCGCAGCTTGGAAAATTGTGGCGCTTCCCCCGAGCCCCATTGAGCACCGCTGGAAGAGGCGTTTGGCTCCGTCGAGGTCTTCTCCCCTGGCGAAGCGCGCCGAGGCAAGGTAGGAGAAGACAAAGATGCCCAAGAGCCCGTACTCGTGGAACGTTTGCGAACGTAGCGCGAGTTCCAGCATATCGGCTGCCCCCTTCGCCTTCGGGCGTTGCACTTCTCCCAGGCGAGGGAGAAAACGTTTGCCGGTAGTGCCAGCGTTGACACATCAAGTGTTGGCTGCTGATGCACCAGCGAGCAGACAAAGCCTAGGGAATTGGTGAGGTAAAGAAGGCCGACGGCACCAGACACGATCTCGACACGTTGGCAGCTGTCGGCGCGGTACGTCGTCAGGCCGGCGTCACGGTACTGGCACTCCATGTAGCTCACAATCGACCGCGCCGCGGCGGCGTGTGGACCAGTGCTATAGCCATCGAGAGTGAAAACAACGCGCGGGCGATGGTGCAGGGTATAAGCGCCTCGGCGTAGTAAGCACTGTCTTTGAAGATGACCAACGTGCTCAGTGGCACCGCATGAGGCACTAAAAGTTGCAGCACAGACGTTGAGTCAAACGCAGCTGCAAAGAAGACAGTCGGTGACCCACTGGCACCTGCGTGAACACCATGTTCCGCATCACAACAGAGGCACGGCACCTTGGGACACGTACACCGCAAACGGAGCCACTTTGCATGTCCATCAGGCACGCCCCCGCGGCCGTCTCAACCTCCGTGACGAGCCGCTGCCGTTCATCGAGCTGCACCTCTTGCTCCGCACGCTCCGACCACATCGAAAAGAGCCCAGGGTGATGCAGCTCTGAATTCCGGTGCCGCTGCTCCTTCGAGAAGGAGGCGCATGGGGTGGCGTGGCGCCGCTAGTGCAATGCCGTCAGAAGTGACGGAGCCGTAGTTGAGGTGCAGCAGCGCGTCCCGCACGAGAAACACCCGTCCGAGACGCTGTATCCCCCACACGCTGCTCTCGCAGACGTCGCGCAGGAAAGTGTGGCCGCGGTTTTCGCGCTCGTACTGCTGAACAATGACGATTGCAACGATGCCGAACACGTCCCGAAGTTTGGATTGAATGGTGGCGATGCGTAGGATGGCGAGGCACTTACGCGAGAGGCGTTTTGTGTATTGAGTCGGAAGGCTGCGAAAGAGGTCCAGTTGTTTCGACGCTGCGACAGACACGCAGAGCAGAATGAACAACGACACGATGTTCTCGACGATGCGGAGGTGCAGTGCCGAGTAAAGCCCGCTCCGCTCCACCATGATAGCCTCAGCTCGGTGGAGAATGCAGCTGCAGAAGAGGTCGTACTGATGCACGTCCCAGCGATAGTAGACGTAGGTCAGCTTGTTGAGTACCTCACCCACACGGAGGACCGTCACGCCAAGGAGTTGCTCAGTTGTCTCGAGGCACTCCCAAAGTCTCGCCACCGCGGTGGGGAACATATCCCGGTCAAAGAACAGAGACCTGAAGGGCTCGCTGATACCGGCACCTTGCAGCGAGGGGGCCATAGAGTGCAGCTCAGCACTCCACTTTACGTCGAGTGGCACCACCTTGGCTTTTTCAAAGTGCACGGCGATGCTGAAGAGACCGACGACAGTCTGTTGTCGGAGACGTGAAACATGTAACCGTCGTTCGTCCTCGAGTACGTCCAACAGGCGGAGTGCCTCACTAAACAGCTCCTCAGCCTCTTTGGAGATCCTCTTCTGGACGCAAATGAACCCATGCGCGAGTTTGACGTGCACCTGCCCGAAGAAGAACTACAGGCAGGACGGAAGTCGCACCTGGGGCGCAGTCAACTGGAAAAGAAAAGCCGGGATGTCGAAGAAAACACGAGTAGCGCGCTCAATGAGATGCGCGCTGTTCGCGTCTCTTCCAACGTGAGCAGCTACTAGCGCTGCCGTCGTCCACGTCTCCGCGTTGAGGAAGCGCTCCGACATGTTACGGCCGCGCAACTCCACCAGGTGCGCCGCCTCTCGCCAAGCCTCGACAAGGCAGCCGCCACGGCAGAAAAAGCGGATGCGCAGTGGAAGGATATAGGTCGACTTGAACACCGGTGAATACTTGGGCTTCACCTGCACCAACATCGCTATCAGTTCTTGGTGCTCTGGAAAGTATAAGAAGCTGTAGGTGTGATGAGAAGGTCGGCACAAGATCTCTGCTACGCTGCTTCGTACCGCTCGGAGTCCGCACAGCTCACACAAACGCTTCGTGATGAGCACCACCTTCACCTGCAGTCTGCGCTTGAGCAGCTGCACGTACGGCGCAGTGTCGATTGCCTCGTCGAGCCAGAACATGTCTCGGATAAGCGATAGCAGGTCCTCCTCAAAGCGTGCCTTCGACGTACGCAGCAGCGAACCGGCGGTACGTTGAAGGTAGTCGTTGGCGGTCTTCAGCGACCGTGCGCTACCCTCTCGCACTATCCAGCGGAATATGGTGCGACGCACCACGCGGGCAAGGACCTCTACCGCGATCAGGCAGAGTGTCAGATCCGAAATGCCATTGAGATCTTCCTTAGCGGCGGCCAGCACGGTCTGTGCTATGAGGCCCCGCAAAGGCCGCATTGAGCCCATTTCTACGCAGTAGCTGCACAAAATGTGCGTTGCGCTTCTCCATCGGTGCTTGAAGGGCACCGCCGAGGTACTGAACAGCAGCAGCAGCCTCACACCGGTAGGTGTTCATTAACGCGCTGACACCGACCCAGGGCACCGATGGATGCTGAATCAAATGAAGCCACCGCCGCAGCGTCAGCACACGACCGCCGAGGGAGACGAGCTGCGGCAAAAGGCCGACACAATTCACCACGTACAGACGCGCGCCTACACTCTCGCGCGCCTCGATGCCCCTCACCTTGTACTTCAGTCGCTTGGTCGCCTCATCATCTGACTCATCCGCCGCTCCCGCCGCCTCGTCACGAGGGTCTCCGCAAAGCACGTTTAGTGCGTTCGGAGCCATTCTCAGGAGCTCCTGCAAGGGCAGGTGCACCACTGAATCACTGCACCCGTTGCCCGTGTACTCCTCCGCTCTCGTACGATCGAGCGAGAGGACAGTGGCGACACTGACAACATCGCCAAAGTAGCGGAAAGTCGCCATCAGCGGTAGCGAGAGGTGTGGCACGTAACACTCCATCAGCGCACGAAAGCTGCACTGCATCCACATGCCCAGCTTTCTGCCAGGCCACACGTACAACAGCACATTTCCGTAGCGAGCGCACGTGATCGCGGCAGACGACGGGCAAGTAGCAGGCGGGAGACACCCCTCCAGCCACAGCGACTCCACCAACTCCTTGGCGAACGCCTCAAACGCTTCCAGAAAACAGCACGTTCCGTCGTGGCTAGTGTACCCCCACATCTCGCCATGCAGTTACGCTTCCCATAACCACTAAAACTCCGTGTTCCAGTCCCGCAAGCCGCAATCAATTGGGCCAATCCGTTGGCCGCGAAGAAGGGCAGAGGTGCCGTCAGGAAGCTCGTATTGATTACCGTGTCCCGAAGGGAAGGAGAGGGCTACAGCGGCGGAGGTGAGGGCCCCTGCGGTCCTGGTCGTGCATCGGCACCCTCCACAGCGGAGATAGGCATCTGAGTGGAAGTGTGCCAGATGCGAGCGACATCCTCAGGCGCCTGCCGGATGGTGTCGTCGCTGAGAAAGTGTAACGATGCGGCTGGCAGGCAGCTCAGGCCCGATTCACCGACGGGATCCATGACTTAACTCTGAAACCCGCGGTCGACTTCGTACGTGTTGAGTCGCTCCGTAAGGGAGGAGGGGTACTTTGCTTCAAGCTAGGCTTCATCAGTGTCGCGGCTTTCTTCGCCAGCGCGCCTCGTGCTGTCTCCACCAAAATACCAGAGCAAACGCGGGGTGGAGAGTCCGGTGCGGCGACGACCACAGAGGCACAAAGATCTCCAGAAGCAGCAAAAGCGCCGGTGAGTGCGTATCAAACATGGAGCGAAGGTGAGGAGGACGTGAAACAGCGATGAGCCGAGTCACAGGGGGTTGGGGGGCCAAAAATGATGACAACAAACGCTGCTGTGCGGCGACCAAAGCGTGGCGGGGTAGAAGAGGTGGAAAACAGCGAAGTCATGAGGGAAACTGTAGGAATGATGGGAGGGGGCCTTGGGAGAGGAGTGTGGCGGAATCACAGATAAACACACGCACGAGAGAGAGAGGGAAAGAGAGAGGTGCGCTAGACGGAAAACTGAAACGCTAAGGGGCAGAGCACCCGAAATGGGGGGAAGAAGTAATGGCAGAGCGAAAGAAAACAGCGGAGGCCAGTCCTTAGTGAAGGCTGTAAAGACCACACTACTCGTGGCATACTGATGCACACGCACCAACCCAAGCAGTGAACGAGGGAAGCGTGCCTGCAGGAGCGTGCAGCAGTCTACTCAGAGGCGTGGGAAGCGTGCTGGTGTGCATAGATGTGTGCGTGTGTTCGGTGAAGGGCCACTGTGGACGACATGCGAAGGATGTGTAGTAGACAGAGAGAGCGAAGAGAAGAGCTCAGTGCACAAGAGGGACAGGCAGGTGGCAAGAGAAGAAAAGCAACGGACTAAGGGAAAAATGGAAGGCAGTAATATCGTAGCAGCATTCGCAACTGCTGGCAAGGAGTGATGGTACTCCTGCAGCTTCTGGTGCCATTGTGCGGCTGGTCACAACCTGAAAGCCCCAGTCTTTCACACCCCTCTCGAGCTCTGTTAATGACGACAGTCCGCTGCCAACTCGCCTGAGCACTTTGATTTCGGCTTCAGTCTGCGTGTTTGGGCAAATGTGCACGCAGGCATACACGTGGGGGATGAGGGAATAGGGAAGCGCGTTTGCTCGTTCAGAGTTACGTACCGAGGGCAGCGGCGGCGGGGCGGATTGGCGTGATAGAGGGCTGCCACCGCACTGTGCGCGCCGCACGCCGCAAACACCAGAAGTGCCTCACGTGACTGACGCGAAGATCGAAGAATAAAGAGGACTCCACAATAGCGGAAAGAGTGGGGGCGGGTCGCATCCTCCTGTAACCTCCCGGTCAAGCACAACCCACACACAAAAACTGCGTCATGCACTAGAGGGAAATGTTCTGCAGATCATCGTACTCATCATGGGTCACTTCTCGCCCCCGCTTCCGCGACTCCTTCAGCAGCTGCTGAGCACGCTCCTTAGCAAATTCGCTACGTATGTCCTCTCGCTGCAGCAACTGTCGCACCTGCTCCTCCTCACTGACGCCCATGCGGACTCTCTGCGTCGCTCTGGCAACGACGCTGACCAGCTCCTGCTGCGCCTCTCGCTTCTTCCGCTCCTTGACACCGCCGCGCTTGTGCTTTGCTGCATCGCCACGGACATACACAAACGGCACAGAAAGCGCCTGGGTGTCCTCAGCGGTCACTTTGCCCTCCGCCAGCAGACGGGCGAAGGCCACCTTGAGCTTTTCCCTTTCGGATTCACCGAGGGAACCATCGGTGAAGGCCCCGGCAAGGTCTGCCTTCGCGACCAGCGCGCACTTTCGGCCCAGCTGGGCAGCGCCCTTCTGCGCAGCCTTCAGGTCTGTCGTGTCCACCTCCTCCTCATCTCCAAAGGCATCAGTGAAAAGTGGCGCCTTCAACAATAGGCCAGCGTGCAGCTGCCTCGCCCGTGAGCTGCTCGCTATACTCTGGAACTTCTCTGTGCCCAGCATGCGAAGTGCGGCGTCGCTCAGCTTGCACAGCGCTAAAAGGCCCCCTGCACTGGCCACTAGCTCTTCGGCCAGCGGGCCACCAAGGAGGACATCGAGGTTCGGCGTGGTCATACCGAAGAGTTGCCGTGCACACGCGCGTGCGTGGCTGCGGAGGTGTATGGACGGTGAGGACAGGTGAAGGACGGGGAGAACTACCGAGAGCAAAAGAAAGCGCCAAGAAGAAGGAAAGAAGAACGGCAGTGATGCAATTGTGGCGGCACAGGTGCCCGTGTGCTTGCGTAGTGTATCAGACGCTGATGCCACAGGATTCCCCGGAAACAGTCCCGGAGCACGCCCAATGGCCGCACACAACACGCACACTTGTGCGTTCCTCAAGCGGAACCACCGCCTTCTCATGTGCTGTGCGTTGTCGCTCCTCACTCTCTAACCTGGGGGACTCAAAATCTGTTGGGGGCATCCGCAGCAGGTCATTGCAGAATGACTAGGCCTTGACGTCCATACCTGGGCGATGCGATCACCTTGCCTTCCCATCTTGAGTTACGCGGATAAGAGCGAAGCAGCCGTGGAATAAAGGGGGGGAGCAGCACACGAGTCTTCCACCCTCTGCTCTCCGGCCTGGAGGCATGACACGCCGCCTCTTCGCACGGCACTAAAAGACAAGACAATGAATAAGTGGCGCTAGTCCGAGTGAAGGGTGACGACACACGAGGGCGTGTAAAGGGCCGCAGCGGCACAGAGAGAGAGAGCGACATGCAGAAGCATAAGCCAGTCGTGGACACACTTGCCTCCGACCCCAGTCTACTCCTTCACGGTCTTACGACGATCGGGCTGCAACCTTGTGAGCTAGAAGGCTCTTAATCTGGAAAAACAGTGCATCACACTCACGCTGCAGCTCGTCGCGCTGCGCCTGGGCAATGAGTAGCTCCTCACCTGGGGTTCGAGGACCTGCCGATGGGAAGCCGTCTTGGTCTCTCGTCTCTGCCGTGAAAACCGATACCCCGGCAAAGTTGTCAGATGCAGCGAGTCGAGGCGTACCACCTGCCAGCTCAAATGCGGAAGTGCACCAGCGACCGTTCCAGAGAGTCACCGAACTGGATAGGCACGATCTGGGCTGGGTAGAAGTCTGCTTGGCGGACGAGCGGGCAGATACCTTCACTCGGCACCGTACCCGTAGCTTCTTAGTTGCCACACTCGTAGAGCGGTCCCTCAACAGGTGACAGCCTAGTGCACTGGGGACACACTGCAAGGCCTGGGGTGCCCAAGTTGTCTCGAATGCGGTCCTGCCGCCTGCAGCGGCCCACCGCGCACTGCCACAGACCTCCACAGACGTGGTGCCCAACACGTGGCGAGCAAATACAGCGCTCAAAGTCCCGTCCCCTGAGTCCACATCCAGCGAGCGGATTAACATATGGGGAGGTGCCCGAATTGCCACTGAGATGCACCAGCAGTTGCCGCCGACTTCTCCTCCCACGCATACAGCCGCAGCCATGCTGGAGTGCGAGGAGGAACCGCGTCACCAAACGCTGCCGCAGTGCCTGAGAGCGACGCCTGCGCATCGAGTCCAGCGGCTGCGACAGCCACGGACTGAAAATACGTTGGTCGCATCGCGTGGTGCAGGTCGATCGATGCGAGGGACCGACCGCCAACGAAAAGCTGTGTCTCATCCAGCGAGAACGCCAGGCAGGTCGCGGCAAAGCCGCAGAACAGGGATGTCAACACAGCTCCGCTGCGTACCTCAACCACAAGTACTCGTCCGTCAGCCCCAAGAGCCACTAGGGATGCCCCATCGGAAAGGAACCGGACTGCAACGACAGGGACAGTGTGCCCCGTGATTCGCCGACACTGCGTGATTCCACTGTCGCGGTAGAGTGTGTGTAGAGGAAAGACGCAGCTGACAGCGTCGTGACCAGCTGTTGCAACAAGGTGATGTGAGCTGATGGTGATATCGTAGATGGCCCCGAAGTGCAATGTTGCTTCGGAATGCGGCGTTAGCACACGTGCGTTCTCATTCATTGAAACACAAAGCAGAATGCTGCCTTCACTGGTGCCAATAAGCATGGCTCGACCGCCAAGCACGGAGATGGCACTTGTCGCCGTGATGCCGTTGTCGACATCCAGTACGGATTCCGCCGCGAGCGGCAGGGTGATTAAAGTCTCCTTCACTGACATGATCTTCTCTCAGCTGTCGTGATCATACTCTCCCTCTCTCTGTCAAGGAGAACAGAAGCTGCACTATTGCGGGGCTGGGGATGGAAATGGAGAAATTCCAGTGCGCGCGACTGCCGAACAGAGACAAGAGCAACGGAAGAGAGTGCAAGGCGCAGAGGACGTCACTGTGGAGAAGAGTAGGACCAGCTGAGATGACACACAGCGTGGAGGCGTGTCTGCTTGCTGAGGATGAGCAGCACTTGCTTGGTTTCCCCTCCTCTTTCTCTCCTACAGAAGCACCGCACAACAATTTCCGTGCGGCTACCTCACTGTTGATCCATGCAACTGCCCTGTGTCCCACGCAGAGCTCGAGCTCACGGTACTCCGAACGAAAAGAATCAGTTCAAGAATAAGAGAGGGAGAGAAAGCAACAGATACCTTGACAGGTTGCTAGCGGGAAGGCTGAAATGCATGTCATTAAGGGAGCAGCTGCCCCATCACCTCGATATCTCCTTGAATGGACTGCCACCACAAAGTGAGGGAGAGTAAGAGCGATGAAGCAAGTAACAGAGACGCACGTCGAGAGAAACCTACCACATCACGCCACCGTCTTGACCACCCGTTCTGAGGCGCACTGTGAGTTCGTCTCAAGTTGAGAGACGCGAGTGCAGGTGAGGCTAGTGCGCGCACACCCTTCTCTCCTCGTGGTGAGGGCAGCTATACTCACGCACCGTCGCAGAGCCTCGACCTTCCAACAACGACAGCAGATATACACGCGTGTGCACATAGAGCGTAGAGGGAGGGTGGTGCACGTGCGGGTGCGGGTGCGGGTGCGGGTGCGGGTGTGGGAGTTGACAAGCCGCGGCCTTCCCTGATTACGGTGCATGGACTGCTTAGCACCACCATTACGATGGGCACGATGCCACGCGACAACACGACACGACCACCAAAACGGAGAAACAAACAACAACGATAGAAAATAAGGCATCGTTCGGCGCAAGCACAGCGCACGCGCTTTGGGTACCGTGGCGACCCCTGCGTGCGGATCATGACGGCAGACTCACCCCGAAATGCTTCGCCTTCACGTACTTCAAGAAGGGCACACACATCTCCATCAGATTCCCTTCCTATCACAACCTTGTAGACGCGCGTTCGCACGCCCATTCAAGTAGATGCACAGGATCGAATCTCGAGGAGCACTTTTCCCCACCCTCTCTCTGCTGCCCTCCCTTCCTCCCGCCCCCAATGCTCACCGCGGACGAGGCTGACAGCAAACCAACCGCTCCACGAACAGAGCGAGGCAGAGAGAGAGAAACACATACAGGACACACAGCAGCAACAACAACACCAAGAACCTTACCAACGGCAGCGATGCGATCTGCAGAAAAGGGAGACGGTGAACCAACACCTCACTTCGTCATGCTCATCAACATGTTTGCGTCCTTCGGCACGAACGTCACGTTCTGCATGGGCAAAATTTGGTTCGCCACCTCCACCGCTGCCTCGATGCGGCGCAGCTCCAGCAAGCCTGAGCCTGACTTCTGAATGGCTTCAGAGATGAGCCGCGCCGACTCTGCCTCTCCCTCAGCGCGCACCACGGCAGCACGGCGCTTCTGCTCATTCTCCATCACGACGTAGCGATACCGCTCTGCCTCCTGCTGGGCGACCTGCTTCTGCTCCACCGCCGTCATGAAGTCAGCACCAAACTGAATGTCTACCAGCGAGAGGTCTTCAATGATGAGGCCAAACTGGTTTACCTTCTCCTGCATGAGCTGGTAAATGCGCGCAGAGACGGCGTCCCGCTTCTGGATGAGCTCCTCTGCCTTGTACTCGGCCACCACCGCTTTCAGGATTTCATTGCTGACGGACGGCAGGATGCGCTCGTCGTAGTCAAGACCGAATGTGCGGTAGATCTGCGGAAGGCGGTCCGCCATGGGACGGAAAAGCACACGCAGCCGCACGTTCACCATCTGCAGGTCCTTGGTGCCGGTCATTGTCTGCAGGGTGCGTGGGCGCACCCGTACGTTGAAACGCAGGATGTCGTCCAGGCCGATGATGCGCCCTTGCAGACCTTCGCCGTACACGGAGTCCTTCAGCCCGTTGATCTTGTTATACAGAATGCACGCTTCGCCTGGGTAGACAACAAAGCAGCAGCTGTACACGCTAAGGCTGGCAGCCACAGCACTGATGGCAACCTTCTGCAACAGCTTTGACATTGCCAAGACGGAAAGTGCGAAGACAACCCAAAGAGACAGGAAGCACTCAGCAGCAGCAACAGTGAGTGTTGGGAGATACTGGCAAAGTCAGCCTGCGTTCGGGCCCCTTGGCAATCAGAGAAGGTTGTTCGCTGAGAAGGAGGGGGGAGGAGCGAAAGATGCAAAGATTGCGCAGAAATGGGAGTTTATCACTGCCTCTGAGGTCGGCCCCACGTGTCTCAGAGATGCGCGCACACGAAACTGTGAATACGAGGAGAAAAGCGCAGCGTAGCAACGACAAGGCCAAAGCGCTCCGTGTGAAGAAGAAACGAAAAGAGCACTGCAGAAATGCGGCGCGGGAGAAGTGCAGGCAACACACATTGTACATTGAGAATGGCAATGAAGAGCATTCATGTTAGCGCCGGTGTGCAGATGCACGGTGTGGGTGTGAAGGGTGTCAAGGAAGGTACGGGAGGGTGGTTGGCATAGAAAAGAACGCGTGGACGAGGAAAAGAGAGCGTAGAACTCGTGCCATCACCGCGACAGGCGATTCGTGAAGAGAAGTGAAAAAAATTCACAAAACACGCAGAATCGCACGCACATACCCACACAGGAGCAGCGAGCGCACTCCCAAGAGCCGAGAAAGCCGCTGTAATGCACCACTTTCCTGCAGACAGTGAGCCTTGGCAAGGCAGTGGCTGATCCCCCTACCGCCTGTGTCACTCATGAATGTGGCTCCGTCTCTCGCTACACAGTTTTTAGGCCTGGGCGTACAAGCGTGCGCGAGCACAGCACCACACAGAAAAGATTAGCGCAAAAAAGAAAGCACAGGGAGACGCAACACGGATGACTCGGGGGACTCTCTCCGGCGCACGTCTCCTCCCTCACGGCATTTAACCGGCGCTGTCGCCCGGTGACCCACCACCTCCTGCGCGTCGCGGCGTGAAGGGTGACGGAATGAAAAGAGGCCTGGGAAGGGCCACACAAAGACACCCACACAGAGAGCGAGCGAGCGCGACGAGCACAGAGGCGCTCAGGCGGGCACTTGAAGTCACCGACAGTCACAACAACATCCGCAAAGTAGAACAAGAAAAAAAGGGCAAAAGAGCGGAGTGGAAACGACAACCGCCATCCGCCAGCCCTGCCGCATTCGATCATGCGCTCCATCCACGTCATACTCGCCTCCCCTTCCCTGCCCACCAGCACGACAGCACAGTGCGAGGGAAGACGGAAGGAGTGTCACACGGTGAATAAGAGAGAGAAGAGGGTTGGGGTGGCAATCAGAACCAAACAACTGAAGCACCGTCAACGTGCCCATAAGATTTAACGCTCTTCATTACCACTAATGTGTTTATTCGCTTAACATGACGTTGCCTCGCACGTTGTACTTCACAGTGGAGGTGCTGCTGCCGAGGCTGCTGCTGCTGCGCATTGTGAAAGGGGCGACACAAACATGATAGTCGGCTCAGTGAAGATGAGGAAGAGATGGAGGAGAGAGGGGGAGGAAAATTTCGACGCACTACAACAGCTACATGAGCCATCACAGCTTCACACCCACCCATCCACACGAGCATGTATGCACGCATACGCCTGCCCAGGTTTTCCCCTCTAGTGAGAAGGCCATCCTCCTCCACACACACACACACACTCTCTCGCCCTTTGGGTGTGTGTTTGCATCCTGACAGGCCTAATCACCACCAACGGTGCCTCACATGCTCCGCCGCCTCCTCGATCCTCTCCCCTCATCCATGTGTTCTCGTCACTATCCTTCATACGTGCCTCTTTCCCCTCCCCACTCTTCGTCTCTCCCTGAAGTACGGTGCTGTCCTTGAGAAGAGAGGGGGGTGTTTGGTGACGCGCTGTTCATTCCATGAAGGCAATCCGCTACGCAACACAGACACAAAGAGAGATACGCAGATGTGTATGCTCGCGCATTCCAGTGATCGCGCCGCCGCTGTCGCTCGTGCCACGTACAGTGAGGATGCAAAGGAAATCGCGAAAGCTACGCCGCTTGACGCCACGCCGAGAATCGGTCCTCGTCCACCCTCCCCTGTTAGCCCTGCTGCCGCACACTTCTCTACGGCGCCTTTCGCATAGCGTTGCGAGTACGCGGAAATAAAGAGCACAGAAGGTGCTGCGGAGATGTGTGTGTGTGTGTGTGTGTAGGAGAGGGGGAGAGGGCAGGGGGGGACCATCTCACTTGACGACACGCGCCTTGTAGTCGGCGATAACTTTGGCGCACAGCCCCTCCTCCACGTCCAGGCAGAGGAACTCCTCCAGGACCTCCGCGTCCATCAGCTGCATCTGCTGCATCGAGTGGATGATGCGGCTGAGCAGCTTCTCCAGCCCCTCCTGTGCACCTTCGGGGTTGCACATACTGTAAACAACGTCGAGATCCATTCGGATCATATTCTCCTCGTCGGTGGACGGAAGCGGCACGCGATCCCAGAAGGACATCAGTGTGTCCACGGCGTAGTCGTCGGGGTTCTCTAGCCGATTGTAGGTCAGACGCAGCACGTTTGCCGCATCGAAGTACACATCGGCGCGTGTCTCCTGTTCAGTGGAGGTGAGGCGCAGCATACTCATGAAGCGCTCCCCAAACTTGGGAACGTCTTCCAACAGGCCGTCCTCGATTGCGGAGGCGAGGGCGCTGGCAAAGCCGTCGAACACCTCCGTGTCAATCATGTACAATCCAACGACGAGGAAGCTGAAGGCCGCGCGCTGGGCATCCTTGCGGGTGGTCGTGCAAGCAGAGTGAATCACCTCCTGCGCCACCGCCACACACAGTTCGCTCTCCGACTCAAAGAAGCGGTCGCATGTGTTGAACTGATCCACCCACTGAAGAATGACGTCGTTCGTGCGGTCTGCCACCCACTCCTGAAACATTGACGCCACGCGCAGCTCGAACTTCACAAGCGGAGCCGGCGGAGACGCTTCGCCGCGGAAAGCGGCACCAGCGGGTGCAGCAGCAGCACTCGTGACCGCTGCTGAGGTGGACAAAGCTGTGGTGTTGGCTGCCAGTGCTCCACTTGACGTACCACGTCCGTTCAGCCCTTTACCGGCCGAAGGCGCCGGTGCTGCCATAGCGCCTGCCTTCGTTGTGGCAGCGTCGCGCCAGCACTTCGCAGCAGCAGCAGCGGCGTTGCCCTGATCCCGACCACCTTTCTTGGGGGGTGGGGCAGAGGCGCACTTCTTGTCTTTGCCGTGGCTGGGCGGCAGGGCAGCCTTGACAGGTTTCGGCTTGGAGCCCCAGCCGCACTTGCGCAGATCTAGCAGGTCCATGATCTTGAAGCGGATGCGTGGTGGGTACGTACAGTCAGGCTTCTTGTTGAAGTTCTCGAGGGAGGTGAAGTAGGAGTCGAGCGTCGTCTTGTGGCTCTTATCTAGGCGATCGCCGATGGTGCTGAGAAGCGCGGCGAGCAGCTCGATGTTCTCGCTACTGGGGAACCCCGTGCCGTCGCTGCAGCGCATCGTCAGATCCATGATAGTGAACATGGTCGTGTGCGTCAGGGCAGTGCAAAGGTACAACTCACCGATAAAGCGCATGTTGGACCGCTTGCGCCGCATCACGTTGGAGCGCTCGTACTCGAGCTCCTCCTCGGACTTGTCCTCCATCTTGGACAGCTCCTGGGAGAGCGTTCGGAACTCGTACTGGGCGGTTCTGATGATAGCGTCGCGTAGCTGCGACTGGGGGCGCTCGCCCTTGTGACCATCGCGCAGAACGGTTGCCTCATATAAGGCAAGGCTGTGGCACACGCCGGCATATAGCTTGCTGTTCTCTGGCTCGTCCAGTGCCTTCTTGAAGATGATCTTGACGACCATATTCATAATGTCCTCCGTGGCAAAGAGCTCCTTGGTGAGCAACTTGCCGACCATGATATCCCTGTTCTCCTCTGTCAGCTTGTTCAGTGTGCCGTGCAGCAGTCGCTGCGCCCACTCCTCCGTCGTCTGGGCGGTGCCCTTCATAACCCACGCATTCTCGCCGCGCACCAGCTTTGTCTGCGTCAAGCGACGGCGCCGCACCACTTCATCCAGCGAGAAGCCGGGGTACGGCGGCTCGAGGTAGTTGTTTCGCACGCTGCGGATCTGCTCCACGGTGAACTGCATTGTTGCTTGGGATTTGCGGGTCTGGAAAGAGGCAGGAGTGAGGCACGACGATCCGGCGCAGGCGCTGAAGGACTCCAGTGTGGCGCTGAAAGCTTTAGTGGTGGCCGCAAAAGAGAGAGAGGGGAGCAAAGAAATTTGAGAGAGAAAAGGAAATGCCGAAGGGCTTGTGTACGTACGCGTGAGTGAGTGTGCCGGGGGAACGTTGGGGAGCGAGTGAGTATGGGTTTCAGTTGGCAAGTGAAGAAGGTGAGTAACCATAGGGATTCTCAGCAGTAGAGACGCGCAACTGTGCTACGGGATTGAAAGAGGGTTGGGGGGCATGAGCAAGGCCGATCGCTAACCAATACAGCGAAGGAGCCACCCGAAGCGGGGGGGGGGGGGGGGGGGCGAAAACAAAGAGGGCCCACATGTGCGTACAATGCGGGAAAGGAGGAGGCGGTGAATAGCAGAAGTGAAGAGAACTATAAGAGCTCAACGGAGACACGAGTGTGCATGTGAAGGTGGGTCGCGTACGTCTGTGTGAGCTCGCGCGTGCGACTCGAATAATTGCCGCCTCCGACAGAATGGAGGTTGCCACATGAGCAATGGTGCAAGAGAGAGGTGGGCAGACGGCGAGAGTGCCCCTCCTCTCTCCCCCATCCACCTTCGCAGACATCGACTCAGATGCACGGCAATAAACAGAAGGAAGAGTGACCACCGCAGGAAAGCAGCAGTCACACTGTAGGCTCAGAGAGTACGCTTAGAGACAAGGTGCTAACACTCACCCTCCATCCAGCCCCTTGACAGACGGTGTGTAGTCCACATGTGCCCCGGACTTCATGAAGGTAGACGGGCTTGACTGAATCGAAGCACCGCTTCCTATCGTATGTTTGGGCCTAGAGTGGTTGGATGTGGAACAACTGGAGAGCGAACCAGCAAGCAGAAGAACACCGCGCCGAGACGAGACCCGATAAGTGGCGGAAATGGTCCGATGAAGCACCTGCACACTCATACGCAGCACGGCGTGCATTGTTCTTACCGCTCCAAAGTCTCTGCAAGTCTGGCTGCCTTGCTCAGCTGTTCAAAATCGCCTTGAGAAAATCATCGTCGTCCTCTGGCATGGTGGGTACCGCTTTGATACTCCTGGGGCCCAAGGCTGCAGAGTCTGCCCTTTGCGCCTCTGCTATCTCAATCGAGGAGGCAGGGCTCAACCCGTTCGCGGGGGAGGTCCAAAAGGAGGCGGCGGCCTCCAATCGCTTCGGCAGAAAGCCCGGCTCTGTGCGGCCCTTCTCCTTGTCGATGATGATCGAGTACCCCTTCAGTCGCTTCTTGCGGTGGAACTGGATGGCTTTGCGGGCCTCCCCGACGAGGTTAAACTCCACAAAGGCGTAACGACGACTTTTACCGGTCTTGTGATGGCGCACAATGCGTACGTTGAGCACGCGGCCAAACTGATCGGCAAAGTGGCGTAAATCCTCCTCGACCGTCTCTGGGTGCAGGTTCGCCATCACAACAGTGCGCAGGGGGTCTGAGCGGACGTTGAGGTCGGTGAAAGGGTTGCGGCGCTCGTATTCGCCCTGCAGCTGCGCAACCCACACCTCCTGACTCGACAATGTTCCAGCCGCCATTGCCGCTGCACTTGTTGAGAACGTTAGCAAAGATGAAAGTGGGACATCTACCTTGGCGTCACTACACGTCGCTTCCTCCGCCTGTCTTTTCAGCGCCAGTGCGGTGTTAAAGGCGTTGTGGCACGAGTGGTTCCTTGTGACTCCCTGCTGGCGTCGGTGCAGTCGGCCAATGGAGGGCGGCGCCGGCCTCGCCTGGAAGAAGGTGCGCTTCCACCGGCATGCGCCTCCTGCCGCTGCAGTGCCGCCGTTCTATTGCGCTGCAGTCTCGATTCCTCTTCTTCACACTCCATCATACTCAAAAGGTAAGTGAGGTGAAATAGGCGGTGCTGCTGTGTGTTGTCCGCCCTCTCTGTGTAGTAGCCGTCCGCCTAGTGCAGTGCTACACGTGCGCAAGGCAGAAGGCAGCAAGTCAATCGGGCTCCGCACTCGCTTCAACGTACACGCAAGGGCATGCGCACGCAAGTTTGTGTGTAGGGGGTGGGTGTGTATGGTAAATGTGTTGGCGTGGCCTTGCGTGACGTAGGGAGCGGCACGGATGGACGTACGGCGTTAGACACACACGCCCATGCACGCACACAACCAAAAGACAGGTGAGGACAAAGAGAAGGAGGAGACGGAGAGAGGCAAGTGAAGACGCGCTGCTGGGAAATGTAAAGAGGGGTTCAGTGCTCCTAATACCGCCATCGACCTCACCCCTGATCGAACCAATGCGACGTGGATCAGCACCGAAGAAGTCTGTGGGAGTTATCGCGACGCGACAACCGCCGTCACAGCAGCGACTGCACTAATACTTCAAAATTGGAGAAGCCCCGGTGCCGACTACGCGCGTCACTTGTGCGCCGTTGAGCTCTCGCGTGCGCCGTTGAGCAATTTGGCATGTCCTTGGCGCCTTTTCATGGAATTGCCTGTTGCGTCTGTGTTGTCGCTAAGGGTTGGAAAGACAGGAGGAGAGAGCGAGAGAGAGAGAGCAAAGGCAAGGAAGATGCGGCCTTCTCATGCCGCGCATAGCGCCTGCAACGTGAAAGAACGAGGATGAGGGAGGGAGACAAGGGGGAGAGTCGTTCCCTCCGCTGAACTGCAAGACGAAGGTAAACACATGATGCGTGAGAAGAGCAAAGGAATAGAGACCAGCAAGCTAAGAACGACAGACAACGAGAACATCCAAACAGTGAAAAGACGATAAGAACCGGAAAGTGTAGGCAGACCCTCTGCCGCAAAGGCCCACAAGCGCGTGTGTGGGGGGGGGAGGGGGAGCGAGAGGTCGAGCAGGGGTGCGTGACCTCGCGGAAAAGTGCGAGCAGTGTCGTAGCGACTCCCTTGCGAGGCAGACGTCGCATTGCAGGCCAAAATACAGAAGACAAGGGAAGATGGGGGAGAGGAGAGCGACAGACATCGTCTCGACTCCCGGGGTGAGAAGAGAAGGAGCAGTAAGCAACGTTGCAGTATAGAAATGCCTTCCTGTCCCCACTGCCACCGTCAGTTCATCCTCTACATTGGGCTCCTGCTGCAATGGCGATGCCTTCGGTCCCACGCAATTTCACTGTGCGCGTGCAGCACACAGGCACGCCAAGCGTAAAAGAGAGAAACACGTGCGAGATGATGTAGGTTGCAGCGGTGCAGGTCATGTACAAGCGAGGTCCTCTTGATCACCCACAAAAGACAAAGCAGCCAACATGCTCGCAGATCCTCACACTTAGACTCGTACTCCCTCAGGTATGTATCGAGAAACGGGGTACTTCTATCCACCAGGAAAGCTCCTTCTACTCTGTAGAGAGCACCCACCTTAGGAAGCCGCGTCGGTGGCGTGGATGTATCGAGAAAACCTACGAGGAGGAGTGACGAGGAGAACACACACACACACACGCACCAACGAGGCAGCACCACTGCAACATCAATCGGAAGCATCTATGCACCTCGCGAGCGTGGAAACAGCAAATGAGGAGAAATGAAGGCGGAGAGGGAGGCGTGCAGAGACACGCAGAAGCCTCACTTTGTGAGGCCGACAGCGGATGGAGGAGGACAATATGAACGCCACGCCTCCTCCCCTCTTCACTCGTTAGCATCATCCCCGATACCCGCTCAGAGCTCTCTCATGCGACGCTGATAGCTGTCAGGCAATACGGAGGGACGTCGCTCAAGGAAGCAATCCAGGCGCCGGCTCTGCCGACATAGACTGATCAGATACGTAGCAATGCAACTCCTTAAACGAATTCACCACACTGCCTTCCCGGTAAAGGTGCAGCCACAATGCACTGGCTCTGAAGATGTCGAGGGCCGTCAGGTCGCGCAGCTCACTAGGGCTCAGGCGCAGCCGGCTAGACTGGTGGCGCTGTCGACGCGTCTCAATCTCTCGCCGAGCGCGCAGCATCGTCTGAGCAGGAATGTGCCAGCTACTGCACAACACCTTCTCGGCGGTAGAGAGCTCTTTCTGCGCCTGTCTTGCTGCGGCGGCATCGGTATTCTCGGCAGCGACAACGGTGCCGCCCGGAACCGCTGCCTCTTCCACGCCCCCATTCCCTGACCCGACAGGCTGGCATACGTCTTCAAAGCACGGAAAAACGCCAGTCCTTTGAACGAGACCGACAACCCACGTCTCCATCTCAGCCTGATCAGGGCATATGACATCCACAAACTTCAAATTCCGCCCACTTGCGCGGGTGAGATAGGTGAGAGTGAAGGAGGTGTAGCAGTCGCCGACTTGGCCCTTGTAGGCGCGGGTGGCGTACTTACGAAAGCCAGGTGAAGAGCGGCCCAACGTAATCTTCACCACCGCATCTAAGCTCACATGGCCAACCCCTGTTAGCCCCAGCACGCGACGCGACTCATCCCAGCACAGCAGCAGACGGTTGTCTCTCTGCGAAAGGTAGAACCAACGCGTGTTTGGGCGGCCATCACGGTCAAGTTTGATGAGAGAGGCACCCATGTACATGTGAGCCATTACCCGTGTCAGGAGCGCGGGGTCGTCAAAAGAGGAGCGCTGGCGGGTCATGCTGCTGGTGGCCTTCTCAGCCGCATCGGATGCGATGGCACAGGCATTGGCGTCGGTCTCCTCCCTATCTGTCCTCTCGCGCCTACGGTACACACACCAGTACTTGTGAAGGGAGTATGTGCATCCATTGAGGTTGGTGACGTTGCTAAGGATGTTGAGTGGCTTCGATAAAGAGACTAACTGACGCCTCGTCTGCCGCTGCTGCTGCCCCGGGTGCTTCCTTGAAGATTGCACCACAGCGTTATCTGCCACCACCAGTACGGCGCCTCGCAACCACTCCTCAACTGGGAGAGACTTGGAAGTGGTCGAGGCCGCTGTCGTGAACGGCACGTCACTGCAGTTGTATGATGTGGAGCTCCGTAGACAATGGTCAGCAGCCGACTCACCTTCTGACTGCGCAGATGGTAAAGGAGTAGCGCACGGAGCCATGAGCTCCATGAGCGTGAGATGAAGCTGCGTCAGCTCTAGCGCTTTCGCGTATGTGACCCCCTCCTGCTCGAAGACTGCTGTATTCACCTTGTCGTTGTCAGCGGCTTCGCACGCGTCTACCACACCCACTTCGCCCTCGTCCAACGCCTCCACGGAATCACGCAAACGCTGCAGCTCCTCTAACTTCGCCCGCTTGAGCTCAGTAAGTCCATACCGCGTTGCCGCAATGGCCACGGTAGACTCCTCTGCCTTCGCGAGACACTGGCGTATGGTAGACGCATCACGAGAGAGCTGGGCACGTAGATGGGTACTCGCCTCGTCAACGGTGGTTGTTTGTGCGTCCACCTCCGCGCAGCGCTGACTGTACTCCCTCACCATGTCCCTGCAGAGCTCCTCCCGTTCCGCTTCGATGAGGCTGTCCATGCGAGCCTCAGGGCTCCCTTCGTGCACCCGTTGTTCTCGTAGGTGCGCGCACAAACGACTCATGTGGGTTTCCTTGTCCGTGCCACGAGTCAATGGAATGTGATACAACAGCTGACAAAGAGAGTGCGGCGACACTGCTGCAGACATACGATAAAGATGTCCCGGCGCGTACATCTGTTGAGCCTGAAAGATACGTGTCTCAGAGAGGAGAACGTCGTGGATGCGAAGAGACTGCAAGTACGCTGACTGGAGCGCGCCATGCCGGAGCGACGCGGAGCCGGTAGCAGGCACCGTTATGCCCTTTATCTTGTCAGCAAAGTAGAGCGACGAGAGCGTCTCCTCACAGGTCACGGCCGTTGGACTCACATTCACGAAGAGTACCACCTGCGCACGGGGAGCCGCAAACGCATCGCGCAGCATCATCGTGAGCTTGTTGTCACGGTATGGAATGTGTGGCGTGCCGTGGAAGAGGTGATGAACAACATTGCCAAGTGCGGTGAGGGAGGCGTTGATGCATCGCAGTTCGTCGAATCCAGTGCCGTGCACCCCAGCGTGCTTTGCCTTCTCACTGCCTGCTAGGTCTGCCACCGTCAGTGTGCTGTACATGACGGGTACAGCGCGTGTGCCGAGTAGCGCGTTCGCGGCACCCTCAAAGCACTCACTGCGCAGTGGCCGAGGCCCTCTCCGCTTCTGCTCCACTGCCGTCAGTGCTACCCATTGTGCCTCCCGTAGCGCGCAGCACTCAGCCAGGTCCGGTGAAAACGGGCAGGTTGGTGTAATAGGGGTCTGAAACACCTCAACCGTGAAGAAGGCATGCGAACGAGAGGAGGTGTCGTTCGCAGACGTCACCCTCTGCACACGGCGCGCTGCCGCTCTCTCGTACACGTGGCACGCGTCCCGTAACGTGCGCAGTGGCACATGCGTGAGGTGCGGCAGGTATAAGGTGTCTCTCGTCATGATGGGCTGCAGCGGCTGCCTATCCACCCCCTCGTGTAGCAAGTCTCGAATATTGTCCATGTAGATTTCAAAGGCGGTCATGCCAAGCACAACGTGGCGCTCACACTTGGCGCGCATGCGCTCAGCGAAGCACAACATGTCCTCAATGCAGCGCAAGAGCAGTCCTGTTTCAGCGCCGACGGCCTGTACGGCCTCTGTACCGTCATGGACGGTGGCCGTCTTACCCAGCACCGTGAAGGTCTTTCCGCTACCGGTTTGCCCGTATGTGAGAATGGAACCATTTGCGCCAGCCAGCACACCCTCCACGCAGTCGAGCGCCGCCGCCTCGTACACGTCCTCCTGCGTCGCGTCCATGTCAAACACGCGATCGTAGGCGAAGTGCAGGTGTCGAGTGTCTTTGGTCGCACGGCAGTCTGTGAACCGCAGCGACGTGTCAGAGGAGGGAATGCAAACAACTTCCTCGTAGCGCTCACTCTGCTGGAGGGGGCTCAGTGGATACGCAAGCTTTGGTCTCACACGCACCGAGACCGTCACTCGCGCCATCTCACAATGGCCGCCGCCTGCCATGGCCATTGCTTTTCAATGAAGACTACGCACGCACTTATGTGTGCGTGTAAAGAAAGGAGAAGAAAGCGAAGCGGCTGGGCAGGGGCCTCGCCGCACACCGCGTGGGCCTATGCTGGAGTGTACGCGTGTGTGTTGTCCAGCCGAGGAGGTGCAAAGACGAAATGAGAAGTAACGAAGACGTACACGTGTGTGCTCGCGTATTCGCGTGCGGAGGCATGAAATGAGAGAAAAGAGCAGCAGCAGCACCCACGATAACGACAACAGTCCCAACAATGACCAAAGATTGCCTGCAGCACTCAAAGATGCGCTTCGGAACAAGCGGCACGCTGTAGGGTGTTTTGCACGGCGCCAGAGAGGGGATTGCTTGACCTCCTCTGGTGGACGCCTGCCGTGGCAGCGGTGGGCAGGGTAGAGAAAGGAAAGAGCCGGGGAGAAGGAGAGAGAGGTGAGGGAAAGAAACACTGTCGAGTGATCAAGTCATGGTATGCGTTAGTATCAGATCACCGAAGAGTGCCCACTTGAAGGTTGTTCGGTCTGCACTGTTCCTCTCTCGCTGCCAGAAGTGATGGAGAAGAGGGCTAGGGGGGACGAAAAGAGCGTCGAAGACGAAGATACGATCCGCACACCGTCCGCATGAGTCCCGCTGCTGCCCTCGACCACCTGCGTCCTCCCTTTTCCCCTTACATTTGCGCCACCGTCCAGCGACAGCGCACACGGGAGGAGGAGGGAAAATGAGGAGTGGGAAACCCTCTTGGACACGGTGCCTGCCTCTTCAACAGCACCCCGGGTTGCGTGTTGTCTTCTCGAGCAGCCGCGTCTCCGACTGAGGAGAGGACGAGAGGGACACGCGCGGAGACACAAACCACACGCGTACAGTAAAAGAGGAACAGAGAGCCCCACAACAAGGTAGACTGAGAGCGAGGGTCAAGAAGAGAGGGAAGGAGAGAAGGAGCTGCGTTGCACTGCGGTACATCATCCTGCCGTCCACGCAGCACAGCATTTACAGCGGCGTTTCAGCGACAGTAAGAGCAGAAAGAGGGGAAAGAAGAGGGTCGCCAACTACGCAGCATGGGCCACGGCGTGGAAGCACCACCTTGACACGCGCGTAGGCACACACACGCACGACACGTCCACCTACGCGCTCACGGGCTGAGCTCGATCGTGACGCCCTCTGTCATTAGGCGCTCGATGAGAGGTGCAAGTATATCCTGAATGTGCGCCTCCACCTTCTTCCCGGCACCCGGGACCGCCACGAGGTTTGACTCGACCTTGTAGCGCTTGATAGGGTCGCCAAAGAGCTGCACCTTGATGCGGCGCTTATTCACAACGGCGCGTTTGCTCGCCAAGTCGATGAGGGAGTGTCGCGGCTGGCTCGGCGCCGCCCAGAGACCTGCACTGCTACGCGTCCCGCTGCTACCCGCCACCGAGGCATCTGTCGTCGTAAACGAATTGTTGTTTGGGGAGAAGGCAGTAGGAGCAACGGGCGCGTGCCCTCCCTGATCCTGCGCTGGCGGACGCATCGTTCGCCGTCCGCCAGCACCGAGCAGCACGCCGTAGCCAGAGCTCGGGTACCCAGCGGTGCGTGCACTGCGACCCACGCTTGACTGGACCGCTGAGAGGAGAGGTGAGGGTGCACTACGCGGCACTCGGTTGAGCAACGAAAGCGACGCTGCACCGCCGGTGCGCGATGAGCCGGTAATGTCCATCGTCAAATCTGGACTTAGCAACGATGCATCCTCGCTATTAGCCACATCCGCGATCTCCTGGAACACCTCAATGGAGGCCACCCCGTCCACGTGGATGTCGCTCAGAGTCATCTCCAGCGGGCAGTAGAAGGGCATTGCGAGATTGACGTCGCTGCTCAACGTCGAGTTAGCACCGACAGTGTCGATGTTCACCTGCAGCCCGCGTAACTTGAGGGAAAACTCGCCGTCGTAGCGCACCTTCACCATAAGCGCCGTGTGTTCCAACGACAGCTCGCGGATGCCAGTCAGCATTACCTGCGGTGGTGTGCTCCCAATCTCCGGCAGCTCCACGTGAACGAGGCCGCGGACCACTTTGCTCTCCCCCTTCGCCATGGCGCCCCGTATGCATGTCTCAAGGGCCACCCGTATTGCCTCTCTGTTCTCAAGGCTCCACGTCTGCGGCCAATCCCAGCGCAGCATCTCCTATTTACTCTTTCTTCTGGTGTTCAATGTCGCTGCGGCTTCTTTAGTGGAAGGGTGTCTGCGAAAGTGGGGAAGTACAGCCAAAGAGGGATGACGCGACGAGGGAGGGAGGCTGTAAGGGAGGCATGGCACTGGTCGGAAGGGAATTGAGTGAGCAAGAGGCGAAGAAGAGAGGCGAGGTTGTATGTGGAGAGTTGCCAGCGTATCCAGGAGCAGACGGGGGGAACACACGCACATACATTACATGCCGTGCGCAATTCCACGGAGGCCGGGCGGAAGACATTTGCCCCCCCCCTCTCTCTACGTCACCGCGTCCATTCCCGCCCTGCTTTAAGACGAGCGACTTAAACAGTGCCACTGCGGGCGATTCCGCCGCATATCCCACCAAAGCAGCGCGGTTGGCTCGATGAATAAGGGCAGTAGAGAGGGAGGGGAGAAGGCAACTCGAATAATGCGGGACTTACGCAACCGCCGCCCACACGAACGGCAGTTTAACGACGAGAGTGGCGAAGCAAAGACAGGCGAACAGCGGGCCTCACGCACGAGCGCAGGCAACTACTCGCCCTCGCCCACTTACAGACGCGATGAGCGGGGTACAGGGGAGAGGGGACGAAGAATCAAAACTGTGAAGAGAGTCCACCGCGCGCAGGGGGGTGCCTACATACACCTGCAATTGTAACCGGGTGAGAACACCCCACAATGTGTCGCCCTCTCTGCTGGTTGTGCGCTCTGTGCTGCTACAGCCAGTGGTGAACAGAGGACAGTAACCTGTCGCATCGTAATAAGGATAAGGATCCCTACCCTGATCCTAGACCGCTCGCTCGCCTGGTGACCTGCCAAAGGGAATGGTGCTGCCCAGCATGCTGCCCACATCCTCACGACCCCTCGGCTTCGTGTGCTGGCCGAAGCGACGCAGCATCGTGTCACGCGGTCGCAGGTGCCACACCGTCTTCAACTGACGAAGGAGATGAGGCGGTGTGTCGACAATCTCCGTCTCGGCGTCCTCGCCGAGCGTCCCGGACGGCGCGGCGGCCTGCGCAGCTTTGATAGCGGCAGCAAACGAGTCTACCTCAGCGGAGGTGCCATGAGCATCCTGGCACATGCGCAGACACGTCAACGTATCATCATTGAAGGGGATGCCCAACAAGGAGTACAACCGAGTAACATCGAAGGTCATGCTCAGAGAACCCTCCGTCGACTGTGCATTGGCGAGCAGCAACGAGTTGAGAATGCGCGTCGTAAGCGGCTTGCCATAGCTGACAAGCTTCTTCACCCTGCTGTACGCGCTGCTCACGGCACCAACGTGCGCTGCCAACTCGATGCACTGGTCGTACATGGGCAGAATGTTGTCAACGATGCTGCCTACCCCTTCAAGTCGCTGTACCATCGCCTCGCAGGCGGCGTACATCTGAATTGTTGGCGTGTCGCACGTTGTACAGGCCTGTATAAACAACAGCGTCATCTCTGGGGTGGGGTTGATGTCACTATGCACGTAGAACTGTTCGTACACAGCCAACGCCAGCTCGCCGTCCGCCTGCGTGGCACACACAAGAAACGCTGTCGTGAAGAGGAGGTAGTCCGCCGTTAGGCCACGCTGCGACAACTGGGCAAATACATCGATGATGTAGTCCCCCATTCCAGGGACGTGGCGGATGGAGTAGAGCGCCCATTGATAGCACTCCAGCGAGACACGAATTTGTGCTCCGTCAGCAAAGCTGAGAGCCTCGAGAACGAGGGTTGGCATGTTTAGCATGCTGCACATGCGCATGTAGGCCTCCACGCATTCGCTGCTGCGCTTCAGCGAGTAGAAATCATAGAGCGACCACGTGTCCAAGCCGTAAGCTGTGTAGGCTTCCAATGTAGCCGGCACTTCGCTCACTTCACTCAAAGCCTCCGGTGATGCACTCGATGAATTTGACCCCGCCTCCGCTGTCTCGCCAGATGCAAACGCACTTGAGGTGGAGAAAGTCCTCTGCAGCTCCTCGGCAGCCATCGAGACCAGCGTCATCGTCTTGGACAACATTGAGGGACGCGGCCGCAGATGCCGCTGAATGACCTCCGCTATGATAGCCATGCCGTGCGACGGCTTCTGGCATGCCACGCACAGATCCAAGACCGCGTCGTATAGATAAGTAGTGAGCGTGAAGGCGTCGGCTGTGTCACCTGCAGCAGCCGCCTCCATCTCTCGCGCACGCTGCAGGTACACATTCCAACCCTTTTCCCACTCCCCGCACACGGCGCAGCAGCGGATCATCTCCGCGTGCGCCTCGGGCCCAACGTCGACCGGCGGAATATTTGTCACTGCCATCCGCTCGAAGATCTCCTCCGCACACTGGAAGCTCGCCACGCGTTGCCAGTCTGCCACCAGTGTCAGCTGGTCCCGCTGATACCGAAGAATTGCCGCGCAGCTCTTGTCCGGCAGCGGCACACGCTGGTACAGGAAGTCAGTCAGCAGCCGGTTCGGTGTCGGCAGCAGGCGCGCATGTTGCACCAGCTTATCAATATCCAGCAGATGCATGTCTCTCTTGAAGTAGCCGTACCGTGTGTAGCGCAAGTTCTTTGCTAGTGGGGTTTGATTGTAGACGTGTTTCATGTGCGGCCTGTCCGGGTCCACCCACACACGGTGCGCCTTTTCAAAGCCAGGCTCCCCACCGAAGAGTCCCATTGCAGATGTGGTAAGAGCTGGGCGGTGCAGCTCCTTGTACGCCGCACTCTGAACGTGCTCCTTGAGCGTCTTAGTTGCAGGTGCTGTGTCATCGATCCATAGTGCCGGCCTATCGCCTGGGTGAAACTCCGTCTCCGTCGTTAGATGCGCCTGCATAAACCTGGAGGCCGAAGCCACCGCGAGAGACGCAAAGCAGCGCGGCAGACGGGTGCTGAAAAGCATTGCGCCCCCCCCTTCCCCCCAGTACAGCCTTCTTGCTCCAATGAGTGTGGTGTGTGTGTGTACCTGAGCAGTTCTTCCTCTCTTCTTTGCCCTTGTGCGGTGACCCTCGTTGCAACGCGTGAGAGGGAGAGTAGTCTGCTTGTGTGCTCTGGGTGGAGAGCGAGATCAGTGGTGGCGCGTGCACATGCAGGCGGGGTGCACACGCGAGATCGCTCACAGAGAGGGCAGAAAAGGCGGCACTCACAAGGAGAGGGAAATAAAGGGGCAGCGCACGGGCAGAGATTTGGTGGAGAAAATGATGTACGCCAAACGAGGAATACGCGAGAGAGGCGGGGGAAGATGAAGAGAGTGAGGGATTCGGCAGTGATCCGCACGCACGCACATCGAATGCGCACACGAAGCACGGCGGTATGCGCAAGGAGCCTTAAATGAGCCCACCCACCCCCCTCAGATAGATCGTAGGTGCACAGTACACGTGCTGGAAATGCATACGACAGTACTACGGAAGGTGGGGTGCAAAGCAGAACTGGGTGTTCCGCACCCTAACCCTTCCCCCCCCCTACAGCTTCATCTCTTACCCTTCACGGGGGAGCTCTCTGTACACACTCACTCCTCTCCACCTCGAACACTGTACCCTCAATCAGCCCCATCTCATGCCCTAGGTGGTGCTGTTGTGGGTAGGTGTTTTAGATCTTATAGAGAGATGGCAACATGTAGAATGATGGACGGTAGACACATGCCGTAACTTTACATCGTTGAAGCGCAGAGACACGCACACAGACCTTCGGCGGTGTGTACATCACTCGCTCAGGCTCCGAAACAAGAGTAGGGAGAGGAGGGGTGCATACAGTCGTTTCTCCTCTCTCGCCCAACGGCCCTTCGTACCATCACAAACACACGAGCAAGAGAGCAGAGCGGGGGAGAAGCGGCACCAAACAAGAGACAAGAAAGAACGCAACAAGACTTCTGCCTTGCGGAGCGCTCCACTAACCTAGCAACCCCCTTCAGACTCCAAACCAGAGGCGAGCACCTGTTCAACGAACGGAGAGAGGAAGCAAGAGCCATCGTAGGGCCAATGGCCAGCAATGCAGGGCGGTGGTGATGGTAATCCTACGAAAGTGAAGAAAAAGAGACGCACGAGAGCAATGGAAGAGAGTGCTTTGGTACATGGGGTATGCGTCCTCAATCACCACCACAAATTCTAGGCATCGTTGACGGGTAGTGAAAGCCCCTTCGCCTTCAGCTGCGCCTCTAGCTGCTGGACAATCGCGCGCAGTCGCCCTATCTCCGCTTGCTGCACGCTGATCTCCCGCGCGTACTCCTCGTCGTACACAGAGATGTCGTTTGGGTCGGTGGGACGCAGCACGCCGGCCTTTGCAGCCAGCGTTCGTGCCTCCTTGCGGAGGTCGTTGATCTCCTTGATAAGGATTACGTTCTCAGTTGTAATGCGCTGCTTCTCCATGCGATGGTTCTCCTCGTCCTTGGTGATCTTCTTCTTTAGGCTTGCCAGGTTTCCCTCCAGATGGTCACGCTCCCGGTGGTAGTCCTTAACCTCATCTGTGGCAGTCCGAGCAGATGTAAACTGGTGCTGGTTAACTGGTCTACACCCACTCGTGTGGTTCTTGTAGAGCGTCTTCGCCAGCAACTTGAGTCGCTTATTGTCCTTCGACATTCGATAGTCGTTGTAGGTGTCGCTGATCTCCGCCCACATGCGACCCTGAAGCGACTTGGCCTCGGCTATGCGGACCGCGATGCCGTCGAGCTCTTTCTGCTGGGCCGCTCGCTTCTGCCGCAGGCTCTTGATCTGCAAAACCAAGTGTTCATTGCTGGACTCGTACTGGCTCGTCTCTGCCTCCATGTGCTCCAGCTTCAGCTTGGAGGCGGTGATCTCGCTGTCCCTTGGCTCAATCTGCGTCTTGAGCTCCTTGCGCTTGTACTCGAGCACAAACTTGAACTTCTCCAGCTCCTGGTTCTTGGTGCGCAGGTCTTGAATGCGGCGCTCCCTCTCAGCAATCGACTCCCCTCGCTCACGTACCTCATTTGTTAGGGCCTCAATGTCTCGATTAGCCGAGTCGATATGCGACTCTAACACCCGCTGTTGTCGCAGCTTCTCAGTGATATCGGCCATCTTGGACTCCAGCTCAGCACGGCTCAAGTTCACTTTGGAGTGAAGCGCATTGTTGACGGACTGCAGTAGAGCCGTCTCCTCCTCCTGCTCACGGAGACGCTTCTCATAGCACTCCTTAGCCTTGACGATTTCGGTGTCGTTGTCCTCCTCAATGATGGCGCACATCGCCTCCGTCTCCGCGTCGTTGCGCTCTTTCTCTGCCACAATGCGGTGATGCTCCTCATCCAGAGCCTCGAACTCCCTCTGATGCCGTCGCTTGTCCGCCTGTTGCTGGCTCTCGACCTCAGCCTGCAAGAGGGCCTTCTGGCGTGTATGCTCCGCATCTGCCTCGGCAAGGAGGTGGCGCAGTTGATCGGCACGACTGCTGAGTGACTCTATTTTGCAGCGGTAGTCCTCCTCGGTCTGGCGGAGCGCCTGGGCAGACTTCTGCTCCATCTCTGCCATGAACTCAGTGAAGCGAATGGCCTGTTCGCCTTTCGCCGCCTGGAGCATGGCGATCTCGGACCTCTGCTTCTGCATTTCACTCCGGTACTCTCGGTCAAGTTGAGAGATCTGCTCCTCATGTTCCCGCTCCTTCTTCAGCTTCTGCTGCGCCATGCGCTGCTGCAGGTCCTTCACTTGGGTGGTAAGGTTGCGTAGGTGCTGCATGGAAGCGTCCAGGTCACGGCGATCGACGAGGAGCTCTGTCGTGTACTCGATGTGCTTTACAGTGCCGTGGTGCGGGGCCACGACATCCCAAAAGACTACCATCCCGTCCTCGCCGGCAGTGACAAGCATGCCCCCGTCGTGCGCAAGGGCGATGTCCGTGACGACGCCGGTGTGTGTGGTGTGCGACTCGATCATGATGTCACGTGGTGCCGTTATAGTGCGTGGGTTGCCGTGATGACCGTCGCCACCGCCTCCTACCCCGCCACCGCCACGGTCCACTACCTGCCCGTTCAGCTTCTCCCCGAGGTACGTATTGAACACACGCACGGTACCGTCTTCGCAGCCGCCAAAGAGGAGCTTCAGTGACTGACTCACCAGCATGCACCGCATCGACGCGCCAGGCAGGTTGTACTCAATCGTCTGCAGCATCGTGCCTCGGTCCATCTGCCGCATCTTTCGATCGTTTCCAACAGCCCAGACAGTGTGCACATCCGCCGCGGCGCAGTAGTACGCCATGGCCTTTGTGACGCTGTCGCGGACCTTGTGAAAGTCGCACAGGCTAAACTCGAATACAGCGCCGTCGGCACCGGACGAGATGAGGCGAGTGTCATCCGGCGGCACGAAACTGAGGCTGCGCACTTTGCTGTTGTGCCCGCGCAGGTGTCCCAGCAGCTCGCACGTGTAGAAGTAGTGCACGTGGATGATGGTGGAGTTGGCAACGGCGAAGTACTGCCCACCATGGCTGAAGCGGCACACGGTGCAGTTGCGGATGCTGAGACGCTTGAACTCGCACAATTCCTTCTCGTATACGTTGAATACACGCAGTGAGTCGGTGAAGGCGATGATCATGTGCAGTCCGGACGGATGCATTGACATGCTGAGAATCTCCTCGCGGAAGTAATGGCGCATCTCCACCACATTGGTGATGCTGTTCCACAGAAACAAACTTCCTTCGCAGCCGGCAGTGGCGACAAGCGGCCGCTGGACGCACGTGTCCACCGCAACAATGCCGCTCGTGTGGAAGGGCTGCCCAACCGGCTGAAAAATCATGTCCTCAGCCTTCGTGAAATCGGCGTTCGGCACATTCAGTGAGTAAATCTGCTTTGTACTCGTGAGAAAGGCAAGCAGCTCCTCCGCAGGAGGTGGGGTGAAGGTGAAGGCGCGGATAACCGGCACCTCGGCGCCGATCTTCGACGCCGTCGTCAAGTCCGTGACAGCGCCGTACCGCCCGTCAGCGGCGAAGCGGAACGTGCGCACCTTGCGATACATCTCCTTACTGAGTGTCCGCTCGAAGAGCGTGATGAGGCCCATGTCGCCACCGCAGACAAAGCCCTTCGTGTAGGACGCCACGCCGTGATGGCGATGCCGTCAGACGGGGACAGCGGAAGGGGGTGCTTGTACTGCTGCTGCTCAAAGAGCAGGAGGTCGCCGTTGTCGGTGGACACGACAAGTCGACTCTCCTCCTCGATTAGCCAGGTGTGAGCCAGGTAGTGCACATCCGGCGCCTCCACCCCGCCTGAGGCAGGGAACAGGTGGCTGTCCGCGTAGGAGAAGAACTTCACACAGCCTCGCCCCGTTACGCAGACAAGGGAGGCATCGTAGGGAGAGATGGAGCACTGCTTGAGGTGACGATTGTCCTTGGCTGTCATGGCGCTCTCCAGTGCCGTGTTGTGGGCAAGCATTCTGTGCTTTTTCACGTCCCAGTACACCAGCTTCCACTCCGGGAAGCCGCCAAGAGAAACGAGGTAGCAGCCGTCCTGGGAGAAGGAGAGCGAGACAAACTCGCTGGAGTCGACGTCGGAGAGGTGCAGCACCGAGCGCCGCTTGATGCGTGGAGAAGCGGTGGGGTCGAAAAGGTAAATGACGACGAGTGGAGCCTTGCCCGATTCGGCCACTGCCAGGAGGCGGCGATTGGGGGCCACAGCCATCGCCGTCACCTTCTCACATCCGGGAGTGCAAAGAACAAGCTCCTGCGTTCCTTGTTGTGTGTCGAGCAACACAAGACTCGCGCCAGCAATCCACACAATGTAGTCCTCGTCAAGGTAGTGCACACCGTCCTTGACATCCTCGCAGACGCCGAATACCACACGGCGCTCAATCATTCGCGGGTTTTGCGACATGGCTGCTGAAGTGACAAAGCCTCAAACAGATATAAGAAGAGAAGTCACGACCGAGCGGCGGTGCCAACAACTGCCGTTGCTATCAAGCTCCACAACAGTACTCGTGAAGAGGGGATAGCAAGGCTTCCAGGTAATCGCAGCTCCTCGATGTGTGAGTTGTGATTCGGGAGGGGGGCCAACATGGGTAGGCCATTGTTGAGAAGAGAGGAGAGAGGAAGAAGGCGAGGAGAGAGTAGAGCGAGATTGTGTGCATTGGGCAATAAAAGAGAGGAGCACGATTACAGCTGCGCAGCCTCCTCCCCCCCCAAGCGATGCGTCGGCTCCACCACCACAAAGCTAAACAGTTCGAGGAGTCAAAAAGTTGGGACGCACACACGTACACATAGCGCGCACCCCGTCGCCTGGCAATGGGCGCGTATGCGTACCGCTGAGCCTTTGGTTGGCGCCCAACTCAAGAGTACGAAAAGGGGGGAATAAGGGCGAGAGAGAAGCGAGGGGAGGGGGGGGCACCAGCTTCGTACGAGTTGAGAATGCAGTGAGTGTCAGAGATACTCATCGCTCTTC
>RAIA01000085.1:67500-117500 GCA_003664395.1 Leishmania lainsoni
TTTGAGGTTGGCTTCGCAGCCGTAGGGAGCTTTCTCAACTTTCGCACTATTTTCTTCGCTGAGGGAAGCTGCGGAATGGCGAGGTCTCCGGACTCTGGGATGTCCTCATCCTCGTCAGACTGAAACACCTCCTCCCTCAACGACCTCCACTGATCCTCCTGTGACTCGTCAAAGTTGGGAGTATTGGGCTTGCGTGACAGTCGCCACGATGCATCATCATGGCCGCCCGACATGTGCATGCGCTAAAGGAAGTTCAGTCTCTATGATGGAATTTAAGCTGATATATAGAAATATATATATACGCCGATCGAAAGCAGTTAAGTCTTGTGTGGTAGTAAAGTCAGTCTCTCGAATTAAGAAACAGCAAACAATAACACAAGCGAAAAGGAAAAGAAAAGTTCACTAATGCAACAAGTAGCGATGAGTATGAAGACATAGCCAGTTGTGAGAAGGAGAAAGTGAAGATTGTCCCCCCGAATGTCATGCAACTGCACCAACAAGGCAAAGACAGCCTTGGCTGATGACCTTTGACAGTATACCCATGGTAAGACATGCACACAAGTGTGTAGTTTAAAACATACAGAGGTCTTCTCAGTTCCACATTCCTTCATCGTTTTGTTCGTAAAAGACTCACTTTTTGAGTACAAAAAAGCGCACAAATTGATCACTGCCCACTTTGCACAACTAACCGAGACCTTCAAAGAAACGGCATGTACCGCACAGTCGCATGAAAGAGCCTCCAGGCCCTCGAAACTAAAGCAAGTTTGATTTCCAGATGTCTACCAGAAAACAAACGGTATGACATACCCATAGTTGTTGACTCCACCTCATCGGTGTAGCATTGCCAGGCTTCTCGCTTAAGCATCCTCTTTACATACAGTACCAAGACGCTGCGCATTGTGCACCGAAAAGGCCAACTGGCGAGCAAGGTTCACCAAGGTCACCATTTCAGATCTGTCCAAACTGATCCGTTCATTCTCGGGGTTCATTATGATCTTCATGGCCACCGCAATGCCTTTTGTCTGCAACTTTCCCCAAATCCGACACTTTTCACACGTCACACAGTCCATCAGGCGTGTCACGTTCAGCATCATTGATTTGAACTGTGGTATCAGGGACCGACCCTTCTCGGACTCAAGAAACGCTCCTTCATCAAAAGTGGGAGAGCAGATAAGTCGTGAGTCGAACAGCTCTTTGATGTTTGCATGAAGCTGCAGATCATCGAGCGTCGCTTCACCCCTAGGACCTGTGTTAAATATACTAACATCATTTGTGAAGAATGGCCTCGCCTTGGCGAGTGCTCGAAGAATAAACTGATAAAGGATATATAAGTTACCCACAAACTCAGGAAACGCTGCAACACGCTTGCTGTACATCTCGCAACTCGGATAGAACGATATGTTTGGATTGTTGTAAATGCCAGTGCTGTGTTGAGGTGAAGCGAGCTCGGGGTCCTTGTAAAAGCTGGTGCAGACGTGAACGTTGATAGACATGTGTAGACCACTCAATAGTGTCCGGAGGATGGACAGCTCCTGGCATGCTTCGTCTTTGTCTGACGACAGGCAATTTTCGGCATAGATGGCACGCCACACCTGCACTGCAAGAGGGCCAGAGTAGCCTGTGTTGCCCTCAGGATTGGATACCAAGTCCACGTACTCCGCCCCATCATCCACTTTCAACCAATCTCCCCAGTCGTCCAGGTTCATGGGTTGAAGAACCGCTGGCATTATGCTACCATCGGGAGTGTTGAGTTCACTCATATCCTCACTGGCGCGTAGGGCTTCCGGGATCAAGTTCTCATCACACTTGCACACATCACAGGTGTTTTCGGAGCTGGTGCACAAAAGACTCACGGCCCAGTAAGGGCAAGGCTTTGCACTGTTGACCTTGAAATAACGAAAGTAAGAAGAGACTGTGATACGGTTGAGGATCTCGAGAAGCGATGTAGTGCCCTCGTCAATGTCCGCAGGGGAAGAGTGACAATACCCATAGGCGAGTTTCGTAGTGTCCAGCACGATCCGAGGCTTCGCAGAGAGGTTTGCGGTGGTAGAAAAGCGAACAGTTGCTTTTGGCGCATCGTGTGTACAAATAAGGAACGCAACAAGAAGCGCACTGAGAGCACACTTAATGACAGTCTCTATGTTCATTCGAATCATACGCCTAATAAAAAATTCTTGTTTTTTTTTTCTGATGAAATGAAACGTGCGTAAAAGCCTACAAGCAGAATCAGAGATGAGAGAACCGAAGAGGAAGAAAGAGAATAGTCAAGCCTGGTATCGAATCATCAAGATAGGTTAATCTTGCCTTCCAAGCCCGTTCTGAAGAAGTGTCCGAATGGCAAAGTGAGCAGCTGCAGCTGGAAGGGGCAGGCTGTATTTACCAGAATCTGCTCAATCATCGTCAGTTCGGAGCGAGCAACCGGGGTGCACAAAGTAATGCAGGCATGGACGTGTATTACATGCTACGCAGTGCGCTGGTCTAGCAAGAGAAAAGTAGTGGCGATAATACGAACCTCACTGTATTCCGGATCACAGAAAAGTCACACTACTGATTAGCGTGCACAAACGAGCAAATACAGCGCTTGCCATCGGCCGCAAAAGGAAAACACGAAGTTCTGATGTTTTTTCTCTCATTATTGTTGCGCTTTGCTCGCAACGGCGGAAGCAGACATTGCACCTCACCTCCATCCTCAGCTGCTTAATGCTGAAAGTCGGCAACCCGGAGAACGACTCATATAAGCTTCCGCGGCGACCCCCGCGTCATTGCAGCTCCGCCGACAGAAGACTTAAGTCCTTCAAATGTGACGACAAAAAAGAGCATGCGAAAAGCGGCGTACATGCACGTGATGAAAGTGCTAACATCCTTGGCTAATGCCGATTATCACGAAAGAATAAATCCGAGGCTGTGTTGAACAGGTATTTGAGTGACATTCTTCTCGGGATTGTGCAGAGAGAGGAGGAAGCTACCTAAAAAGAAAGTAATGCTGAGAAATGGGTGAAGGAGTGCAGTCATAAAATGAGCGCAGGGCGAAAATTCGGGTGAACGGCGCGATTCACCGTCTTTTCGCTTCCTCGAAATCCAACGCCCTCGCTCCAATCTTCTGACCAAAGGCGGAATGCATGCTTCAATGCCGAGAGGGGGGGGGGCAAGCATTTAAAAACGATTTGAAGAGCAGCATGATGCTTTTCCAAAAGGTCTTCTGCAGCCACACTACAAATCTCAGACCTGGCGCCTCGAAACAATTCGTATTCCTGCTCACAGTTCATGCCGGAGAGGTGCGTCACGTGGAACTTCGGCACAATGACAATTGACGCAGTGAAAAGCCTTAGGTCGACTGCAGCGAAAAGAAAGGAATGGCCTCACAATGTGAGCGGTGTCAGCCTTTGACATCCGCTGCTCACCCCTCTGGATCCAGTAAGAAAACCGCGCGCCCCCCCTCTCGCCACATCTTCACCTCTCCTGTCGTATTCCTTTCGCTTTGTGCTAAAAGTGGTATTTGGTGAAAGCGTCGCTGCGACGCCAAAGGCGTGGAAATCAGTTGCTTTCGTGAAAGAAACACTGAGTGGATCTGAAGGGCTACCTCATCTGTCCCACCATGCACAAAGAAGGCCGTGCTTCTTGCTGCACTCACACCTTGAAGGCATGCCGAATTCCCTGGTTAAATCGAGCGGCGTTGGTTCAACAAGCATAGAAGCTGTGCTCCACTGCGTCTTCGATTTTACACCTTTCCTTGCCCTCCCCTTTTCTTGCTCTCCTGATCGCCCAGTGAATATTAATGTCTTTCAAGAACTACTTCGCCGCAGGTGCTCGAAGGACGGTGTTTAGGCGGAAAGGTCGCGCAGATGGTCGCCTCACTGGCTCCCAATTTAACAAGCGCGTTCGAACACCTTTTCACGAGCGGACAATGATGAACGAAGTGAACAGTAATACATCAAGGCGAGCAGTCAACATGTTTGATTCTAACATTGTCCGTCAAGAGCTCCGGAGTGCTAGGCGAAGCGCTAACTATTCTCAATTAGCTTCACAAAACCTTTTGCGCCAGATTAAGGCTGATAAGCATGAGCACAGAGGCTCACTCTCTCCTAGCCACAAGTTTCTCCCCCTTCGATAAGACTCACTCACTCTTTTTTTTTGCCCTTTGCTACTTGTGGACGCATTGCTGCAGCGCTTTTGTTTATCGTCGCTGTTTGCTGAGGCCAACGCTTCTATGGAATAGTAGGTAGAACGAAAATTAGCCTGATAAATCCCTTGTCAATACTGCTGTCGAATACACTATGTGCGATTGGTTCATAGTGTTACGGATATCGGTGAGAAGCAGTCTCCGCAGGATTAACGTAATCTTTCTTCAAAACTATTTGAGCCAGCACCGTTCTGGGTCAGGCTTCGTATTTTTTCTCCTCTCAAGAAGCACTGTAAATCAAGCTCAAGGAGCTCAGCACGTTGATTTTGCACTGAGAAATTCCGTTTCCTTAGAGGTGCAATGTGTTTGCATTTCACTGGTGAAAAGAGGAATAAACCTATGTGGGCTGTTATTTGGCAACCCATGTATTTGTTACCTCGACTGCGCGAAGAGGCATGTCGCTTTTGCGACGGTGTAGCTAAATATAATTTTTAGCTACAATTACTCTGTTACCTTTAGGCACACTTGTGCATAACGACCATTTCTTTGAGTTTACTGAACGCAGCTGTCACAACTTCAGCTTGCATCTGCACTTGAATACTTCGCTGTGCTTTGTTTCCTCTGTATCAGGTTCTCTTCTTTGTTACTATACGCTATCCTTTCTTTATGTGGGTCTGTGTATGCAGAGCCGTTGGAGGCTGAGACCGCCGTAGAGGAATTAAGTGATATTCAGTGCGTTGCGGACAACCCTCAATATTTAACAACGCAAAGCATTTAGACCACATCATAGACTATTAACCCTTCATTTTTTTTTTTTGCTACGCCCACACAATACAACTAGAAAAGAGAACATCAATATAAGAATGCTTGCAGAAACAGTAAAGCGACAGATACTTCTTTCTGTGGATGCATTAAACATCTCTCTCAATCGAGTTCCCTCTTCCTGTAGCATCTCTGAGGCATGCACAGCGGCGAAGCTGCTTCGCAACCGGCTCCTGCGCGAGCGCACTCGTGTGGTAGAGCGCATCGAGTCACTTCGAGAGCGCCAGATGTACGATGAAGTCAGTGACGAGGATCTGGACTACGATAATGATGAGGCTGATACTCAGCCTACCGGAAATGACGTGAGTCGTGCAGAATTCACATTTATATGCGAAATGATGGTAGCGGAAAAGCTGGTCGTACCGTTGCTTTTGGCACATGGAATGAATTTCAGTGATACACTGCTACCCCAGCTCCTTAAGCTGTTGGCGGTTATGCTGTTACCAATACCGCGCTTTTCGACCAACGAGATTCTACAGAAGGATATGCTGCAGAAGATAAAAGCACGCTGTGGTACAGATGAGTTTTTCGCGCTGCTAGTGCAGTGCGTAGCACCTATTGCAGAGAAGCGAACAACAGGCAAGCTGCAACGTGAGGACGTCGTTATTCTTGAAATTGTTCTCACGGTAATCACATACTTACTGAACGGACAGCCAGTGGACACAGAGAAAATTATTGGAGCTTTCTGTCGTAACCATGGCGTCGAGCTTCTCCTTGTCGTCATCAACCAGAACTACTCTCGCATCCATGGCACTAATGTGACTGCAAATAATGATGCAACGGGCGTGGACTTGAGCAGCTCTGGAATGGAGAAAAACGAGAATAATAATGAAGGCACAAGTGATGTGAATCGGAGAGTAGCTGAAGTGAGTTGTGATATTTCTCTGGAAGGGGATGATATTGACATCGAAGATGACGACTCGTTGTCTAGATCAAAATCCACGGAGATGATGCACAGAACCCTCGACCAGGAGTTTCAGAAGCAGGCCAGTAGCCTCCTGGAGAGCGACGAGCAACTGTGGAAGTGGAACTGCCTTGCACTGACTGCAATCGCAAGTATTATCTGGTGTGTTCCCGCAGAAGAGCTGGTACATTTGACATTGCTCAACCACTCGAACAACTCAGCGCCAGACCGAGGGCTCTCCTCACTTCTAAGTAGGCAGCAGTTTCGTGACTGCAAGCAAACAAGTGATAAGTGGCGTTTTGTTGCCCGAAGTCGCAATGGAGCCATCACTTCCAGTGGAATTATTGTACGCGCCTCGTCGGGGAGCACAACAGGATGCCTAGCTATTGGTACTGTCTTTTCTTTGCTAGGATCACGAAGAAAAGATCAACTGGAGGCGATGAAGGACATCGATCTGCGCAAACGCGGTCGTTTTATCAAAGGTATGTACCAAAGTGTCACACCTCAGTGCAACCTTCCACTTCCTACGAAAATACAGCTCTCGCATCAAAATAACACTTTTTTGAGCTTTGGCTTCGAGCCGCTGAGCGTGATGATATTCAGCAAATTACAAGATGCTGCCGCAGCTGTCGAGCGTGCCACAAAGGAACATAAGGAGGTTGTTGTTGGATGCAAGGGATCTGGTGAGAGGCTAGAGATAACATCGCCTCTCGACACTACAATGTACCAAAGTCTTGATAACGTGCTGCACTACATGACAGTATGCCGGTGTATCCTGCGATATGTTAGGATTATCGCTGAACAATTCAAATTGGAGCAACAATCGTTTCTGGTCATGTTTCCTCAACAGTGGCAACGTGTCTCATCGATCATTTCGCTGGATCACTTGGAGTTCGGGTTTTCTGTGCTGCGCTCCTTCCTTGATTGCAAAGATATTCGACAGCGTGAGGATGTAACGATTGTTGTGGGTTATCTGGCAGAAATACTTCTCGCTCTGCATTTGCTGCTGGAAGGCGAGATTTCTGCTGATCCTGCTGTGCAAGTTGCCGCCCACGCCCTGGCGTCGTTTGCCCTTTACAAGGAAGAAAATATCAAAGTTGTGTTTGGCTTACTCTCTGCGTACTCGAGCCGGGTTATTGCAATTCGTAAAGCGCAAGTTTTCACACTTTTCACGTTCTCAGTTTTTCAGCTGATGGAAAAGTGTAGCTACAAGGGGAGCCTTCTTCTTTCCAAGCGCTCAAAAAAGCAGAAGACAGTGTCAACGGAAGAGTCGGCAGATACGGGTGGTGTAGAGAACCAAGATGACAGTGAGAGTGTCAACTCTGCTGCTTTGGAGAACCTGTCTGAGGAGATGCTGGGGGCAATGCCATACGTGAACGAAAACGAAAAGAGCGACGAAGATCCGAGGCTGCCCGAAATAAAAGCGAATGTACAAAACAGAGGTGTCGCTGGGGAGCGAAAGGTGCCTCCTGCAGCCGCAGGCCTTCCGGAGCCTTTACTTGAGTCAGTGGGCCGTAGCACTTCTATGGACAGCGATAAGCTGAGATCATCGGAGAGAACCACATCAGAAGGGAGACCTCCCTCCATCGCCTCAAGTGACCGCACCACATTGTCGACAATGAGCTCTGAACGGGAAGTCGCCGTTAGCGGTTTTTTTCACCGTCTGGCATCGCCAAAAAACATCAGCCTTGTTTACTCGACTCTGCGCCATTGGCGCGTGAACGACGCGGACGTTAACATCGCACTGACATTTCTGATGGACACTTTGGTGCGTAATAACTGCGAAAGCGTCTTCTTCAACGTCGCATTTCTGCTGCTGATGCGGGATGTTCTCGTCAAGGGTGAGAAAACGCACGCGCCACTTTATGCCGTGTGTGACCGCATCGTCTATGACTTTTTCAACCCTTCGTTTGCGAAGGCACAGGATGCCCGTGCTGCATCAATGCTTCCACATGAAGTAGAGAGTGGCATACTAAGTGGCGCGCAGTCCTATCTCGGGTTTGAGGTTTCGCTGCGTTGCACACGCGCGCTGTTCAACCTGAGCACACTCGACTACACATACATCGAGGAGAAAGGAATGCCGCATCTGATGAGCTATACGGCAATGTCGCTTCCGCACTCAGACACCGGCGAGGCAAAGCGGGAAGGATCCAAGGATATCGCAGCTGCAACCATCACCACACGCTCACCAGACGCCAGGGCACATCGTCAGCGTCGAACAACGACATCTGCGGGCGACGCGAGTCAGCAATATGGCTATGAAGTCTCTCCTGAGGTGGAAGGCGGCGACGAAGGGACGGTGCTTACTTCGTGCCCTTCAGCGGAGGGTGCGGACGAGAAGAGGAACCGACAATCAAAGCGGCGCCATCGCAACCATCATGGTGACAAAAAACGAAGGCGGCACGAGGTGCCCGATACAATGGCTGCTGACGAAGGTGGCGTCGGCGGCAGGGGCAACGAGTCCGTAATGGAGAGCATTGAGACTGCGGGCTTGGTAGTCACCACAGAGGCTAAGATGACTGCGGTGACGGCGCCCACATTTGGCGCTGTGGAAGAAACGTTGGTGGTGGAGTAAACTCAGTAGCTGCCCCCCCCCCGCCGTTTATTGGTTGCTATCTTACGTGGGTCCACACCGCGCACTGTCAAGGCGTACCATCTGCTGATAGCTGTGTCTTTTCTGTTGTTTCGTGGGCCACAGCAAGTTCCTGATGACGGAGGGACATCTGAGTGCGTGGTGTCTGGGCCCAGTCCCCATTCTATGAGGAAACTGAGCAGCCCCCCTCCTCCATCCCCCAATGCCGAATCACTTCTGACGGAGACAGTGTCAAGCACCTACAGCGTAGGGACGGTCAGAGCGGTGTCTCGCTGCGGATGCCGCTGATCAAGTCCTGGGTGGCGTTGCGTCGGAGTGACCTGCGACAGCAGGCACGCTTGCGCCATCCATGTGATGGACCGAGCGTCGGCGTGGCTGGGGCGTACCTCACCTGGTTCTCACTGCCCACTGGTGGGGAGCCTGCACCACCCCGAGGGATGCCGCCGGTGCGGACCAGCATGACCGGAGCGGCTGTGAGGCGGCCTGCGAGGCGGGAGGTGGTTAGAGTTCGGTGCAGGGGGGCCGTGCTCAGGCGACTGGGCCCGGTGCATTGCGGCACTGCATGTGTCTGCGGCTGCTTCCCGGCAGGCGATGGAGCCTGTGGCATGTTGGAGCTGCAGCGAGGGGTTTGGCCCCGTTCTCTCTGGCAGCGAACAGGCCCGCTGCAAAAGGAGTCCTCGTGAGCGTATACCAGTAAGACACGGATCCCTCTCACCCACGACTGTGTTGAGCGCCTTTCTTTTGCCGGCATGGAACGATGTGCCACAGATTGAGTTCACGTAGCTAAACATACGGAAGAAAAAATAGTAACGATATCGTAGCAGGAGGAGGAATCCACCCGTGCTCCTGTGCTCTACCCTCCTTTTCCGCGAAGAGGCGTCACGGTAGGGAAGTGTCATGAGTCTCCGATTGTGTCGCGGAGTTTCCCAGTGGATTTCTTGCTAGACCACAGGGAAAGCAAGGGAAACGAAAGGGAGTGACGGTGTAACACCGAGCGTGAGTGTACCCACATATGCAAGTCAGCTCTCTTTGCTCTTCCCATCGCTCTCAATTTCGTACGTGTTCCTGTGCTGGAATGCATTGCTCGTGTGCTCCCTTGTTTGCCCCGTTCCCTCCTTCGTTGGGTGTCTATAAAATAAAAATAAAAAATAATGTCAACGCGCCTACATGCAAACCCGCACACACGCACGTTTCAATAATGTAACCCTCCAAGCCCCACTCCCCCACCCAACCACCCACTCCTTCCAGATATACGTACAACGACAGCGCCTGGACACCACGTTACCATCTTGGCTGGCCTTTCTTCGATTGGTTGGTGCCCACAAGGCCGTTCATCGCATTAGCAGCTGACGTAGTACTCTCCATGCTGCAGGAGGCTCTCACGCAAGAGGAGCTGAACCTCCGTGTGCGCCAGGGCCTGCAGAAGCGCAAGAAATGTGCCCTGTGTACCCAGACCTTCTACGTGAACGAGCTGCCTGGGGCCATCACTCACAAGTCCATCTTAGAACTTCGCCAGAAATGGGGTATGGATGTGCGTCGAGGTGACCGCATGCCGTCGCCGTCGCAGCTGTACAAGCGAGAAGAAATATGCATCTTCTGCATGCAGTTCTTTGACACAACGGGTTCGATGCAGACGCAGCAGAAGCTACTGGCGTCCACCCGTGATGGCATCTCGCAGGCGCTGACATTGCGGTAAACGGCCTCCATAGAAGGGGGAATACAAAATGGGAGGCAAATCATCTGAACTGGGGCATTAGTGCCCACACCCCCACCTCTTTCTCTGTACTTGTGCACTCAACCATCAAGTGGGCTACACTACTGTTGTGTTTGTTCCGCTGCCACGATTACCTCTGCGAGGGGCATGCACGCCGCATCCACTGCCGCTGCGCTTCTTTCTACATTCAGCCCCTCTTGCATCTGTTCAGCACGCACTACTCTTCACTAGTAAAGCCCTTTCCGCCTTCTCTCTGTCCTGGCCTTGTGGTGATGTACCACTCCACTGTGCCCTCACCTCGTTCTTCTCCTTTTTATCCCTCCCCCCACTGTCGCTTTCCCCCGTTGTTGCTGTTCGATGTCACGAATGTAAACGAGCGATGAAGAGAGCGAGAGTCTCTCAGTGAGAGCGAGCATGTATGTGTCTGTATGTGTGTATGTGTGTGTGTGTGACTGTCGATGAGGGAGGGGAACGGGAGAGGTATCAACGCTGATGCGCAGAGAGCACATCCGCCGTCTCTCTTCTCTGCCTCTCTCTTATTACGACTTCCGCCCTCCACCCTCTTCTTTTCTTTTGTTCTCTCTTTTACCTTGCCTTATTTCGCTTTGATGAAACTCGTTGTTCAGTGAATGTTTATGTGATTGAGCGATGAATAGCCGGGGAGGCTTATCCCAGCTACCCAGCCATGGAAGCAAGCACGTACTCGCCTACTCGTCTATCAAGGAGCAGAGAAAACGGAGATTCTTGCCCCATAGCTCAGCCTGTTCTCTCTCCCTCTTGAAATGAGGATCGGCCTGCGATAGCGACGCAGCACGAGGGAGGAAGGAAGAGGAAAAGTGTGCGAAAATGGCCTCACGAAGAGTTCTTCCGTGTCGTGTTCTCTGGCCCCCGGGTCTGTCGCCGCCTTTTCTGCGCTGTCAGTGCCTCCTCACATCGTCAACGTCGTGCCGGGCAGGCGCATGCCTCCGAAGAAGCATGATGCTGGCAGGTACCTCAGTTGCTAGGGAGGGAGGAGGAGAGCAGTGCGAATGCCTCTCCCAGCTATACCTCTTTTCCTCTCGCGTGTGCCTACATGCATTGCACTCCGCGGAATGTCCGAGAAGTAGTGGCACCACAACGACAGATGCTCTCGCTCATCTTCCCCTCTTACCACTGCTCTACTCTCTCTTTGCCTCTGAAGCCTCTTACTTTCTCTCTCGGTTCACCTACCAAGATAACACACATGGAGCGAACACACACGCACACTTGTTGACGCACGCTATTCAACAGCAGCGACAAGAGGCAAAGGGGGCGTCGATAAGCGTGTAGTTCTTTCGTTCGTTTCTGCGCTCTTGCCGGCCCACCCTCTCCCCTTCCCCCTCCCCCAGTGGCCCACACCAAGACACGGGCAAACGAGGAAGAGTAAGCGAAAGAGAGAGCGCGCGCCTGCATAGCTGCACAAGTGGCCGCGTTTGTCCTCGTCTTCTGCGATAGACTCGCTCTGACAGCTCTCCCATGCCCGCACAAGGCGGCAGCGGTGACTGTGTCCTTCCGTCATCACCCCCTGCCGCGTGGAAGGGGAGGCCAAGGTTGAAGGTGGTCAACCGTAAGGGCAGTGTCAGGTGTGCAACATCGACTTTGTCGCTGCGTCGCCTTAGTGCAGAACAGTGGTGCCGCCACTTTCTTTTTCTCAGTTGCCACCTCTGCTACAGCGCGTAACCGATGCCACTACTGCCACCTCACCGCTACAAGCGTGTCAGGTATCCGTCACACGCACCACGAAGGAGCGGCAACGTGCTGTGCACGACATTGCGAAGTACTTATCGAAACGACTGCGGACCGAAGCCGAACGTACTACCCCAGTCCACTTTGACGAGCATTGTTCGCCAGAGGTGTGTTTCCTAGTCCGTCGGTCTGTGTTGCCGTCGGTGATTGGGCTGCTGGCATGCGAGATGGTACGCTGGTATCTAGCTGGTATGCACACCCTCCTTGTGAACCCTGCTGACAGAGCTAAGGGGGCCAGCTCACGGTACGGCAGCGCAGACTCTCCGAATGAAGAACTTGACGCGCACCGGGTCTGTATGTTTCTCTGTGAAGATCTGGGCCGCCGTCAGCTTTATCCCCTCGTTTCCGCTCTTTTACTTTTTCACTTCGTAATGAAGTGTGGGTGTGGGTGACAAGTCTGGCACCCTCTGGACCCACTATGATCAAGCGTTGTGCGTGCAGTAACCCCCACCTTATGATAACGCCGCACCGCAGCCACGCGCCACGTTGGAGTGGCTCTCTGCTCTGGCGCGTACTGATCATCAATCTCGAGCTTCGCCGACGCTGGAGGTTAGGCAGTCAAAGTTAGCGAGCGTGCACGAGGGTTTTCACTCATGGACGTCTCCCTGAGAAGCGCGAAGAGGAAAGGATCTACCACACGTGCAGCTGATTATGCGATGCTTGATATCGATGGGCCACTGACCAAACCACGTCTTGAGCGCACATGCTTCCTCTTTGCATGTAGAGGGTGGACGGAAAAGTTGAGACAGCATCTTGGTTATGCAGACTAGACAGCGTCGCAGGGAGTGGGAGTGTACCGTAGACACTCGTGACGGGCCTACCCGCTTCCCTACCCCCAATTCACTGCCGCTTTGTTTCTTCTTACAGCTAGACAGTATAATGCCATTTCTTGTCACTGCGCCACCGCTCTCACGCCTGGTCGGCTCTTTCCTCTCTCCTTCGTGGGTGGAGTCTCCCTCCCGCATTTCTTTTTGTTTTGCAGCGCATCCATGCACCCCCCCCTCAGCAATGGAGGCGTCGATGCAGCACGCACGTCTGTGCTTGCATCCGTGCGCAACCCCCCCCCTCGCCCCCCACGCGCCTGTTTTTGCTGCTTCTCTCCTGCACTGCTCACCGTACCGCTCCCTCTATTTCTCCCTTTCCCCTGGCCGCCCAATCATCGCCACCTACGCCACAATAATTGCATAGCACTCTCGCAGACGCACTCGCGCACCATAGCGGGACAGAGCTGTTCGCCATGTTCCACCGCTCAGCATGCTGGCTTAGTAAGAGGACGCCAGGGTACGTCTTTTGGCGCCAAAGTAGCTTGACAGAGTTGGAGCACTCCAAGCGCAACTATCTTCTCTCCGAGCGTCTGGTGCCGATCGGCGAGGTTTCGCGACGAATGGCTCGCGTCAAGTCCCGCTACGAGGACACGCGCGATTTTCATGAACGCAACCTGCTCCGCGGTGAGTACAAGTACTTCACGGGGAAGCTGTGCGATCTGCGTGCCGCCAGCCTCGGTGACATGGTTGTGGTGCTGCAATGTGGCGCTTTCTTCGGCTTCTGGGATTCAGCGCAGGTAGACCGAATTCTGGCGGAGCTCTTCCTGCAGCTGGAGGGAATGAAGGCGGTAGAGCTGGTCGCACTCTTCGTCTGTATGCCGCAGCTGCGCCGGCAAGAGAGCAACCTGTACCACCGCGTGGCTGTGGAGCTTGTCCCTCTCGTGCCAGACCTGACAACCGAGGAGTGCCTGGCGGTGTGCCGCGCCTGTACCACCGAAACTCCACCAGAGCTGACGGAGTCGGTGCTGCGTGAGCTCGCCGAGCACTCGGAGGAGATTACCCTCACTCAGTGCGTGGAGGTGCTGGACACATGGAGCGTCGTCCCAGCAGCTGTGCGGTTCCGCGTTCGTGACACGATGGAATGTGTTCGGCAACGTGCGCTGCGTCACCTTGAGGAGCTGGAGTGCATGGACATTGCAGTCTTGTACACGTGCCTTCAAAAGGAAGCGAATACAGACGGCGCGGACTCGATTTTGTCGGAGGCACTGCAGCAGCGCTTGCTGAAGGTGTTTATCCGTGACGTGTCTCGCACGTGCCCCCGCTCAACAGCGATGCTCTTTTCGGCAGTTCGCGGCACTCACTCGCTTGCACTGGAGTTGGCGCAGCAAATGGCAACCCGGGTGCTGTTTCTGTCGACGGACTTCACGCCTGCCGAGCTGCTGGCAGTCCTTCGAGTGTACGTGGAGGGTCTGGTGTCCCTTTCCGTTTTGTCTGCAGAGTTGCAAGCGTCGCGAACACCAGCTCTCTTACCTGGTGCGGCGTCGTTGGTGAGTATCACCGCCGCGTTGAACGACTCTCCCTCCAGCGCTGCTCTTGTGACCGTCCCTCCTTTCCTGTCGCCATCACCGTCCGCGGCACGCCAGCGCGTACTAGAGATGGAGCAAGCCATCCAAAGCCTCTCTGTGCTGCAGCGTGTCGGAGACGAGCTGTCGGGTCACCTCGTCGAGATGCTCGACAGTGCATCTGCCTACCTGTCTGTGGCGTCTCAGCTTGAGATTGTGGAGCTCTTCGTCGATGCTGTGGAACAGCTGGCAGGGTGCAGCAGCATGGACGCTGGTGGCCCGCGTGGTGGGTCAGGAAGAGATGCGGCAGCGCAACTGATGCAGTTGTTGCCACAGTCACGTCGGGCGTTGCAACTGGTGTCAGGCAAGCTGATTGCCAACATGAAGACCTTCTCCTTGGCCGAACTGCTCCAGCTCCTCGAGCAGGCGAACTTTCTGGGTAGTGCCGCTTTGCAGGATGCTGTTGTTGCAGCTGCTGTGCAGGAGCTGATCACACGCAACATCGATGGTCTCACAGCTGAGTCCGCGTTGGCACTGGAGCAGAGGCTGAGGGCCCTCACTGAGCTCAGAGCAGAGCATCAGCGCCGCTTGTCTACTGCAATCATTCCCAAGGTTCGCCGCTTTATTTAGTGCGCGCATGGACTGTAGACTGTTTGTGTTGTGTTCTGGGAAGTCGAGGTGCTGTGGGGGAGAGAGGCGGTGCTGGCCCACTGGCCGTGTAGCCGATGTCGACTCGCAGGCGCACACGTGCGTCTGGCAGACATGTAGCCCCGCTTCTCCCTGTCCTCTTACATTTGCTGAACCCCTCCTGTGCGAGGTTTGCGGGTGCATTCCGTCTCGGGCTACTTCCTCCGTCTCTGTGTTTGTGTGTCTCGTGGACCCCCCCTGCCCCCACCCAAACGCCGCTGCTCTGGCGGACGTTGGCAGGGACTCCTCATTGCATCTCCAGCGCCCCCCCCCCTCCCCGCTCTAATAGTCCTTTCGCGCTCTCACGCACGTGTAGAGGTGCCGATGCATACGAAAACAAATGCCAGAGGGGAGCGAGTAAACATGAAGCAAAGCATGAAGGGACACCCTCCCCCGAGATGGTACGCAGTCAAGCCGCCGCTGGCAGCAGTGGAGAGCGGAAAGGGTGTGCGGCATGACCGCTCTCACGTTAGTCTCGTCTCTTTTCTTCACTTTTTTTCCTCGGTTGTGGAAGCTGAGGAGAATGTGTGCGGAGGGGCGAGGGGGGTGAGTAAGGAGACGCCAGCGCTTTAGGCATGTGGTGGCTGTATCACTTCTCGTCGCCCCCACCACCACCACCCCATACGCCCATACATAGCGGCCCTCCTGCTATCCCTTACCTCTTACTCTGCGTTCGGCGGAACAAGGAGATGGTGACGCACATGACTTGGGCCTACACATGCAGCTGCACTTCTCTTTTCCATCCCCGTTTAGCCGTACTGATTTTCATCCGCATTTGCAACCGGCCGTGTGTGCCCAGCTAGGCAGCATCCGTTGCTTCAGTGCGCGTTTCACAAGGCTGTCTCCCCCACCCCCTTTCCGCTAACCGCCTAACGGCACGCAGACCCCTACCAAAGGTCAGTTGGAGCGCACCTCTCTTGTTCCTTCCCACCCCAGTCCGGCACCACCACCACCATCCTCCATGTGAGCTGCTCTCATCTGTTCCCTCCACTTCCTTCTCCACTGCTGCACGATGTCCTTGACGCGAAATCGCCTCCTGCGTTCCGTGTACGACGAGCTTGTCGTAGTTGGCAGCCGCTGGACACGAGTACTGGCTGTGTCCGTCAATGCCGCCGAGGTGGGGCCGCCGCATGTTCAGAGTCACTTGGCGCACCCCACAATCACCGTTATCCCGACACTGCACGTAGCAGGCGTTAAATTCTACGACCGCGTGCTAGAGTATATTGACCACGCCGTAAAGCGCAATAAGGACACGGTGGTGCTACTGGAGGGCATCTGTGACAGCGAGGCGGCCGGGAAACAGCAGCTGCAAGAGTACCGAGCCATCATGGAAAACGACGCCCTGCGGCAGACAATGCTTGCCAAGGCTGACGACAACACCCTTTACTCCCCTGAGGTGATGTGGGAGATTTGCCAAGAGTTGGACGTCCGTTACGACCTCTTGAAATCGATGGAGTCCACGGTGCGCCTGCAGGAGTGCTACCTGAAGCCTAAGCTGGCGCCATGTGCGGGCTCAACCTGCGCAACGACGCCGACTTGAACATGCACGAGGTGCAGCGCTTACTCGAAGAGGAGTCCGTAAGACTTCAAGCGCTCGGCGAGCACCTTCCTTCCAGCATCGCAGTAAGCCAGCTTGGCTCATTCCCTGTAATTCGCAAGCACCGCGAGCACAAGGTGGCGCAAGTGGCGCGGATGTATTGCACCCGCTGGTTTGAGCAGGAGACAGATGGCGAGGTAATAATCCCGTGGGGCTACTTCCACACTGAGGCAATCATTCACTACATTCTAGAGGGAAACAAGCGTGCTGGCGGCGCCGTCCGTACCGATAGCGGCGATGCGTCCTCGTCAATGGGCACGAGTGGAAGCGCTGGTGCCGCATCACCGAGTTATGAAGCACGCCCAAAGAGTCCCACCAACCCAGGGGGGATGGGTGCCAAGGCAGCCGCTGCGGGTAGTCGTGCTGACCCGGCTGCGGCAACCGAACACTCCCCACCTCGACTTGTGTTTATGGAAGCCGATGAGCTGTTTACCAAAGTTCCCTTCAACGTACCAAAGGACCTCATCGAGCCGGTGCGAGAGGAGGCTGGCAGCAACCAGAATGGCTGAGGGATGTGTGTTTTTCTTTCGGCTTTTTACCTCTTTTCTCTTTTCGCGGCCGTGTGCGACAGAAGGTGGGTACGTGCGCGTGTCTGCGTGTGGGGCACATGATGAAGACAATGGTGGTACTCGCCCTGCAAGGCGTGAGCCTGCATCAGCTATGGCGTGGGGAAACGATGCCAACCTGTGACCAAGACAGCAGCAACAAGGCAGAAGATGGTACAGCGACCCTAGCAGGGACCGGTTGGGGTGAAGAGGGGGGAGTGATCTGGCCTGTGGGACACTTCCCCCCCTTTTGGCTATTCCGCTTCTCTCAGTGTCTCAGCATGCACTGCGGGACATAAGACGACGATGGTAGGCGAAGACGTGTGCCCGTGAGCTCCCACGCTTCAGCACCTCCACGTGTGTACAATGGAGCCCTCTGACTGCACATTTACTCTACGCAACTTTCCCATCCACCTAGCACATGCCTCTGGGCAGCTATCCTGTGCTCAAGCAGCTCCTCTCCCGCTCTCCTTTTCGTGTCTTCTTCGTTCATCACCTTTGCTGCTGGCCCTGATGACGGGACACCTCAGCGTGAAATTGGTGTTCAGCATTCACTCTTTCGGAGAAAACCAAGCAGTATGCAGCTTGCCCTCTGGTACAGTTGTGGGCTCTTGGTGTTGGCGGATAGGTCTGGACTGGCTCTGTGCCGGAGAGGTGCGTGAGGACACGATGGCGCTTTTACCAGCTCACTATGCATCGAGCCGACGACTCCATAAATACGTTCATGAACCTCCTTTCTTTCTGCTATGGTTGCGTTGCGGTGATCTTGACCGTATCCTAATGCCTCACCTCCGCTGTATGCAGTGGCATTGCAGCGGACTGAACAGCACCAAACGGTGTTGCTGGGTCAGGCTCCTTGACATGGCCCTAGTGCAATACAGTGGTATAAGCGAGCTGTGGATGAATGGGCATGTGGACGTGCCCGTGGTAGAAAGACTAGTTGGAAGAAAGAAAACCACCCTATGAGGAAACTGAGCAGCCCCCCTCCTCCATCCCCCAATGCCGAATCACTTCTGACAGTGACAGTGTCAAGCACCTACAGCGTAGGGACGGTCAGAGCGGTGTCTCGCTGCGGATGCCGCTGATCAAGTCCTGGGTGGCGTTGCGTCGGAGTGACCTGCGACAGCAGGCACGCTTGCGCCATCCATGTGATGGACCGAGCGTCGGCGTGGCTGGGGCGTACCTCACCTGGTTCTCACTGCCCACTGGTGGGGAGCCTGCACCACCCCGAGGGATGCCGCCGGTGCGGACCAGCATGACCGGAGCGGCTGTGAGGCGGCCTGCGAGGCGGGGGGTGGTTAGAGTTCGGTGCATTGCGGCACTGCATGTGTCTGCGGCTGCTTCCCGGCAGGCGATGGAGCCTGTGGCATGTTGGAGCTGCAGCGAGGGGTTTGGCCCCGTTCTCTCTGGCAGCGAACAGGCCCGCTGCAAAAGAGAAAAAAGGCCTGAACTGTTGTGCGTTTGTCGTCACACTGCCCCACTACCGCTGTGGCGCTACTTCGATCGCATCATTGCAGGGGATGGGAAGCAGCGAACGCGCTCTCTCTTTGTAAGTGTAGAGTGACGCGTGTTCACACACACACACACACACACACACACCTCACTCTCACGCCTATCTTGTCTCCGCTAGCCCCCTACTGAGATCCTCCTCCTCTTCCACTGGGCTTTTCTTGCTTCCTTCTTGCGTTCAGCCGAACTTTCTCTCTTATCTTTCTCTCATCCCCTCGGTCTCTCCGTTCGGTCTTTGAAACCTCGATACACGCGCGCCCCCTCCACCATCATCACAGAACAACTCACAGCAAAGGACCAACACAGGCCACTTCCCTCTCCCTTCTTTCCCCCAATAATAAAAGGTAGAAAACCAGCGAACAACCCTCGCTCTCCCTGTGTGTGGGTGTGGGTGTGACGGAGTAGCTGTCGATTAGGCCGGCATTCTTGGGCACTTCCCACTAAGAGACGACGCTGTGTGTTTTCCCTCTTTCCTTCTGTTCTCTTCCTCTCGTCACTGTTGCTTGCTGTTCTTTCGGGCAGCCTCTCCGCGACGTAGTCACTATATCGCGGCCATCACAGCGGCATTAGTGCTGTGCCTCGTTGTCTCCCTGGTCTCTCTCGTTTTCACCTTACACTGTTTCGCGTGCTTTGTTAGGTTGCCTTCTCCTGTTTCATCACTCTCTCCACCTCCTTTCCCCTCCCTGCCATACCATAGCTCCACTATCCCTCTCCCCTCCGCAGACACACACGCACACACGCACCTTCTCCTCCCTCTCTGTCTCTATGCTTGCGTCGCAGTGTGATCCAGGCAGCGTACTTTCTTCACCTCTTTTATTCGCCCGCTTCCACATTTAGCCTTCGCCTTTGGCTCGCTCTCGCTGCTGCTGCTGGTGCTCAGTGTCTACTCCAGCGCCGCATCGCCATCGTCAGCAAAGCTGTTTTTCACAACGCTTCTCTGCACTGGCTGTCTCCCCTCTGCTGTTCACACATCGACCTCTCTGTCACTTAGTCAGCGTGTGGGTGCGCATGTGCACTCGCTGCAGATTTCGTTGTTGCTGCCGTACGCCGCATTGCCCTCCCTCAGCCTTTGTTCTTGTCTTGCTTTCCCATCTCTCCCTCTCTCTCTAGTGGGCCTAGCATTATGGGTGTGTGCTGCAGCAAACCTAAGCACAGTTATGTCGGGAAGCACACCAAGGCGAAGGAGCACGCCGTCGCAAACAGCAGCTTCAAGTCCATGCAAAGCACTGCGCGACGCTTCCAACCGATAGCCTTTGATGTTGTCGTCCCTGAGGACGCGTACACAACGGCTATCTCCCCGCATCGTGGCACCCGTGATGCCGATGGCGAGGTGAACAACTGCAGCGGCACTCCGTCCGACGCCAGCCTTCACACGATGCGCGACACTAGCGTTGCCATCGAGCGCAGTAGTAACATCTACGACCCGATGAGCGAGACACTCAACAACATGAGCTTCACGAACAGCTTCCGTGCCGTGGACAGGACAGTAGTTCAGAAGTTCATGAGAAATGTGGCACGGCTCGCGGAGCGCAGCAACAAAGGGACTCTGCTGGAGGAGAGTATGCTCAGTGCCAGCATGGGGTTAGAAACCAGTGTCGCCAACCGGTCCATACTGGGCGGTCCCAACACAAGCACTATCCTACAGGAAGACCTCGATTACATCGCTGCTGGCGCGACGCTGCCGGACCGAATGGCGCGCCTGGAGGAGGTCGAGAGGTTGCTGCGACGGTCCATCGAGGGATCCTGGAGCGTAGACTCGATGTTGATGCAACTAGCGTGCTGCCAAATTGTCCCGACGCTGCGCCAGCGGCGCCGTCCATGGTCAGCCGGCAAGAGCGCCCCTCAGAATCAGAGCATCGGCGCTCAGCGTAAAGGCAAGCACCAGCCAGTACTTGTCATTTATGCTCAAGGGCTACAGGTGGATGCATCCATTTCCATGCCCCCCGCATCCGTCCCCCCCTCTCGTGCCTCGCCTACTATACCAAGCGAGTTATCAGCGTTCAACGGGATCGACGGCAAAGAGACCAGTGCCAACAACCCCTCGTTGGTGCTCAGCGGATCGAGGTCTCGCGTGAGCGTGTCACCTGCTGGCACGAAGTTGCAGCAGTACGAAATGCTGGCCCTGATGTGCCGCGATATTGACCCTCACAAAGTTGACACCGCTTTGGTGGAGAATGACACGTGGGACTTCCTCTCCGTGAAAAGCGCTACTGCTGCGCTCAACGAAGGTCGATGCATATTCCGCTTCATGTGCGGTTCCCTGGCAGAGGCGGATAGCGAGACGATGGGCATCGTTGACGCCATCATCAACCTCAGCTCCTTCGCTGACGAGGTGATAGAGAACAACACGCCAAAGGTAGACGTCCACGACATCGAGGACACGGCAAAGTACATCGGCATTCATGTAAAGGCAATGTACATGCTGCCGGGCATCATGCTGAAGGATATCACGAAGAACCTGGTGGTGTCCACAGAGTACCAGAAGGCATGCCAGCCTTCCGAGAACAAGGTTCAGGACTGCGATATCGAGGACACATTCCGCCTCACCCTGACGGTCATCCGCTTTGTCTTCAGTCTCACCATTCAGTTCAAGGTGTCAGAGATCACCGACCCGGCAGTGCTGCTGTCGCTCTCCGTGTGCGACGGGATAGTCCCTGGCAAGGCGATCATGCTGGAGCGAACAAAGAGAAATATTGAGAAGGTTGACGCGACAGCAAAGGTGCGGTCTCTTCTGCTCTACTATCCCGTCAACGATGGCGTCTTGGTGAACAACCACACTGTCGTGCTCAACACGTCATTGCCAAAGGTCGTGTCAAGGATTATGAACACCTTCGGATCGCACGGTGCGGCGCAGTCCGTACAGACAGCGAAGCTGACGCGCGAGTACCTGCTGAAGCGGTTCGGTGATACCCGAGCGAAGGAGTAGCGTCCACACACACCCCGTACTGTATGAAAGCACAGCGCCGTGAGAGCTGAGGAGATCAAAAGGGGTAGGGAGAAGGTGTGGTGGTGCCCAGCAGCTGCGATGCAGGCGCGCACCAAGGCCCGCACATGAGCTCAAACACACACGAAGCAGCGGGCTCGTGTCACCACGTAGCCTCTAGCGGCGCTCCTCATGACAAAGACTCGTCGTAGGGGGGGCAGCCCCCCGCCATCTTTGCTTCTCCTTTGGTTTTAAGCATCCATGTGTGGTTGGGAGGAACTCAGAGATCGCTTACGCTTTGTTGGAGTTTTACTAACTGGTCAATGGGAGCCGCAAGCAAACGAATCAGTCTTCTATGGATCCAGAACAGGACCGCGAAATGCAGTCTGACAGTTCAGCAACCCCCACCCCCGAGCCTGCATGACTTCGTGGCTCTCTTCTCCTTTACTTGCAACGCACGTCTCCTCATTCCGTTCAGTTTCCCCCCGCTCTCCCCTCCTTCGCAGACGGCACGCCGGCTAAGCGAAAAAGGCTTTGCTCGTCTCTTTACCAGTCATTGCTGGACGAAGCCTACCGCAGCACCAACATGCCGGACGCCGGAGTTGGTAGCCGACGAATGCAAACGTCGCCTCTCGCAGTCGTGGAGAAGTAAAGGGGCAGACTACACCGCAGCAGAGGAACTGAACTCAGAGAAGGAGGACAATTCTGGCAGCCCTCTCAGCGCTGAGGCAACACGAAGCAAACATGGAAAGCGTGACGTACCTTATGGAGGAGAGACGTATGCGCGGGCACCAGTTACACCTCTGCCCGTGGATGCAGGTGCCGATCAAGGCCGAGGCACTTTGCGAGGAAGGGAACCGCAGCGCATCGAAAACCTGCAGCTCGCGGAGGGCTGGAGGAGAGGAGAGTTCCCTGAGTCTCGCCCGCCAAGGCCATTTGACTCCCGTGGCGGTGAGGCTGGACTAGTGCGAGCTTTCCTCAAATGACCTGAGCGATGCACACTACGCACTGATGCACGTGATCCTCCACGTCAGCACTGATGACGCCATCAATACACATCATTGGCTTGTGGCCAGCCTCTGGGACAGAGGGGGGGAACGGTGGCTTCCCGCTGGTGAGCGAGGTGCCCAACTGCAGTACCCTCTTTTCTCCGCAAAGTGGCGCGAGCCCAGCGCATCCCCTCTTACCGGCGAGTGGAAGGCAGCAAGCGGTGACCTAATTGGCGACGCAGGGAGTACTGTGGTAGGGTTTCACGAGAAACTGAAGGTCGTCGCATTGCTTAGTGGTGGGTACATCTTCCCGTCTACAACACCCAAGGGAACCAAGCGGGCGTAACAGGCGTGGGCGTGATGGCGAGGCAGCTTGAACACTCTCGCATTTGGTCTGGTTGACAAGGTGAACCACCAGATCAAAGGCTCTGAGACAAACATGCGGCAAAGCCAATACACGCCACGACTGCGGTGGTGATTACTCCAGAGCGCTACGGCAACAGGAGTCGCGTGGCTGAGGTCGAGGCTGCTGCTGAAGTGGGTTCCGCGGAGGCAGCGCTGAGGAGCCGCAAAGAGAATCCGTAGGAGAGGAGCAGCACCGGCAGCAACGGCCCTTGCGAACAAATGGAGGCCGGGCTCCCCGTCGGGTGGCGCGGAGAGGGACAGCGCGAGAGAGGACCAATGGGAAATGCGCGCAGGTGGTGGCGTGTCACACAGAAAGAGGACAGGCCACACGCTGAATTGGTCTTCTCCCAGACTACCCGCCAACGCCACTCCATTGCGAGTGCACACAACTGGCCACGCTTGCGGCAGACCCGATCCGGGCAGCTGTACACGAAGCCACCACCTACCGAGAGAGACTACCACACACCCCTTGCACGCGCGACACCACTGCCAAGTCGGTAGACGAATCTGAAGCGGAACACCCGGAAAGGTGCAAATGCGTTTTTTCCGCTCAGCCCCAGTCTGTCATCTTCAGGCGGTACGCACGCACGCACGCCCTTGAGAATCGCGGCACAATCGCCTCTGACCTTTGTGAAGTGCACGGCGCAGCAGCGCTTCAGCGATGGCTGCGGGGCTCTTCATGTGCGTTGATGCACTTGAGCACACACTAGACAACGCGATAGGGCAGCTCCATACCGCATCATCCCGCTTGGGGCCGTTCCTCAACGAGGCCTCCACATGGAAGCCTGGAAAGAGAGAGGGTTCGCTCTCAGACTGCGGGACACTCACTACCACAGCTGTGTCAGACTGTGGCACTCGGGCTAGAAGGCACGGGGGAGCCGACTGTGGAGTTCGAGGCCGTAGTGCTGGAGACGAAAACATTAGTTGAGCGAGAAGTACATAAACAAAATGTACGAGCTCATCCGCATAGCGAGCTCCTAGGCGCACGTCCAGCAGGGGGCTCGCGTTTCTTCTTTTCCTCAGTGCTCCGTGCTTCGCTGAGGACAGACTCAACGAATAAATGATCTCTCTGTCTTCTCCAGTGCACTGTGGGGGTTTTCCGCCGCTTTCCCCACCCACTCCTATAAACCTTCCTGTGACTGTGTGACTGTCTGCATGTGTCTTTGCCCTCCACCTCTCTCTCTCTCTCTCTGGATGTGCAAGTCTTGAACGCTCTCTCTCTATAGAGGACCTCTTGCTTTGCGTGTGCTCTTGCGGCTGTGGCTTTGGCAGTCTTTGGTATACGCTTGATTGCTCTTGTGCCAGTGGTTACGGTGCTTGGAAACGGGCAGTGGAAGGGGGTCCGTTTGTGGCGGGGTCCCTCCTCCCTCCCCCCCTGCACCGTCTCTGCCTCCTCCACCCCTCCCTCTTCTGCTGTTGCATTTGCTTCTCCTCCTAGCATTAACTTTCTCACCAGCTTTTCCACCTGATTCAAAGCTCGCTGCACATCATCGGCGATGCACTTGTCCCCAAGCCGCACACTCCTTCTTCGCTTTCGCCTCCCCCTCCCACTCACACGTATGAACAGCAGAGTCCGGCGCGGAGGGCAGTGCTGCAGAGGCGTGGGCATACATGAGCACAGTCGTTGGGCACATGCGGCTTCTTCAACGTAATACCGACTCTTCGCGGGTATCGGAGCATGCATCCACGCTGGTGCGCGCTTTTTTCGCCGGAACTTCCCAACAAGTGATGGCGACGACCAACGCTGCTGAGGGTGAACAATCAGGCGTGTCTTCCCTCTCGCCCTTCTCTGTGCCCCTCCACCACCACACACACACCCTTTGCCGCTCACCCTCTCTTCCCTCTCGTCTTCCTCTTTTCTACTTTCCATTTACTCGTGATGGACATCACCACGACTTCGATCAGCATTATCATGCGCACACGCACACGCATATACAGCCACACTAGTCCACAACGCAGCACCAATCCGCAAGGAGCACCTTCAACTTACGGCCCTTCCTCCATTTCCCCACCCAAAAGACAGACTGAAACTCAAGCGCCTCTCCGTTTCATGCGTCGGCGGCTGTCGCCTCTCCTCCCGAGTCTCTCTTGTGTTTGCTCCACTGTTTAGCCCCCAGTGGCACTAGAACAGGGATCGAAGGAAGCCACGCACCGCATCACGGCAGCAAAACAAGCAATATCAGGTGAGCTTCATTCAGAGAGCCGCCTAGAACGTGTTTCTGAATACGTCAACCCCTCCCCCTCCTCCGCCTTCTCCCTCTTCAACGTTCCCACCCTTCTTCCCTCCCGCCAGCTCACCCCTCTGCACGTAGCGGGCCTGTATCCGAGTCGGCCACTCTCTTGCTGTGCCACTCTGCGTTCTTTCACCCGCTGTCTTTGGTGTCTCGCGTAACTCAAACAGATACAGCGACATAAGCAAGTTTCAACGTCGTCATTTTCCTTTTTTCCCCCTTTCGGCTTTGTATTCGTTGGATTCATACTAGACTGTGTCTCTTCTCTTCCCTGTACCTCTCCTCTGACCTCCCCTGCACCCTCTTCACTTCCTTGAGCTCCCCCCAATTCATTCTCTTTGCGGTCTTCTCGCACTCCCTCCCCCTGACGCGCTTCACGCACACGCACACGCCACACACTATCTCACCGTCTCAGTAGAGCCGCCTCTAATTCATTTTCTTTCCGTTGGGTTTGCCTTTCCCTTGTACTACCTCATCACTGTCCTTCACCGCTGCCTCACTTGTGTCTGCGCGGGTACACGTCTTCCCTCCTCTGCGTGTTTGTGTGTCTTTCAGCGCATCTGCAGCGTGCAGTCGCTACTCGGCACAACTGTTTCTCTTCCTTTTCTCTTTCCCTTTCATTTGTGTCAACCGCCCCTCCCCCCACTACACCCGACGTTACCCTCCACTCCATTGACTCCCATTCTCGCGTGCAGTGCGTTGTTCTCCATCTTTGCAGGCCCCACTTCTCCTGCTGTGTGGCCTCCCCTCACACTACCACGGCCGGGGAAAATAAGGCGGCTGAGAACAAATCAACGTTTTTCCACTTTGCTTGTCCCCCTTCTTTCGCTTTGTGTGATACGGTACGACTGTCAGTGCCTGTCCGTGTGTGTGTGTCTGTGTGCTCTCCTCCTCTCTTGCTCTCACGCGCACTCCTGTACGCCGCCCCTCCCCCCTTCACAGTCCCTCCCCTTCCCATCTCCGAGTACGCACTGCCATCTTTCCCTCCCTCCTCTTCACCCCACACGTCCTCAGCACCGCAGCCAACAACATGGAGTTTAAGCGCTCAAACTCGTCTCGCGGGCCTCTCGCGTCTGGTCGCCGTGGCCAGCCACGGAAGTCATCAAGCCGCTGCACCACACCTCTCGATCTACACAGCCCTTGAAGCCGCTTTCAGCCCGCGGCACGCCATCATTAACAGGTACTGCAGACATTTCTCCTCCCGAGAGCCCGGCGCTGCCACTGCCCCACGCACACCAGGAGTGGTCTCTGCTCGACACGCTACGCGTAAAGCATCCGGAGACACCAACGCATCCCTCCAGCGCACCAACTCTGCGACACCGCCTAAGCCCTCAACAAGCCTGACGCTTTCGAGCGCAGTGCCTCTGGGACCGGCAGCAAAGGAGCGTTTAAGCGCTCCATCACGGCTGTCGGCATGCGCCGCGCCGAGGCAATTAAGCACAACAACCGCGTGAACGTGTATGTGCGTGTGCGCGCGTTCCGTGAGGACGAGACGAGCGGGCCCATGGGCCAGCTGGCGGTGAACATGGACGACAGCGCAGTGGAGGTAACGGTGCCAAAGAAGGGCCGCTTCACCTTTGGCTTCGACGGGTGCTTCTGGAGCAACGACCGCGCGTGCCCGTCTGGGAAGGCGCCGGCGTCGCAGGAGGACGTGTTCGACGAGGTTGGGCGACCGCTTGTGGAGAACGCGCTGGCGGGGTACAACGCTGCGGTGATGGCGTACGGGCAGACGGGGAGCGGGAAGACGTTCACGTCGTTCGGGCCGCCGGGGTCGATTGGGACGTCGCAGGAGGGTCTGATCCCGCGCGTCTGCAACATGATCTTCGCGCGCGCGGCGAACAGCGCGCAGAAAGGTGTGACGTACACGGTGTCTGCGTCAATGCTGGAGGTGTACCTGGAGGACGTGTTCGACCTGCTGAATCACCGCAAGCAGCTGAGCGTGCGGAACGACTACACGAGCAACACGTTCAGCGTTGTTGGGCAGAAGACGGTGTCTGTGAAGAGCTACAAGGACGTGCTTGTGGTGCTGAACAAGGCGGAGCCGCTGCGGACGTTCGCGGCGACGAACATCCACGACCACTCGTCGCGCGCACACACGCTGTTCATGCTGGAGGTGCAGACGCACTTTGACGCGCCGGAGCTTGCTCCGCGGTGTGCGAAGATCCTGCTTGCGGACCTTGCGGGGTGCGAGCGGATCCGGCTTGCGGGAACGGAGGAGGGGCTGGCGTTCGAGCAGGCGCGCAACATCAACCTGTCGCTGCTCGCGCTGGGGTCGTGCATCGAGGCGGTTGCGACGCGCGGGCGGAACAACTCGCGGTCGATCCCGGAGTTCCGCAACAGCACGCTGACGAAGCTGCTGAAGGACTACATTGGCGGGAACAGCATCTCGACGATGATGGTGACGATCTCGCCGGGCGAGCACGACGCGAACCTGTCTGTGCAGACGCTGCGGTTTGCTGACCGCGCGAAGCAGATCACGACGCACGCGCGCGTGAACACGGTGGACCCGGAGCAGACGAGGCAGGACGGGTGCGACCTGGGCGAGCAGTGGCGCGACGAGTATCTGAGGAAGAAGGAGGCACTCTACGCGGAGTACCAGCTGAAGGGGACGATCGAGAAGCTGCTTGCGCGGATTGCGGACCTGGAGGCGAAGCTGCGCGAGTGCGCTGACGACGAGCTTGCACTGCACCTGACGACGGAGATCGAAGGGCTGCAGAAGGCGCTGACGGAGGCAGACTACCAGATGGGGCTGCAGCGGCAGATCCTGTACGGCGAGTTCCTGATGCTGGAGGATGAGCTGCGTGACATGAACACCAAGATGCAGGAGATGAAGGATGAGCACGAGGAGGCGATGGAGGGCGTCCTTGGCGAGGAGGCCGGGCGGTTCGAGGACATGAAGCGCGGGTACGAGGCGCGGCTGCGCGCGCTGCGGGACGAAAGCGATGCAGCGCTTGGTGCGTCCGCGGACGAGATTGCGGCGCTGCGGCGGCTGGTGGCGGAGCTTCAGGAGCGCCTCGCAGCGAAGGAGACGGAGTGCGCAGATGCTTTGGACCGGCTGGCTACCCTGCAGGCGAAGTACGACGCGGACATTTCTGCCGGCGAGCGCGCACGTCGTGAGCTGGAGGACCAGCTGAGGTCCACGCGCGCGCTGCTCTTGGAGCAGGAGGGCGCATCGTTAGAGCTGCGCAAGCTGATCGAGGAGCGCGACGCACAGCTCGCCACAGTGGAGACGCACCTGGAGGAGACGCACACGCAGGCCACCACGCTCACCGAGCACCTTACAGCTGCGACACGCGCGGCAGCGGACCAAAAGGAGGAGCTTGAGCGGCAGCTACAGGCCTTACAGAGTGTGGTGGAGGAACTGCGCACGGACATGGCCAGCACCGAGGAGACGCTGCAGGAGACATCCGCCAAGCTGGCTGACACCGAGGAGACGCTGCAGGAGACATCCGCCAAGCTGGCTGACACCGAGGAGACGCTGCAGGAGACATCCGCCAAGCTGGCTGACACCGAGGAGACGCTGCAGGAGACATCCGCCAAGCTGGCTGACACCGAGGAGACGCTGCAGGAGACATCGCCAAGCTGGCTGACACCGAGGAGACGCTGCAGGAGACATCGCCAAGCTGGCTGACACCGAGGAGACGCTGCAGGAGACATCGCCAAGCTGGCTGACACCGAGGAGACGCTGCAGGAGACATCGCCAAGCTGGCTGACACCGAGGAGACGCTGCAGGAGACATCGCCAAGCTGGCTGACACCGAGGAGACGCTGCAGGAGACATCCGCCAAGCTGGCTGACACCGAGGAGACGCTGCAGGAGACATCCGCCAAGCTGGCTGACACCGAGGAGACGCTGCAGGAGACATCCGCCAAGCTGGCTGCACCGAGGAGACGTTGCAGGAGACATCCGCCAAGCTGGCTGACACCGAGGAGGCACTCTCGTTGGAAGTGATATCTGTGAAAGAGCAACTTCGTGCTGCACAAGTACTGAGCGAGCAGCAGTATGTTTACCTCGACCAGGCGATGGCGTATGTGCGTGCGTCGTACAGTGTTACTCTGGATGGGCTGACAGAGCTGCAGTGGATGGCGCTTGAGGATATGGTGATGCAGACCGGCTATGTTGTCCGCCGTGTGAGCCAAGCTGCTCATGATGAAGTGGAGCGCATGAAGGAGATGTGCAACATTGCGGATGACAAATACAAGATGACTGCAGAGCGCTTTGACATCCTGCGCCGCATTCTTGGAAAGATCGACCAAGATGTGAAGGAGGCGAGTGTGGAGATTGACGGCAGGAGCTGCGACCGAGTGACACTTCTCGCGCGACGTCGCATCGCTTGGGTGACGTGTCGAACCGCGAGAACAGCATGGAGCGCAAGTCATCGGTGTAGTAATTGATCTCTGTGGTCAGTGAAGCTGAAAGTGTCTTATCGTACTTGAGGCTCTGGAACCGCTATTATAGTGGTGGTGTGGAGTGCGGGTTTGATTGTTCGATTCCCCTACATCCTTAGTGCGGTGTATGTTGTGTCATGGGAGGAACTGACAACTTCCCCCCCCCCCCGCCTTTCAGTCAAGCTGAGGGTTCTGCATCGTGGGGGAGGTGGTATACGCTGCCCTTTCTAGTTTTTGTTGACCTGCGATAGCACCGGCTCCGTGCGCCTGTCTTCCCCCTTGTGCGACACGCCGCTGACCTCCTTCTGTGATGCAATGTGTGTGTGTGTGCGCGCGCTCTTCTGATTTTCTGTCAGCGCTTCGCGCGTTGTGTCTCTGACCCTTCCTCGTTTACGGGGGGGGAGGGGGAGGCATGGGCATGTGCCACAACAGTGGAAAGTGCGTTAGTCTTAACCCTTTTGCGTTTGCTTTCGGAGAGCATTCGCTCTTTCTTATTGGCTACTCCCCTCGTCATCACCATTCCTCCCCCCTCCCCCCCCTCTCATGTGTACCTCCGTGTTCCTCGTGACGCATGTGTTACTTGTACTTGGCTTCTCCTTTCACTCTCTTCCACGGATAGAAGAAGAAGCGCGCATCTGCAACTCTCTGAATCCCCGTCCTTCTCCACCATGTGGCGAACTGTTGAAGCGGGTGAGAGGCGAACATACGACAGGCACGCCGTCACGCTCCTGATCCTCTTCCGATCTATCCGCACTCCTCAACGCAAATATACGCGTACGTGCTGGTGCACACTTACTCCAGCTGATGTGAACGCCCCTCGTGCCCACGGGTGTGAGGATAAGCACGAAAGTAGGCAGTCGATGCCCCTAAGAAAGAGCTGCCCTCACCACACGAGCGTTCCCCTTCCCGGTCTTCGTGTGCATCTCCAGTCCCGTGCCAACCAACATGGAGTACCTATGCTGCCTCCTCCTTTGGAAGCTGAGCACAGCTGGTCAGAGACCTCCCTGTCCACGGGGCGTGTGTGTGTTGCTGCCGCGAGGGCTTTCGCGCCATTCTCCCCCTTCCCCGCCCTCTACTTCCCACTTCGCTTCTCTGACCCCCCTCACCCCTAACCTCCTGCTGCTCCCCCTCCTTCTCCCACACGTGCTGCGCCGGTCTCACACACCGCGCGCCCCTTCTTTGCCCGTTTGTGTCTGCCACTTCACATAAACATGCAGACACCGCGTTTGCCCTTTCTCGCCCCGTTTTCCAATCTCCTGGTGTTTATCGGAGAGTTTTTGCCTGCTCTTGCTGTGTGCCCTTCTGTCTCTGTACGCGGCTGTTCACACCTTTTCGCATCTTCGGTTCCCCTCTCTCTCCCTCTGGATTCTGAAGCACTCCCTCCTTGGTGTTCATCAGCAGAACTCACTTGTTTGTCGAGTACACTTGTGTGAGCGCATCGGCGTGGCAGTGTGTCCCTCTTCCTCTCTCGGCTGTGATTTGCCTCACTTCTCCAGGCCTCTGAGGTGGGGCAGTGGTGGCGCGCGCATTTCGGGGGAAAAAATATAAAAAAGGAAAATTTCGCCCATCCCTCCCTCATTTTAAGCGGCGTGTGTATTTCCGCCCACGCCCCTTTCGTTTCGCTCTCTTCCGCAGCGTGTGAATTGTCCTCCCTTCCCCGCGTCGTTGTGCATCGCTGAGGTCATCCTGCTGGCTCCCACCCACCCACCACCCACCCACCCACCTCTCCTCTCCTCTCGTTTTTATTTTATATTTGCCCGCCGTCTCTGTGACGCGCCTGGTCTGGTCTGCGTGTCGCTCTCGCTCGCTCTGTCGCCCTGTCTGTCTTGTGTGTGTTGACAAAGTCCACGCCAGAGTGTCTTTCCTTTTGGCCAACCCCACACACAAAGCAGACGCTCGCACGGCCTGCCCACAACACTACAGCCACGCCCCAGTACGCGCGCACACGGCAGCGCTAGATCCACCTGAAGTATCCCGTTTCGTAAAGTAGAGCTCCACCATTGTTACTTCCTCATAGTTTACCTTGTACCCCCCCACCCCCCCCCTCTCTCCCTCACCTCTCTCTCTAACTTCTTGCCTGTCTCCCTTTACTCTCCCTCGGGCGCGTGTAGTTCACCTTAGATCATTTTCACTCGGGTTGTGTGTGTGTGTGTGTGTGTGTGTGTGTGTGTCCGTCTCGCTCCCCCGCGGGGCTCTTTTTCGTTGTACCCACTTGGCTTTGGCGTACGCACAGTGCCCCCATCTCCTCCTCTGCCTTCCCCCGTAGCTTCCCTCGCTTCACTCTCGTGTGCCAAGCAGAAATTCACACGTCAGAAGCCTTCTTGTCCGTTTTTTCACTGTCCACCCGGCCCGTCATTCGTCAGCTCCATTGTAAACTGCCTATCGATCCGCAGCACAATCCACGCATTTTCTCTCCCCCCCCTCCCTCCACTTCTTCTACATCACACAGCGTAGATACTTCTTCCCCCTTCCCCCTTCCCCCTTCCCCTCCCTCCCCCCTCCCCCCTCTGTGCCTCTCCCTCGTCCTCTTAGCCCTCTTCATCGTTGCTCCTCTCTTCACTTCTCTTGGCGGAGGAAAGCCGCCTTTTGTTTTGCACTTCCCCCCCCCGGTCATTCCTTTAAGCTGCAGACCCACGTGTACTCCCCTACCCCTCTTCACCATCATCACGAGTGCACTGACACTCAGCCGCTTTGCAACACAGAAACTCACGTATACTTCTCGTTGGCAAAAGAGAGTGTGGCAGGCGCACCTCTTGTCCACCACCTCCTCCCTCCTCCTCCTCCTCCTCCTTCTCCTTCTCGCACTTCTTCGGTGGCTGGTCGTGCGCGCTTGTGTGTTCACGACTACACTCCCACTTCTTCCACTTTGCTTTTTATCTCCAGTGCCACCACTCTTTTCCCCTCTCCTTGTTCTACTCTCGATTGGTCACTAACGTGCGTTGGTTTTGGCGCTCGTGACGTGGTTGTGTGTGTGTGTGTGTGTGTGTGTGTGTGTGTGTGGGAGGGGGTGATTCCAGCATCGAGAACCTACGCGTCTTTGTAAGTACGCGCCCTCTCGTCTTCTCTCCGACCTCTCGCTCGCTCTCCCCACCTCTTTTAGGCGTCTGTGCACTCCCGTTTGGCTCTTAACATACGTTGCACATCTCCACGCACGCGCAGGTTAGTTTACTCGGTTTATTGTCTGTCCACCCCCACCTTTATACACGTCAACGCTGACCAGCACTATACGTCGCCTCCCTCGGCGCCTTGGCTGTACATCCGCGCTAATCACCGTCCACGCTCTCCCTCCACACCAACAGACAAACGTGCGTTCAACGACATCGAACGTGAACGGAACATCGCAGTGCGCCACGTATTGTCGCCACGCAACAACAAAATGGAGTTTAAGCGCTCAAACTCGTCTCGCGGGCCTCTCACGTCCGGCCGCCGTGGTCAGCCCCTCACATCCGGTCGCCGTGGCCACGCCGTCGGTGTGGCCACACCGAAACGCTCCACCACCCCTCTAAAGAAAAGCTCCACAAACGATACACTCACACCTCCTGCAGTCCCCGGGGCTGCAGCCGCTTCTGCTAGGAGCCCTGCACCGCCGCTGCCGCCACGCATCTCGGAGCCGCAATCGGCGCGCTACGCCGTGCAGGAACCCTCCGGTCTCCCAAATGCCGCAACATTTGAGCGCAGTGCCTCTGGGACCGGCAGCAAAGGAGCTTTTAAGCGCTCCATCACGGCTGTCGGCATGCGCCGCGCCGAGGCAATTAAGCACAACAACCGCGTGAACGTGTATGTGCGTGTGCGCGCGTTCCGTGAGGACGAGACGAGCGGGCCCATGGGCCAGCTGGCGGTGAACATGGACGACAGCGCAGTGGAGGTAACGGTGCCAAAGAAGGGCCGCTTCACCTTTGGCTTCGACGGGTGCTTCTGGAGCAACGACCGCGCGTGCCCGTCTGGGAAGGCGCCGGCGTCGCAGGAGGACGTGTTCGACGAGGTTGGGCGACCGCTTGTGGAGAACGCGCTGGCGGGGTACAACGCTGCGGTGATGGCGTACGGGCAGACGGGGAGCGGGAAGACGTTCACGTCGTTCGGGCCGCCGGGGTCGATTGGGACGTCGCAGGAGGGTCTGATCCCGCGCGTCTGCAACATGATCTTCGCGCGCGCGGCGAACAGCGCGCAGAAAGGTGTGACGTACACGGTGTCTGCGTCAATGCTGGAGGTGTACCTGGAGGACGTGTTCGACCTGCTGAATCACCGCAAGCAGCTGAGCGTGCGGAACGACTACACGAGCAACACGTTCAGCGTTGTTGGGCAGAAGACGGTGTCTGTGAAGAGCTACAAGGACGTGCTTGTGGTGCTGAACAAGGCGGAGCCGCTGCGGACGTTCGCGGCGACGAACATCCACGACCACTCGTCGCGCGCACACACGCTGTTCATGCTGGAGGTGCAGACGCACTTTGACGCGCCGGAGCTTGCTCCGCGGTGTGCGAAGATCCTGCTTGCGGACCTTGCGGGGTGCGAGCGGATCCGGCTTGCGGGAACGGAGGAGGGGCTGGCGTTCGAGCAGGCGCGCAACATCAACCTGTCGCTGCTCGCGCTGGGGTCGTGCATCGAGGCGGTTGCGACGCGCGGGCGGAACAACTCGCGGTCGATCCCGGAGTTCCGCAACAGCACGCTGACGAAGCTGCTGAAGGACTACATTGGCGGGAACAGCATCTCGACGATGATGGTGACGATCTCGCCGGGCGAGCACGACGCGAACCTGTCTGTGCAGACGCTGCGGTTTGCTGACCGCGCGAAGCAGATCACGACGCACGCGCGCGTGAACACGGTGGACCCGGAGCAGACGAGGCAGGACGGGTGCGACCTGGGCGAGCAGTGGCGCGACGAGTATCTGAGGAAGAAGGAGGCACTCTACGCGGAGTACCAGCTGAAGGGGACGATCGAGAAGCTGCTTGCGCGGATTGCGGACCTGGAGGCGAAGCTGCGCGAGTGCGCTGACGACGAGCTTGCACTGCACCTGACGACGGAGATCGAAGGGCTGCAGAAGGCGCTGACGGAGGCAGACTACCAGATGGGGCTGCAGCGGCAGATCCTGTACGGCGAGTTCCTGATGCTGGAGGATGAGCTGCGTGACATGAACACCAAGATGCAGGAGATGAAGGATGAGCACGAGGAGGCGATGGAGGGCGTCCTTGGCGAGGAGGCCGGGCGGTTCGAGGACATGAAGCGCGGGTACGAGGCGCGGCTGCGCGCGCTGCGGGACGAAAGCGATGCAGCGCTTGGTGCGTCCGCGGACGAGATTGCGGCGCTGCGGCGGCTGGTGGCGGAGCTTCAGGAGCGCCTCGCAGCGAAGGAGACGGAGTGCGCAGATGCTTTGGACCGGCTGGCTACCCTGCAGGCGAAGTACGACGCGGACATTTCTGCCGGCGAGCGCGCACGTCGTGAGCTGGAGGACCAGCTGAGGTCCACGCGCGCGCTGCTCTTGGAGCAGGAGGGCGCATCGTTAGAGCTGCGCAAGCTGATCGAGGAGCGCGACGCACAGCTCGCCACAGTGGAGACGCACCTGGAGGAGACGCACACGCAGGCCACCACGCTCACCGAGCACCTTACAGCTGCGACACGCGCGGCAGCGGACCAAAAGGAGGAGCTTGAGCGGCAGCTACAGGCCTTACAGAGTGTGGTGGAGGAACTGCGCACGGACATGGCCAGCACCGAGGAGACGCTGCAGGAGACATCCGCCAAGCTGGCTGACACCGAGGAGACGCTGCAGGAGACATCCGCCAAGCTGGCTGACACCGAGGAGACGCTGCAGGAGACATCCGCCAAGCTGGCTGACACCGAGGAGACGCTGCAGGAGACATCCGCCAAGCTGGTGCCACCGAGGAGACGTGCAGGAGACATCCGCCAAGCTGGCTGACACCGAGGAGACGCTGCAGGAGACATCCGCCAAGCTGGCTGACACCGAGGAGACGCTGCAGGAGACATCTGCCAAGCTGGCTGAACCGAGGAGACGCTGCAGGAACATGCCAAGCTGGCTGACACCGAGGAGACGTGCAGGAGACATCGCCAAGCTGGCTGACACCGAGGAGACGCTGCAGGAGACATCGCCAAGCTGGCTGAACCGAGGAGACGCTGCAGGAACAGCTGCCAAGCTGGCTGACACCGAGGAGACGCTGCAGGAGACATCGCCAAGCTGGCTGACACCGAGGAGACGCTGCAGGAGACATCGCCAAGCTGGCTGACACCGAGGAGACGCTGCAGGAGACATCCGCCAAGCTGGCTGACACCGAGGAGACGCTGCAGGAGACATCGCCAAGCTGGCTGACACCGAGGAGACGCTGCAGGAGACATCGCCAAGCTGGCTGAACGGAGACCGCAGGAAAGCGCAAGCTGGCTGACACCGAGGAGACGCTGCAGGAGACATCCGCCAAGCTGGCTGACACCGAGGAGACGCTGCAGGAGACATCCGCCAAGCTGGCTGACACCGAGGAGACGCTGCAGGAGACAGCTGCCAAGCTGGCTGACACCGAGGAGACGCTGCAGGAGACATCCGCCAAGCTGGCTGACACCGAGGAGACGCTGCAGGAGACATCCGCCAAGCTGGCTGACACCGAGGAGACGCTGCAGGAGACATCGCCAAGCTGGCTGAACCGAGGAGACGCTGCAGGAACACTGCCAAGCTGGCTGACACCGAGGAGACGTTGCAGGAGACATCGCCAAGCTGGCTGAACCGAGGAGACGCTGCAGGAGACATCCGCCAAGCTGGCTGACACCGAGGAGACGCTGCAGGAGACATCGCCAAGCTGGCTGACACCGAGGAGACGCTGCAGGAGACATCTGCCAAGCTGGCTGACACCGAGGAGACGCTGCAGGAGACATCCGCCAAGCTGGCTGACACCGAGGAGACGCTGCAGGAGACATCTGCCAAGCTGGCTGACACCGAGGAGACGCTGCAGGAGACATCTGCCAAGCTGGCTGAACCGAGGAGACGTGCAGGAGACATCTGCCAAGCTGGCTGACACCGAGGAGACGCTGCAGGAGACATCCGCCAAGCTGGCTGACACCGAGGAGACGCTGCAGGAGACATCTGCCAAGCTGGCTGAACCGAGGAGACGCTGCAGGAGACAGCTGCCAAGCTGGCTGACACCGAGGAGACGTTGCAGGAGACATCCGCCAAGCTGGCTGAACCGAGGAGACGCTGCAGGAGACAGTCTGCCAAGCTGGCTGACACCGAGGAGACGCTGCAGGAGACATCTGCCAAGCTGGCTGACACCGAGGAGACGCTGCAGGAGACATCTGCCAAGCTGGCTGCACCGAGGAGACGCTGCAGGAGACATCTGCCAAGCTGGCTGACACCGAGGAGACGCTGCAGGAGACATCCGCCAAGCTGGCTGACACCGAGGAGACGCTGCAGGAGACATCCGCCAAGCTGGCTGACACCGAGGAGACGCTGCAGGAGACATCTGCCAAGCTGGCTGAACCGAGGAGACGCTGCAGGAAACAGCTGCCAAGCTGGCTGACACCGAGGAGACGTTGCAGGAGACATCTGCCAAGCTGGCTGACACCGAGGAGACGCTGCAGGAGACATCCGCCAAGCTGGCTGACACCGAGGAGACGCTGCAGGAGACATCCGCCAAGCTGGCTGACACCGAGGAGACGCTGCAGGAGACATCCGCCAAGCTGGCTGCACCGAGGAGACGCTGCAGGAGACATCTGCCAAGCTGGCTGACACCGAGGAGACGCTGCAGGAGACATCCGCCAAGCTGGCTGACACCGAGGAGACGCTGCAGGAGACATCCGCCAAGCTGGCTGACACCGAGGAGACGCTGCAGGAGACATCTGCCAAGCTGGCTGACACGAGGAGACGCTGCAGGAGACATCCGCCAAGCTGGCTGACACCGAGGAGACGCTGCAGGAGACATCTGCCAAGCTGGCTGCACCGAGGAGACGCTGCAGGAGACATCTGCCAAGCTGGCTGACACCGAGGAGACGCTGCAGGAGACATCCGCCAAGCTGGCTGACACCGAGGAGACGCTGCAGGAGACATCTGCCAAGCTGGCTGACACCGAGGAGACGCTGCAGGAGACATCCGCCAAGCTGGCTGACACCGAGGAGACGCTGCAGGAGACATCCGCCAAGCTGGCTGACACCGAGGAGACGCTGCAGGAGACATCTGCCAAGCTGGCTGAACCGAGGAGACGCTGCAGGAGACATCCGCCAAGCTGGTGCACCGAGGAGACGTGCAGGAGACATGCCAGCTGGCTGACCGAGGAGACGCTGCAGGAGACATCCGCCAAGCTGGCTGACACCGAGGAGACGCTGCAGGAGACATCCGCCAAGCTGGCTGACACCGAGGAGACGCTGCAGGAGACATCTGCCAAGCTGGCTGACACCGAGGAGACGCTGCAGGAGACATCTGCCAAGCTGGCTGACACCGAGGAGACGCTGCAGGAGACATCGCCAAGCTGGCTGACACCGAGGAGACGCTGCAGGAGACATCCGCCAAGCTGGCTGACACCGAGGAGACGCTGCAGGAGACATCCGCCAAGCTGGCTGACACCGAGGAGACGCTGCAGGAGACATCCGCCAAGCTGGCTGACACCGAGGAGACGCTGCAGGAGACATCCGCCAAGCTGGCTGACACCGAGGAGACGCTGCAGGAGACATCTGCCAAGCTGGCTGACACCGAGGAGACGCTGCAGGAGACATCCGCCAAGCTGGCTGACACCGAGGAGACGCTGCAGGAGACATCTGCCAAGCTGGCTGACACCGAGGAGACGCTGCAGGAGACATCGCCAAGCTGGCTGACACCGAGGAGACGCTGCAGGAGACATCTGCCAAGCTGGCTGACACCGAGGAGACGCTGCAGGAGACATCCGCCAAGCTGGCTGACACCGAGGAGACGCTGCAGGAGACATCTGCCAAGCTGGCTGCCACCGAGGAGACGCTGCAGGAGACATCCGCCAAGCTGGCTGACACCGAGGAGACGCTGCAGGAGACATCTGCCAAGCTGGCTGACACCGAGGAGACGCTGCAGGAGACATCTGCCAAGCTGGCTGACACCGAGGAGACGCTGCAGGAGACATCTGCCAAGCTGGCTGACACCGAGGAGACGCTGCAGGAGACATCCGCCAAGCTGGCTGACACCGAGGAGACGCTGCAGGAGACATCTGCCAAGCTGGCTGACACCGAGGAGACGCTGCAGGAGACATCCGCCAAGCTGGCTGACACCGAGGAGACGCTGCAGGAGACATCTGCCAAGCTGGCTGACACCGAGGAGACGCTGCAGGAGACATCTGCCAAGCTGGCTGACACCGAGGAGACGCTGCAGGAGACATCTGCCAAGCTGGCTGACACCGAGGAGACGCTGCAGGAGACATCCGCCAAGCTGGCTGACACCGAGGAGACGCTGCAGGAGACATCCGCGCTGACCGAAGCTGCAGGAGCTGGCTGACACCGAGGAGACGCTGCAGGAGACATCCGCCAAGCTGGCTGACACCGAGGAGACGCTGCAGGAGACATCCGCCAAGCTGGCTGACACCGAGGAGACGCTGCAGGAGACATCCGCCAAGCTGGCTGACACCGAGGAGACGCTGCAGGAGACATCCGCCAAGCTGGCTGACACCGAGGAGACGCTGCAGGAGACATCCGCCAAGCTGGCTGACACCGAGGAGACGCTGCAGGAGACATCCGCCAAGCTGGCTGACACCGAGGAGACGCTGCAGGAGACATCCGCCAAGCTGGCTGACACCGAGGAGACGCTGCAGGAGACATCTGCCAAGCTGGCTGACACCGAGGAGACGCTGCAGGAGACATCCGCCAAGCTGGCTGACACCGAGGAGACGCTGCAGGAGACATCCGCCAAGCTGGCTGACACCGAGGAGACGCTGCAGGAGACATCTGCCAAGCTGGCTGACACCGAGGAGACGCTGCAGGAGACATCTGCCAAGCTGGCTGACACCGAGGAGACGCTGCAGGAGACATCCGCCAAGCTGGCTGACACCGAGGAGACGCTGCAGGAGACATCCGCCAAGCTGGCTGACACCGAGGAGACGCTGCAGGAGACATCCGCCAAGCTGGCTGACACCGAGGAGACGCTGCAGGAGACATCCGCCAAGCTGGCTGACACCGAGGAGACGCTGCAGGAGACATCCGCCAAGCTGGCTGACACCGAGGAGACGCTGCAGGAGACATCCGCCAAGCTGGCTGACACCGAGGAGACGCTGCAGGAGACATCTGCCAAGCTGGCTGCCACCGAGGAGGCACTCTCGTTGGAAGTGATATCTGTGAAAGAGCAACTTCGTGCTGCACAAGTACTGAGCGAGCAGCAGTATGTTTACCTCGACCACGCGATGGCGTATGTGCGTGCGTCGTACAGTGTTACTCTGGATGGGCTGACAGAGCTGCAGTGGATGGCTCTTGAGGATATGGTGATGCAGGCCGGCTATGTTGTCCGCCGTGTGAGCCAAGCTGCTCATGATGAAGTGGAGCGCATGAAGGAGATGTGCAACATTGCGGATGACAACTACAAGATGACTGCAGAGCGCTTTGACATCCTGCGCCGCATTCTTGGAAAGATCGACCAAGATGTGAAGGAGGCGAGTGTGGAGATTGATGGCCAGGAGCTGCGACCGAGTGACACTTCTCGCGCGACGTCGCATCGCTTGGGTGACGTGTCGAACCGCGAGAACAGCATGGAGCGCAAGTCCTGTCCAGTGTCTCGGCTCTCGTCTATGCAGCGTTAACCGACGGCACTTAGAAAGGTAGCATAAGTTGTGGTGGTTACCGTCTTATTTCAACAGATTCAGTGGGAGTGACGCTGGGCACCGTGAGGAGGCACTTGTGCGTTGTTGCTTCGAGTGATGGTGGGTGGTGTCGCAGTGGTCTTTCGTGTGTTGGAGCGCTTTGATTTGCGTTGCGTTATGTTCAGCTGTCCCTGCCGCTGTCCTGTCGCAGTGAAGTGAGGGTTTTACGAGTGGCCGATGGCCCGTGCTTACGCGCATACATCTACACGTGCACCTTCACACCTGCTCTCTGTCCGTCATGCTTTGACCATGCATCCGGTGAGCGAGCAGGGAAGAAGAAACGAGGGATTGAGCTGCGGGTTGGAGACCAGGGGTTCAGCAATGCTGCAATGCTATTGACCTTGCGTAGAGTCTGATGTCTGAGGTATGTAGGCCTTGTGTGGCGGTACTGTACCCCTCATCTTCTTTGCGCCCTCTCCTGACCTTTCCCCTCTCCTCCTCAGTACAGGGCGCAGCGGGCATCTGTGTGTGTGGGGGGAGGGGGAAGGGGGGGGTAATACGTGCGTCTTTGAGGGCTCGCAGCTTTTCTTCCTCTTTTAGCCGATATTCTCTCTTGTAGCGACCCCTGTTGTACCGCATCCTCAATAGAGAGAGACGGGGAGCCAACAGCTGCGGTCATGACGATGGTGAAGGCGTGTCCTATGCAGGTGGACAGGTGGCTGTCCATCAGCTTGTATGTGTGTGTGTGTGTGTGTGTGTGTGTGTGTGTGTGTGTGTGCGTGGAAGTCAATGCGCAGCGGCGACGTGGATCACCAGCCGCAGAACAACAGCAACAGACGAGATGGAACGGAGGTTCTGAAGGAGTAGAAGCCCGTTGCGCGTGGAGCAGGTGGTATGTACAGGTCGGGGGAAGGGTGGAGATACAACGCGTCTGCTGCATGCAGGTCCCCCCCTCCTCCCCACCATCACTTCCCTGCACGGACATCTCACTTGGCGACTTCGATGTTCGACTGTCTACCTTCCCGGTATCCACTCGATGCTCACTCACCCATGCGTGCGCGTGTCACTCCCTCTCTTTCTGCTCTTCCCACCCGCCTAAGCCTAGCCACCTCTACTTCCTCCGTATCACCGTCAAAGTCGCTCATGTGCCCCCCACGAGCTCAGGCACGGGCGCAAACAAGCCCACGCGCGCTCCGTACTGCACCGGCTCCGCCCACACAGAGGGGATGACGACGTGTGTAGTAACGGGCAACTCCGCGCCAGCTGCCCGTGGTGCCAACGCCCACTTGGAGGGCCCATGAGCAGCCAAGTACCGCCGTCCCTCTCTTAAAGGATAACCATGCGGTGGTCAGCGTTGTGGTTGACAGTGAGACGGCGGCCCGCATGAAAGAGGTCGAGAGTAGTCGCTGCTCCGCACTCTCCAAGAGGCGCACGCGTCACTTTGTCTGCCACCTTGGAGCACTGTCGACCATGCCGGTGTAACGCCTCACCGCCGTAGGTCACGAGCAAGTTGCCTGGGCTCTACCGGCGGCGAGGCGACGGCCAGGCATGACACCAGGGGCTAATCTCAGCGCCTGTCCTTGACTAATGCACGGGTTGAAGACTGGCCGTGAGGCCTTTGGAGACACTGCGGATACACAGACAGAAGCCGCGCATTTCTGCAATGCCGGTGCACCTGGCAACGACAGTGTACCTCTAGTAAAGAACTTCACTGTGCAACGGACCACCATTGATAAAACAAGCACCGGTGTGATGAAGGGCCCTGGGCCCATTAAGTCATGCGTGTGTGTCTTCGAGGCCTTCATCAGACGTCTGTGGATAGACATCGCGTCAACCGATGTGCCGACGCGGGCATTGTGTGGCCAGTTAGACCCGACATTGGACAAGATACGCGACATCGTCGGCGAGCTGCATGACCACGCTGCGAGGTGGAACGCCGCGCTGAGAACCGACCTAGACCTGCTGGGCGAGCTCATCAAGCGCACTGCTAAGGCATGTGAAAAGAAAAAAGAAGATTGGCTTGTGCTGACGTGGCAGTGGCTGAGACGTGTGAGCATGTTGCCGCGCTGTTCTTCTTTCACGTTTAGTTTGCTTCATCATCAACGCAGTCGTCTCTCTTCGTTGCCGTTACTGCTGACTGGGATCCTCCCTCTCTCCTCCATATCACTACGGCCATCGCCACCCCCCCTTCTCTTTTTCCCTGCTCAGTTTCTCATCCGCGCCTCAGCCGAACGCAGCCAACTCCCACGGTTTCGCATCTCCTCGACTGCAAGTGCGCCACGCTAAGGTGGATCGCCTGCGTGTGCCATGGCTTGCGTGTGTACAGCCGTGGCAATTGTGCTGCTGCTGCTGCTGTTGTCGAGTGCCTGTGCGCCTCCGTGCCCACCTCTGTCTGCTTAGGGTGCGCCCATCGCCGGAAGGTGGGGATAAGATGGGGTGTGGATGGGCGGCTACACCATCTCATGCCGTCTCATATTGTAGTGCAATTAACAGCACCCCTCCTCTGCCTCCCTCATGCTGACCTACTTCTCGTCGCACTCAGCGTCTCCGTCCCTCTCTTACCCACCACCTCAGTCCTGCAGACTACCCAGCGGCCCGCACAGCATACATCTGCTCATATCTCTACGCACTACTTGAGTTTGTTTAAGCTCCGTCATGGGATGGCGCCGCGTTGTTCGTTGGGACTTCTCCAGTCGCAACGCGACCTCCGCTCCGCTGCATTTGGCGACTCGAGGCGCACGACCGCCGCATCCACCAGTGTGGGCATTGACACATCTCCGCCGTGGCTCCCTGGCGGCGTCGCTACCGACTGACCCCACGCCCACCTACCCATCTGCGAGTCAGCGAAGTGAAAGAGGGTTGTCAAACAGCTCCGTCTCTGCAAAAACCTCCGCAGAGACTCACACGACCGCTCGTTCAGCATTGTGTGCGTCATCGCCCAGCGCGGCAGTCTCATCGTCTCCTGTCTTTGCGTCCGACGTGCGCCGCCGTGTCGTGGGTGCAGAAGCGATGATTCCGCCTCCGCAAAGCTACGCCTACGTAAAAAGCGCCTCTGAGACTAACGTACCGACTGCAAAGTTGCCTGCACGCCGCGCATCTTCACCTGCCCTACCCAGCGGCACTGCAGCATCGGCGAGCCGCAGCATGAAGGTGGCGGTGGATGGGGAGGATGAGCTCGTGGCAGCTGCACCTGGTGCAGTACGTCGGGCACTGAGACATCAAGGCAGCCGCGTCGATAGCGACATGGATGGAGAGGATGCTGCAGTGGCGCTGCTTCGCTCTGTCGCTCATCCTTTAGTAGCCGCATTCCGCAACAACTCTCGTACGGGCAGTCATGTGCCTGGCAGTACCGCCTCCCTCACCCCAGCTGAGCGGCACGCCCACCGGCAACGACAGCGAAAGATTCGCGAAGCACGAGGGAGGCGGCGACAGGACCGCGCCCAACAGCAAGGCGGTACAGCCATGCACCCGTGTCGGCTTCAGGGAGGCTGTCAAAACCAGCTTGGCGGAACATCGACCCGTGCTTCGGCTGGGAGTGAGCGGGTCATGCCTACGGTGACGCGCGCGAGCGTCTGCCCGTACCGGCACTATCCCTCGCATTACTGTGTAACGCAGCTGCGAAACGGTCACTGCTCCTTGCACGATGTGGGGTGCTGTCCGTGGACGCACGGCGATCCAAGCGAAGGGGTCGGCCGGGTAAATCCCGTCTCGACGCTGTCCGACGCGGATACCAACTTCAACTTTGGCCTGCAGGGCTTGTCGCCGCTGGTACCGCTGGAGTCGACGCTGGCGGAGGCGACACTGCGGCGCTCTGCAGTGAAGGTCGGCGAGCTGTTGCTGCTCTTCTTGGACATTGTGAGTGTCATGATGGAGGAGGCCTCAACTGAGCAGCAGATACGTTTTGTCCGTGATGTCTGCGCTTTCGACAGTCATGCGAGCGAGTCCCCACCACACTTGTCGAGCTGGTGGGAGTCACTCGCAGAGGTGGCGGGCTGTTCTTCTCCCACAACGGTGGTCAGTGATGCGCCGACCTCCGACACCCCAGCCGGTGTGAAAGGGAGGGAGGTTGGTCTGCGCTTGGAGGTCGTGTCGAATGGAGACTCGACGGATGACACCCACCCATGGCGCATGCTCTCCGTGCCGACTGAACTGGCCCGGTGTGCCCTTGCTAGCCACAGCGAGGGCGAAGCGTCTTCGTCGTTTTCAGGAGTCGACCCCAACGCTGTGAATACAAGCCCTTTCACAGCGGAGGAGCGTGGGTACTGGAGCAGCTACTTCACCCTCACAGCACCATCGCGCGGAGCTAACGAGCGTTACGCAGCGACGACTGTCTGTAGTGACGGTCATGGCGCGCCTCATGACAGTGCCCCGGACCAGCCGCGCGTGAGACTGACCCCCTGTGTCACAGCGTGGGTTTTCAAGGCGGCAGCGGCGCAACTGCGCGCCAAGAGCTGTCACGGGGCTGTTACCGACGGGCTAGTAGATGAAACCGCAAACTCGGCGACTCCTGCGACAATGGCGAGCGCATGCTTTGATCAGGCGACGCTATACTTGCTGAAGTGGCGAAGAGCACAGCTGCAGAGATGCCTCATAAGGGAAGGACGCGACGTTGCACCCCCTGCAGGGACAGAGAGGTCCGTCATTGTTGAAACTTCGACAACGCCGTCACAGGCTTCAGCAGGGCGGCACCACGAGCTGCAGCGCAAAGCTGAGTCACCACTACGCTGGTCGCCTGTGCTGTTCTTGAAGGATGCACTGTTGTGTACCTACCTGCTCGCGGCACAGCCAGCTCAAGCTTCCCTCGAGCAGGAGATGATAGTCGACGAGGACGGGGTTGGTGCCAGTGCGGAACTGAGTCGAGGGATCAACCTCAGCCGGTGCACGACGCTGTTGGACGTCTTTCTGGGTGCCGTGTATACCAGCGATGCGACAGTGACCTTAAAGGGGTCCGTGTCAGCACCGTCGCGTACCAACGGGGCTCTCTTCAATGCTGGAGGCAGTCACCCCGCAGCCCGCCTGTCCTCTTCCCCATCTACGCAGTCGACTTCAATGGCAGCAAAGAGCCCCACGGCGGCTTCGATGCAAAACTTCCGTGCGGCCTGGGACGAAGTCCACGCCGTGGTGGTGCAGCTGCACGAGGGGCTACTTCAGTGCTTCGGTGAGAGGGCCATCACGGCATCAGCACTTCTCTGCCTCTACACACAGCCCGCAATGCTGCATATCATCTCCTCGCTCTCCATTGGGTTTGCGCAGCGCCATGAGGCTGACTTGCGAAGCACGGCGGGGTGGAAGCCATGGACGGATGTGCAGTTGTTCCTTAAGGAGCACGCTGCAGTGTACAACGCCGACACGTACGCGCGGCACTACATGCCAGCTGTGCGGCTCGGCCTACAGAACTCTCTCCTTAACACCTTGCTTGTCCTCACCACCTACCATGTCGACACCGCCTTTCAGCTGCAGGAGTCCAGCGACGTGCGCCGCGTGCTGCTTTCGGCACCTGCGGTTGACTTTGCCGTGTCAACGTGCGGGACGGCAGCACCTCCTGTGGCTTCGGAGCGACAAGCCATCTCGTGGTGGTGCACAATGCAGAAGGAAGCGTCTGTATACCGACAGCAACACCTGCAGTCCAGCATCGCCGTTTCCATGGGCCTCTTGACTGCTCTTCAGGAACATAGTCGCGAGCAGCTCGAGGCACGCGATGCCCTCATGCGCGAGTACGAGCAGCGCCGCTCTGCCTACGAGCGCAACCACGATAAGCAAGGCAGTCTTTCCAACTCTCTAAGCCGCATCGGTGCGTCGCGAGTACGCAAGTACCACGCCTTTTCATCTCAGTCTACTGAGGATGAACTTGCTGAGCGGCAACGGCGCCTGGAAGAGCTGCATGGGGTGGCGCTGCTCGATCGGCTCTTGCCGTTCGGATCAGCCACTGTCTCCCCGGATGCCACGGCATCCTTGCTGCGTCAGCTGCTTGAAGGCGGCTATTCGTACAAGGCACTGAAGCTAGCTGCCTCGATCATGCACGCCAGCCGGATGTTGCGCCACGCCGACAAACAGCCGCGGCCATCACTTCACCAAGGCTTTCGAACGGTGCACACTCGAGTGTGGAGTCGCAGATCCCAACGACACGTGCTTGTGAAAAAGCGCGTCCCAGTTCTGCGCTTGGTGGGTGACCTCAACGCCGACGACCCCGAAGGCGCCGAGGCGCGACCTGGAGTGCAAGCACGCCGGTCAGTGCGCCCTGTCGGACTTGCCTTCGTCATCAACGATCGCGTTGTGGTGGAGATGGCGCGCATCGGGCTTCGAATGGGCGAGGCTGGCGCTGCGTTGGTGAACGGCGTCGTGCAGGACTGCCAGCGCGGTGCTTTACTGGACTTTACATACCGCAGAGGACTTCCAGCACCAGTGTGGGAGGACGTCGCCGAGATGCTGTCCAGGGCGAGACTGGCTCAGTCTCTCCCCTCCGTGGTGACCTCGGCCTCGGCTTCTGTCTCTACCACCGCGCGATCGCAGCAGCTTCATGAGCACAAATGTCACCGTGGTTGTCGTCGTGGTGCCGAAAGGGGCGAGGCAGCCCTTTTAGCCATCATAGGTGTCGGTGGCGGCGAAGCTCGCCAGGGCGGTGGCGTCAACGACGGTTGGGGCGCCGTGCATCAGCGTATCGCTCCCACCCCAGCGCTGCTAGAAGTGCTAGAGACCCACACACACCCCTCCAGCACGGCGCAGCATACTGCCTACCTTAGGTTGCTCCTTCAGGATGTCACGCGCTTCTCCACGGTGCCAGTGCTGCTGGCACTACAGTACCAGGCCTGTTCCAAGCACAGCCGTTACGCAACGTCACGCGCGGATGGCCTGAGCGTCGCCGCTGCGACGATGCAGACCGCCTATGTGCTGACCCTCTCGGCAACTGGGGCAGCATCATCGTTCCCCAAGTCCAACTGGGCCCCGCCTTTCCCCACCGCTGCTGCGACCCCTGCCGGCGGTGATGACGCCTCTCGCTCACACCCCACCCCCGCCGAGTGCAGTCGACTGCTACATGTACTCCGTATCGAGGCGGAGACCCAGCGGCCAGCGGTGCAGGAGGCCATCCTCTCCGATGCCTCGAGCTTCCGCTGTCGCCGTGGCGCCGAGGACGATGCTTCCTCGCCGTCATCGCTAGCTGCGTCGCGAGCGAGCCCTTGCATAGAGGATGTGAAGGCACTCCTTCTGGGCACCTCGCAGGGCGACAGCGCGTTCCGGGCAGGGATAGGGGGAAAAGAAAAGGAAGGGGCCCCGGCAGTACCAGCAGTGCGGCGCCGGGCAAAGCTCAGCCTTGCTGTACTGCTTCATCACCTCTGGACGTCCAGTATCCTAGCTCGGTCAACGGCGCAGCAGGCCACGTCACTCTGGGCAGTATGCGCAGCCACACTACTCGGCCTGGCGGAGGCCGCGTTGCGACGTTGTCAGGGCAGCAACGATACGGAGAGGGGCGGGCTGGAGGCAGATAGCACCTACGCAGCCCTAGCACTGCACCACGCCTACGTCGCGGCTGGCCCACTGTTGAGGCAAGTGTCACCACAGCAGAGCCCATCGTACGTGGATGCAACTGTGAAGGCACTGCTGCTTTGCAGTCCATTGGCCTATGGCGAGGGCAGCGGCAAGGACAACAACGGCGTCGTGTACGCAGCTCACTTGAAATCGTCTTCAGCCATCACTCCGTCCAGCACCATACCGACCGACAGCTCCAATGCATCTACCCGCCGCGGCGAGCACTTGCACAATGAGTGGCCCATGCTTCTCTCCTCTGCAAGCGCGACACGTGTCCACTCTCTTCCCGCCTTTCTCGCTCTCCAGTGTGCCTTGTGCACTGCCGTGTACACAACGGAGCCGTGCACACTCGTCGCTGAAGCTCCGCTGCTGTTTCCGGCACCCACGCACCTTTCCTCCCTTCTTGAGGATCTCGTGGCTGCGCGCACCGTTTCCCCGGAGCGCGTACGCGAGTGGCCTGCGTGGAAGCTATTCGCACCGCTACTGCGACAGCCCGTGCTGGCGCAGATGTGGCTACACGACACGTTCTTGTGCCCCTCCTCCAGCCTCTTGATGTGGCTTGTTGGGTCTCTGAGTCGCGACGACGTGGAGGGCTACGCCATACTGCGCGCGTGGTTAGGACATATCCAACCAGGACCGCGTCTGTCGCTCTCTATGCTGCGGGTGCTGCACACGGAGACGGAACACCATCATCGCTCTGCTGTCACATATCGCCTGAGAAGGCACCGTCGCTGAATGCGCCAGCAATGCTTAAGGCTAAGTCGGCGTGGCTGAGCACAAACACCTTCCTTCCCTCCTTATCCGCTCGCTTTCTTGCACTTGGCGGTGCAGCGCGCAGAGAGGGGGACGGGGAAGGCAAACGCAGAAGGATCTGGATGAGAATGCTGCTACCGACAAGTGCATGACTGAGCATCTCAAAGCGCTCTTGTTGTCTGCCCTCTGCAGTTGTCTGTTGTTCTCAACCTGAGCACTAAAGTGTTTCTGATCGTAACTGACGACTACCAGATGGGGAAAGAAGGTAGACAAGCGAAAGACACGCAGGCACCACCGCACAGGTGCATTACACATGCCGAGGAAGAGGACTGCTTCGTTGCACTGGTGCAGACTCCGCTCTCTGTTTGTTTCCTCGCTGTTCTTCTTCCTGGGCTTTCCGCAATGAACACCCACTCTCCGCCCATCATACCACTATAACTTGCCCACTAGCCCCATGTTGACTACGCTTGCCCCCTTACCACGTGCCACTGGCTCAGCATATGTTCGATGAGTGGCGGGCTGAGCAGCAGCTCCGTGCTTCACACTGCAGCACGCCAAATGTGGCGAGGACTTCCACATGGTGACCATCGCACGCAGGACTCTGAGCGAGCGCTGTGCCCCACAGTATCACGCTGCCATGTAGATGAGCGGATCAGCTCTTCATGGTGATCAGACGGGAGAGGGGAGAGAGCCGGGCGAGTTCAGCAGCCGCTCGTCGGAGTTCGAGCGGAGTGCGCCGATGGGCAATCAAGGGGTAGGTGACAGAGGAGGCGCTGCCGGCAGCTTCGTGCGAGATGCATTTCCACTCCGCACGCATGCAGCGGACGACCAATCACTGGGACCAGCGTTGACCACGCACAGCTGGACTCCCCAGCGCACTGGCCATGAGGAGGTTAACCAGGGCCTGCTGTTTCCCTATAGCAACGAGGCCTTTGCGTTCTAATACGTGGACGGTGTCGAAGGGGGGAGGGGGGGCAGGCCAGACTGAGGCTGCACTGGATGGGCAGGGGGGGCAGTGAGTTAGCAAAATGTTGTCATGGATGCGCGAGCACGGCGCGCCACCGCATCTCCACGCTGAGCGATGACGGAGCAAGCGACTGGCCAATACAAACCGCATGACTAGATTTTGCAAACCCGAGCAAGGCCTCCTCAAGTATGAGGTGAGCGAGCTACGCTCTGTACACGACGGCCTGCGGGAGTAGGAAGGAGGGGGGCAAGACGGACGACGCGGAGAGAGGGGTACTTCAGTCAAGGAGGCTTGTTTGGCACCAAAGCTGGTAGCTACGAAGACTGATTTGCCGGCGTTGAGAGCGCTGTACAACCACCTGTGTAGCAGCTATGAGGGACGGTGTGCGTTGAATGGGGGCGCTCTCCACAGACTCGTGCCGATCCGGAAAGAGGAGCTTTACGCAACAGTGCTGGAGAGCCACGATCTGACAGTCAAATCACGTGCGAGCGTCACAAGCGGCCA